>OX578143.1:34522518-34973621 GCA_951213105.1 Amaurobius ferox
CAGTTGGAAACATAATGCCCAATCTGGTGCTTTCGTGTTAATATTATAAGTTCAATATTGTCAAATTACTCAATATGGTCAAATTGATTGGTTATCAGTTTTGTCAGCAGCAATTAACGATTAACAACACGATAGAACACCCGAATTCAATTGACGCTGGTCAAATTTCAACACGCATTAAGGTCCATGTTTAAGAAGAAAGAGTGGGTTCTCACCTGTAATCAAGACTACAAGTAGATGTCATAAGAATATATATATATATATCATAAGATAGATATTTCTCTATAATTTATTTGCAAATGCACATTTATTAAAAACAACTTTGACTAACTACATTTTTATTAGAGAAATGTTGTTTCCAGGATCTAATATCTTAAAGCTAATTAAAAAAATATATATTTATTTTATTGCGAATAATGAATCATTCTTTTGATATGAATAACAAATCAAGCATTTTGATGAATAACAAGTGAAAATGCATCTTTTATGATACTGATGTTTGAAGGAGGAAAATACATTGCAAAATATTTCTCTTAGGTATCTTTCTTAAAAAGGAGAAATTAGGAAAGTGAGCTTTTTGTAAACACAAAGCTTTGTGTATCCAGGTCCTTCTTTTTAAGATATTTCTTGTCAGTCGAAACACAGATAGTGTACCCATAAATGAAGTTCTTCTAACTGAAAAAACTATCAAAATACCAACGGCACTTTTTTTTTCCTTCTAGATTCGTAGGAGCCGAGTTCTAGATATTTATGAGAAAACATGTGTAGATAAGTGGGATATTTAGCCAAGACAATTTAATCTTTTCTATTCCAAAGACTTCAAGAATCTTGTTTATTTATTTATTTAACAATAAAACCATTTTTCTTAAAAAACAACTAGATTTCTTCATTCTACAGCACAGCTTAATGCACATTTTCAGTGTATGAATCAAGGAAGTCTTATTATTGGACTAACCAAGTGCTTTTCCATTACACCTGTCCCTCGATTTACGTGGAAGATAGGTTCTGCACAAAACCGTGTAAATTGAAATCTTGGATTTTGCTAAGTAAAATCGTGTAAAACGAATATAACCCCAAATGTGCATGATTCAGTCATTTATTTAAATAAAACAAAAGTAAGACATCTTAGATAACTTAAAATTATACTTAGTTTATAAAACAACAAACATATGAATGTATTAATATAGCATATTTAATTTATTTTACATTAGAAACAAAGAACAAAAAAACAAAAAGACCCTTAAAAATTAATTATAAGTTTAATCACTGTCATCATTTTCATGTACTATCAGTCTTTTCTTTCTGATAGGTATGATGTCACTTTCATCACTTCATCATTCTTGATGCGATTCTGGCTCAATGGTTGACGAATTAGGCATGATCTCGGGTTGACAAGACTTTGTCATGAAATCGGTAATTAACAAATGCGTAGGTTTTTTTGCTAAATCTTTATAGACCTCTTCATATTGATTTAAGCATTTACGAAGGTCTCGCTGGAATCGGAGAGATCGATCAACATTTGTGTCATATTGTAAGAAATGGTTGCCCAATTTTCTTCCCAAATCAAGTCCTACGCTTATGATTCTTGCCGTGAACGCAACTGGTTCAGATTGCTCTTCATCAGAATCATTGTCTTCATCATGTTTGTTTGTTTCACGAATCATGTTAATTAAATCATCTTCATTCAATTCTTCATCAGCCATTATTTCTTCAAAATCTGCCTGAGCTAAATCTTCAAAACCTTCTCCTCCTATAGTATGGGCCATCTCAGTAATCTGAGAATATTCATGCTCTATTGGTGATTTATAATTTCCACTTTCAACAACATCCGGCCATATTGATTTGCAGCAGGCGTTGATCGTTGATTGTATGATCTGAGTGTATGACAGTCCAACATGCTTAACACAATCTAAAATTGTAAATTTCTTCCAAGCATCCATCAGAGTAAGATATTCATCATTCTCCATTTGTTCTAAGATATACCTGAAAGTTTGCTTGATGTACAGTGCTTTAAAAGTCGAAATTATCGCTTGATCTAACGGCTGTAATAAGAAAGTTGTATTATTTGGTAAAAAAACAACTTTTGCATTTTCGTGTTGTAAATCTGGAGGATGACTTGGTGCATTATCAATTAATAGAAGAGCCTTAAAAGGCAATCCCTTTTTAGTTAAATACTTTTTGACATCTGGAACAAAGAAGTTATGGAACCATTCATTGAAAGCTATGGCAGTGACCCATGCTTTTCTATTAGCCATCCAATAGACGGGAAGGTTTTTGATATTTATTCCTTTGAATGATCGTGGTGATTTTGATTTGTTAATCACCAATGGTTTCATCATATAATCGCCAGAAGCATTGCAACAGAAAAGAACTGTTATACGACTTTTCGCTACTTTATGACCACTAGCTGATTTGTGAGCTTTGGCTATAAAGGTTCTTTCCGGCATTTTTTTCCTGAATAATCCGGACTCGTCAGCATTGAAAGCCTAATCAGAAGTGTAGGAGTTAGCGGCAATGATTTCAGCAAGTTTTGCCAAATATTGTTGTGCCGCATTCAAATCAGCAAATGCACTTTCACCTTTCATTCTCAGATTATGTAAAGAATGTCTTTGTTTGAATCTCTCGATGGCTTGCGGAAAAAGATACCTTCTTTTTTTCATCGAACGAAGTCGACGGCGACTGATTCTTAAGTGATTGATAAATCTTCAAATCTTTATTTGTAACAGCATCGGGATTCGCTTTTTGAGTTTGGTCTTCTATCCATATCACTAAGGCTTTTTCCATATTTTCCATTGTAACATCTCTAACATATGAAGTCGTACTCATATTGCTGCAGGTTCCAGCTGCTACACTTTTTCTAATTGAGTCTTTATTTTTTCTTATTGTCCTTATTGTGGCTTCATTCATGGAGTAAAATTTAGCAACATCCGTTACTCTTTCTCTATTGCGTAGACGGTCTAATATTTGAATTTTAGTTTCTAAAGAAATAACTTTTCTTTTCATTTAATTTTTCTTCAAATCCTTTGACATTATAGAACCTTAACAAATTTACGCAAACTATAAAGATGCAAGAAAAACAATAAATGTTGAAAACTTACAAGTTTTAAAGATAAATGCACAATAATATAAGCTTTGCTGCACTATGTACTTGCATGAACCAGATAGCTTTACTGTTGTGAAATGCATACGGAGATTCCCCTATTACGGGGATATCCCTATACGGGGATTCCCATTACGGGAATTCCCCTAATTGTATATATTTTACAACACCGGGAATCCCTTGTTGTTTTTATCAGTGTTACCAAAGGAATAAAATTCAAAAATGTCATCAAATCTTTGTATAGGCGTATATGGAGCGGAATATACATTTTTATCAATTTTTTTAAATCTGTTAATTTATAAACCGTGTAAAAGCGAAATCGTGTAAAGCAAGTGTCGTGTAAATCGGGGGATAAGTGTACTTGTTATGCATATTGACATCACGATGTGATGATACATACAACAGAGTAGGTTTATATTATTGAACATCACAATTGTGCGCAGCCATTCATAGAAAGTAGCGAGTTTACGCTCTTTAACTGATTACTAAGACATTTGTAGCATCTGAACGATTAATAAATCGCTTCTCAAAATGCTATTCATTACTCAATCATTTGAATTTGTAGGGCTTTTCTTATAGGTTGCTGTTCTATCCCTACTGGTTTTATGATTTCATCGGTTTCCAGTCAACTTGCGCTGAAGCAACTTTATGATTTTTCATATGGTTGCCAGTCAAATTTCTCTAAATTATATGAAAACACCTCTATAGTTATGCTACGTCTCACGAATTTTAAATTTTCATGATATAAGGGCTTAAATTTACCTGACGTAATATATGAAACAAGCAGATATTTCTAGTCCTTAAACTGGGTCATCGTATTACACAATGTGTAAACTGCCAACGATCCTACCGTGCTGAAAATACCTGTTCTCATTAGATAACCGAAGTCAAGCAGCATCGGACGCGGCTAGTACTTGGGTGGGGGACCACCTGGGAACACCACGTGCTGTTGGCACATTTCGGGCGCCGTAGCCAGGGGATTTGCGCGCTGGATTTGCACGCTACCACAGCTGCGGCCGTGTTCATACGGAGTACGATCACGTTAAACATGTGGGTCCGTAAGCCCCTCCGAGAGGTGGATGGTAGGGGAAAGAGGATACTGTCCCTGTGGATGCCTCCCCCACTGGGTTCCGGTCTAAATTGGGTGGCATTTCCTGGCCTTCCAAACGGTTACCTTACACCTTTCTGGTAGATCGGACGGTCTGGGTCTCAACAACAACAATGTATAATCTGATCATTTTAGTAGTGGCCAATTTTACAACTGTGCAAGAAAGATGCCTAGATATTGAGTAGAAAAAATATCTACTGCGAAAACTATTGTTTACATAACTGCGATGATGATAAGAAATATTTCTATGCAGATATGCGAACTTGCAATTTACTGAATAATACACAAAGTTTTCCTAATACTGCTGCAGTTCTCGGCTATTCGTGAAGAGAGCTAAAAATCGCGAAACTTCTCTTACGGTGATATCTTCAAGCTTTCCGGTGATGTCCGAAATGACAGCTCGAATTCAATTAAATCAAGACACAAATATCTTGCGTAATAAAATATCTTTATGTGTGTCGTCTGTAGCAGTAAATCGAAACATCGGACAACCGCAATATTCGGGACATGAGTAGCTGAAATCTTCTGACGATAGACTTCGTCATTTTTTTTAATACGCATTAGTTAAAAAGTTATAAGTTTAAAAGTTATAAATCATATTTACTTCCAACAAATGAAAGATACAGAAGGATATTATGAAAACATTTTTGGCGTTTAAAATTTAAATTTTACTTTTCACAGCATAACTGTTTTCATCTTTAGTCAGATCCAAGGCGATGCATTTTTCATCCTTCGGGATTGCATTTATGTATATTTATTGGGGAGCCTTATCACATGCTTTGGGTGTAGTCCCTTCCAAAATAATTAACTTGCTTAACGTGGAATCGCTGTGTTTTAAGCCAAGGCATATGTAGTTTTGATTCAAGTATATGTATGCATTTAAACAGAGCTTACTCGCGCGGTTTGGACCCATCGTTGAGAAGAAATCTGAGAAGAATCCTTTTTGAAGAAGAAATCTGCTTAACATGGACTCAGTTCTTTAGGGGTCTCTCGGATTAAATATATGGATAGCATACGAAACACATGATTATTTAATATATATTACGCCCTCATTGTGGGAAAAGTGTGCTTAGGCGCTTATTTAGAGCGTATTAGACCCATGTAGAAAGTTATTTATTTAATATAATACGTTTTCATATCGTTAAAGCGTTATTTGTTACTTTCCTTATATACACAATGTATAAGGAAAGTATTGTGACGTGGTCGAAAATTCGAATTCGAGTTTTCGACGGGAGAGCACGTTTCAAACATCCCTGATCACGAATCGAACGTTTTTAAAGTGATGTCTGTGTGTGTGTGTGTGTCGATGTCGAAGGCCCAGACCACACAGCCAACCCTAGGGCTTACGGCAGTTTAATGTGTGGCCGGGAGAGGAGGTTAGCCGAAACCGTCCTCCAGTCAGTCACCAAGTTTCAGTCTGCAATTATTTAAAATTCAATAAAGTGGTTACATGGTAAATATATATACAGACAGTTTTAGAGTTTTACATAAAATACAGTGGGAAGGGAGGCAAAGAAACGTAGATTTTAACAAATTTTGAATTTTGAGGTAAAAATTAAATTATTTTCTTAAAATGAAATTAAATTTATGTAAAACGTATGGCCAAAAGAATCCGAGCAACCGCGGGAAAAGGGACAATACAGTAAAAACCAACAAAAGAAAGCAAAAAGAACATAGCTGAATAAAGGTTACAATCAGTTGAGGTAACCGGAAAAAGTTAAGTGCAATATAGCACTACATGTACATGGTAAGACAATATATGAACAGCCGAGGAACACAGGGAAAACAGATATATACAACAGAGAAATATAGACAGGAAACAAAATATACAAAAGACGGACACCAAAAAGTGTAAGTACAGAAACAATAAGAGACAAACGCCTGGAACAGGGAGGACAACATTGACCGAAGAAAATTGAAAGCAGTTGGCACCAAGCTTGCTAAGGAACCTGATTGGAGATTTCTCTCGCAATTAAAACACAGTTTTTCAACCTATTTAAAAGAATTTTATTGGTTCTGACACCAGAGAACCAAGTCGCACGAAGATTATCTGGAGGACGGGTTAAGTGAAATTTTGAGGTATGGGGGCAATTAAAGACGTAATGATCTACGTCACCATATGAATTACAAAGACAATTTGAAGAACGTTTATGTTTGAAAAAATGAAGATAGTCAAGAAAAGGACCATGACCCGTTAAAAAATAGATTAAGAATTTGTTATAAATTTGAAAATTGGGGTTGACTTTGGGTAAATAGCTTAGAATTCTGGCAGGGTCATGAGTCCGGGGGGAAATATAATCATTAAGAAGAGATTGCCAATTTTTAAGAAGGAAAGATTTACAATTATTAATCAAAAAGGAGTAGGGAAAAGGTATAAGGAGTGGGGTGCCGGAGATCGTAGCTTGTTTGGCCAGTTCATCGGCGACTTCGTTGCCCTGAATATTAGAATGGGCCTTGACCCAGGATAAGTTAATTAATGATTTGTAGGGGTGAGCATTAGTTTTAATTTTAGATAGAAATTTCGTTTTATTCTTGATTTAAAAGCCGAAATAGATGACTGACTGTCCGAAAAGATGTTGATTTTTAAATTGTTTTTGCCGGCCCAGAGGATGGCCTGGTTGATGGCCTCAAGTTCGGCTTGAAAAACTGTGTTTCCAGTTCTAAGTTTAAAGGATAATGATTCGATCAGTCGATCATTTTCGAAAATGCATATTGATAAACCTACATTATTATCCAGTTTTGACCCATCTGTGAATACATTAAACCTAGAAAACGAGGAAGGGTTCGAGGAAGGAAAATTTAAAACACGAAGGGGAGGAGGAAGGCTAGAAAGAGAACAAAGGGAATCAAATTGATCAGGGGAGGGAATGGAGGGGTCCGAAAATAAGTTAAGTTTATGTTTCCAAAAGTTATATTTAATAAAAAGAGTTTTAATGACTAAATGGACAGGGGGAATACCGGTAATTGAAAAAAGAGAAATGTTCGAAGTTGTCCGAAAACCAGGGCAGATTTTTAATAAAAAGATTCTTTGTAATGAAGTAAGTTTTGAAATTTGATCCCGTGTGAGATTACCCCCCCAAACCCCAGATCCGTAAATAATAACCTTTTCAATTACAGTCAAGTACCATATTTTTAAAAGAGCTTTATTAACCCCCCAGTTATTCCCAGAAATTTTTCCAAATGTTGAGGACAACTTGAAACATTTTTCTTTTAAGTAGAATATGTGAGCGCTCCATTTTAAGTTATTGTCAATTATAATACCTAGGTAGTTAAGAGTTTTGGAAATTTTGATGGGTTTATTCTGAAGTCTAATACATCGATTATATTTTCTTTTGGATCTGTATTTGTTGATAATAATGCATTTTGATTTTTCGTGGGAAATTGAAAGTTTCAAGGAAGTGAGGGAATCCGAGATGAGACCAAGAATTTGATTTGTATTTTGGTTGGTAAATTTAATATCGGAACCAGACGTGACCACGGCCAGATCATCCGCAAAGGCCTACAGGTAGAAGAGGTCGTTGTTAAGGGTTAAGATACTATTGAAATAGATATTCCACAGGATCGGAGAAATTACCGAACCCTGTGGAGCACCCATAGAAAGTAATTTAGAGAGGGACAAATTGTTACCGGTAAAAGTGATAGAACGGGAGGACAAATATGAATAAATAAAAGCACGAAAAGGGAGAGGGAGGTCTGTGTGTGTGTGTGTGAAAGTATGTGTGTGTGTGTTGTTGTTGAGACCCAGACCGTCCGACCTACCAGAAAGGTGTAAGGTAACTGTATGGACGGCCGGGAAGTGCCACCCAATTTAGACCGGAACCCAGTGGGGGAGGCATCCACAGGGACCGTACCCTCCTTCCCCTACCACCAACCTCTCGGAAGGACTTACGGACCCACATGTTTAACGTGATCGTACTCCGCATGAACACGGCGGCATTTGTGGTAGCGTGCAAATCTAGCGCGCAAACCACGGGGATACCGCACCCGAGATGGCCAACAGCACGCGGTGTTCCGAGGTGGTCACCCACCAAGTACTAACCGCGCCCGATGCTGCTTGACTTCGGTGATCTAACGAGAACCGGTGTTTGGTTTTTCCAATAACGTACTAAAATATATAAAATTAATATATAATAAGAAAAGAATCAAATATAAGACATAGCATTTCAAACAGATATTTTACGTATTTCTACTTTCTTCAGTTACATTAAAATATAAATAAAAATATATTTCGAAATAATATTTGGAATAAATACTTTGATTTAATGAAGGAATTTAATACATTTTGGTAATAAATCTCGAACATTATTTTACGAGTTATCATTTTAAATATAATTTTATTTTCATAAAATCTGCAGAACGCAGGCATGGAAATATTTCATAATTTAAATATTAAAAAAATATCGAAAGTTATAAATGAAGTGGCAAATAAATAAACGAATAGTTTGAATATGCATATCATTACATTCAAATATGTTTCTGAAAGTCAGACAGTAACGTGACTTTAATATCAATGTTTATTCTCGAACTTGTTTAGGAATTTCAATGGCGCCATTTTTTACTAACAAAGAATGCACAACATTATCGAATAAACGCTTGCCTTTATTTCAACTGTATTCATAATCCAAATTCAAATACGATAATTTATGAAAAAGTCAACCTGCCTTAGAAAGTTTCCTTTAAAGCTTCATGTACAGTATGCATATCAAAAGAAATTTGCTGGTTTAGCTGATAATGATTTTTAAATTGTTGTTGTGAATATGCGTGTGCCAGATTAACATTTGGAAGCGTATATTGAATTGGCTATAAAATTTAGCACATCCTTGTAATATTACAGAGCAATAACATTCATAATTACAATATAATAATAACATTTAAAACATAATCTGTAATAATAGTATATTACAAAGATTGAATCTGGCGTTTTTACTTTCCCTATACATGTACATAGTAGGAAAAGGATTAGGGAAATAATGTAACGGGATGGAAAATTTGACTTCTTGTATTTGATGGAAGAGCACGTTTCAAGCATACCTGAACTCGAATCGAGCGTTTTTGAACGTGCAGCCATTTATTACCAAAATTTATTGCCTAGATTTATTACAAAATGTATTACATGCTTTCATTAATTCGAAATATTTAATTTGTATATTTATATTTTAATGTAACTGAAGAAATTGAAAATAAGTAAAATATCTGTTTGAAATGCTATGTTTAGTACTTGATTCTTCACTTATTAAATATTGATTTAATATATTTTTAGTATATTATTAGAAAAGTCATTTATGGATTAAATCATTAACTAATTATTTATTTTCTTAAGAATTAGAAAATGTACACGGCGCCACCAGGGGTTTTAGATGCAAAACTCTGATTAATAGTATACGGGAACATAAAGCAAATAAAAAACGCTTTAACGATACGAAAAAAATATTATATCTAATTTCTTTCTTATTAAATATTAATTTAATATATTTATAGTATATTAATAGAAAATTCATTTATGAATTAAATCATTAACTAGTTATTTATTTTCTTAAGAATTAAAAAATGTACACGCTCTCACCAGTGATGTTAGATGCAAAACTCTAGTATACTAGAGCGTAAAGCAAACAGCATGTGTGTGTCCGTGAGTCTTTGAATACGATTTCTCACAAAATGGAACGTTTCAAACAAAATTTGGTATAAATATTACAATTGGTGAATATACAAATCCTATTTATTTTAAACGGAATAGAATGTTCGGATGTTCTGGCAAATTTCGAATAAAATTGTGAAAAAAACTATCAGAAAATCAGAACCTCAAATAATGTTATATAAATACGGATTAGTTATGCAATTTTTTATTAGAAAACGAATGACATAATTTTTAAAGCGCTACAATGAACAGTTCTCGAGATATTGCATGTTTTTCAATTTAATTTAACAAATATATTTCATAAAATTAAAAATGTTTAAACCATCGCGAAATATGCTCATTTTTCATAACACATACAAAACATATATGTTGGCTATGAATTCATATATAACACATTTGTCGCATAATAATGCACGAAATCTGTTAACAACATCCTCCAGGATCTAGAGTGCTCCATTCACGAGAGAAGATACTTTGTGTAATCATTTTGCATGTTTACGCCCGTCCATTTGCTAATATTCATTTATAAGAAATAATATATGTAAGAAAACAATATATATTAAATAATATATATATATAAGAAAAATTCTCGTCTTCATGTGCTCGTCACGCTTAGCGATATATTTGGCAAACTTTACTGCTAATTTGTTTACACATCGTCAAAATTGCATAAATGATGTTAAATTACCGAAAATGATGTCAAATTGATGAACTAATTTTTTTAAATATTTTTATATATGAATTATATTGCTTATTGCGAATGTTGTCAATATTGGTAAATTTCAATTTAGAGTTGAACGACATCTAAGTTAATTGATTAATTCGAATTAGTGTTACATGTTGTCATCCGGAAAAGCGCCAAATGTACAAATCAACGTAAAAAATATTATGCTGCATCATTTCTTTTTTTGAGAATACATCGAAAAATTTGGCGACGAATTTGGCGGAATGTCGCAAACTTGGCGACTTCTTTAAATGTTGCCGAATTGACGAAAATGTTGCGAAAGTGATATAAGGTCTCCAATTTCATAAACATGACGTTAATGGAAGGTAATAATTTGCAATTTTGAATTCTTTCATACAACAAGAATACCTTCTAATGTATAAAAAATGTTCTCCTCCTCGATTGTCTGTAATGCTTGGCGATATATTTGGTAAATAATTTGGGCGAATAATTTAGCGAAATATGTCCACCGTGGCAATATCCGCTCGTTAACATGTAAATGCAACGCCATGCTAACGAAAATGACGCCAAATAGATAAATTATTTATTATATGGACTATATTGCTTATTAAGGATGTTATCAATATTGATAATTTGCAATTAAGAGTTGCTGAAATAAAAGTTAACTGAATACTTCGAATTAGTTTTACATGTTGTCATCCGCAGAAGCGAAAATGAACATTAAAAACATTATGTTGTGTATAGCAAACAGCACGTTTTCACCGTGAAAGAAGTAAATTTATTGCATTATGTAAGAAAAGTCGTATCCTACGGACATCGGATTTTTGTTATTTGTTATGGTTAGTAATTAATAATAGTTTTGATTATGTGATTTAAAACTGGTTACTTTTAATAATTATTAGATGTAGCGAAATTTCTATGAAAATGCGATATTCTATAGTATTTTAATATGCATCATTAGAAAATTTGCTGCAATTTGTTTAACGGTAAAAATTTGGTTTGCTGGAACTTTATACACTAGATTCGAAATATTGGTTACGAAACTGTTTAGAATGATTCTTGTTCATATCTGTGTCAGTTTGAATGGTATATTTTTGTTCTATTGCTTTTTCATGCATTTAAGGATGAATTTAAGGCTAATTTAGGTTACAATCTTTTCACTAGAGGTTTGGCTGTCAAAGCGATAACCATTCAGTAAAAGATATTCCAATGTCTGTGAAACATCGATGCTTATACATGTCGAAAAATTAAAGTTTCGATTGTTTTGATTCGAATATAACCGTAATAGTTTTCGCAAAACAATGTAGAAACATTTTGCAGAACGTTTTGATCGAAGATGATATCTTGAGGTGGCGCATAGCTTTTAAAATCAGAATCGTTTTTTATCCTAAACAATTTAATCAAATGCCGAGTGCCGGAGATGCTCGAGTCCGTGCTAAAGTACATTTTTACTACGAAAGTTTTATGGGGACGAGAATTTGCTTCTGTCTAGGGTCGTCGCCAATTGTTGAAGCAGTCCTACATAAAGTTAGATCTACTTAAAGTTAGAATACATAGAGCGAACCACCAATCACTCACTACATGACTAATGGCGAACACTAAAATCATTGAAACTGACCTCAAACTGACCTCAAATTTAAAAAATTGCCTCAAGTTTCAGAATGGCATGACTAAATTCGTGATGAAAAGGAAATTTTGTTCTAAATTCACCGCTGCTGCGCCACCTGAAAATATAACTCAAGAATGGTCAAAAGCCTAGACCATCCGGCTCATCCTAGGACATAAGCTCAAGAGGTGTTGTTGTTGAGATCCAGATCGTCCAACCAACCACAAAGGTGTAAGGTAACCGTGTGGACGGCCGGGAAGTAGCAGCTCAAGAAGGGTTGTTGAGACCCAGACCGTCCGACCTACCAGAAAGGTGTAAGGTAACAGTTTGGACGGCCGGGAAGTGCCACCCAATTTAGACCGGAACCCAGTGGAGGAGGCATCCACAGGGACCGTACCCTCCTTCCCCTACCACCAACCTCTCAGAAGGAGTTACGGACTCATATGTTTAACGTGATCGTACTCCGCATGAACACGGCGGCAGTTGTGGAAGCGTGCAAATCCAGCCCGCAAACCAGAGGGATAACGCGCCCGAAATGTGCCAACAGCACACGGTGTTCCCAGGTGGTCACCCACCCAAGTACTAACCGCGCCCGATGCTGCCTGACTTCGGTGATCTAACGAGAACCGGTGTTTTCAGCACGGTACGGCCGTTGACCCAACTCAAGAAGGGTTGTTGTTGAGACCCAGACCGTCCGACCTACCAGAAAGGTGTAAGGTAACTGTTTGGACGGCCGGGAAGTAGCTCAAGAAGGGTAGAAAGCCCAGACCACACGACCAACCCATAGGCTAATGGTAGCTTTCTGTGTGGCCGGAGCTCAAGAAGGGTGTAACTTCTCAGAAGGGTTCACTCAAGAAGGGTTGTTGTTGAGACCCAGACCGTCCGACCTACCAGAAAGGTGTAAGGTAACTGTATGGACGGCCGGGAAGTGCCACCCAATTTAGACCGGAACCCAGTGGGGGAGGCATCCACAGGGACCGTACCCTCCTTCCCCTACCACCAACCTCTCGGAAGGACTTACGGACCCACATGTTTAACGTGATCGTACTCCGCATGAACACGGCGGCATTTGTGGTAGCGTGCAAATCTAGCGCGCAAACCACGGGGATACCGCACCCGAGATGGCCAACAGCACGCGGTGTTCCGAGGTGGTCACCCACCAAGTACTAACCGCGCCCGATGCTGCTTGACTTCGGTGATCTAACGAGAACCGGTGTTTTCAGCACGGTACGGCCGTTGGCCTTCACTCAAGAAGGGTGTAACTTCTCAGAAATATTTAACTTATGGGCTGTTATTGTAAGTATTAGAATGGATGGAAAAATATCGAAGTATATTTAATTTATATAAATTATCTCAGCCGATGCATAACTATGCACAGTAGAATGGAGTGAAAAGAAAACAATAAAAAAATCCATTCTAATACTTACAATAACAGCCCATAAGTTAAATATTTCTGAGAAGTTACACCCTTCACTCAAGAAGGGTTGTTGTTGTTGAAACCCAGACCGTCCGACCTACCAGAAAGGTGTAAGGTAACTGTTTGGACGGTCGGGAAGTGCCACCCAATTCAGACCGGAACCCAGTGGGGGAGGCATCCACAGGGACCGTACCCTCCTTCCCCTACCACCAACCTCTCGGAAGGACTTTCGGACCCACATGTTTAACGTGATCGTACTCCGCATGAACACGGCGGCAGTTTTGGCAGTGGCTGGAATCGAACCCGGGCCTACCGAGTGCAACTCCAGCGCGCTAACCAATGGGCTACCGCGCCCCCCACTCAAGAAGGGTGTAACTTCTCAGAAATATTTAACTTATGGGCTGTTATTGTAAGTATTAGAATGGATTTTTTTATTGTTTTCTTTTCACTCCATTCTACTGTGCATAGTTATGCATCGGCTGAGATAATTTATATAAATTAAATATACTTCGATATTTTTCTACCTCTAATCTTTTGCTCCTTGGGCTTCAAAGGTCAGATACGAAATCTTCTTTTATAAAGTTTAAATAAAACTGACAGCATACATTTTAGGGAGGGGGCGGGATTTTAATCATTACACGATTCATGAAAAATGTACTATGCATTTGCTAAAAATTTTTGTCTGCTATTAATTTCCTGATCAAAATGTTAATTTTCCCCTATCTATGCAATTATTGCACTGCATGGAATATGCAATTAGTCCAATTGATTTGCCATATAATTCGTACAATAAACTAAAATGTGAATTCAATATTTTCCAAAGAAAACAGCAAAATTAAATACGGTTATATATTGATATTTTATTAAAAATCTATAAATATTATTCATACCTAATTTTGTCTAACTGACGACGTGCACTTGAATGTAGGATTTCACCATAAAAATAACCATCTAACATGTTCCATATCTTGGAATTGTGTTATCAAGGAAACAATGAAGTTAACAAGTCAAAAATATATATCTTAGTTTTTATATTACAGATTATGTCAACCAGAACAAAAAGTGTTCTCAAGGATCATAGGGAATCTGACATAAGATTAGAAGCGCCATTTAGAGCCCTTACACTTTTCTCGTCATCGAGAACCATTCAAGTTTATTACAGGCCCTGATTGGCCAGGTATCTAGCGGCGCAACCTTATGTATATAAATATTGGAAGTAGTCAACATTTGCAAATTGCTTTGCTATTGTTAGAGAATTATCAGTACCGAATAACCGTTACATATACTTCCAGCAAGAATTTTGCTACGTGCTGCAATTTTTTAATGTCTTTGATGTCCAAATACGGCATTTAATACAGGTCCAAATTTTAATTATCGGTATTTAGATTTTCTTTATTTTCAATACTCGGTAATAATACCTGCAATTTCACATCTTCAAATTTAAAGACTGCTCATGAAAAAGTATGGAGAACATTTTAGGCAAAAAAAAAAAGAAAAAAAGATTATACTGAAGATCAAAGAAATGTTTTTGTCTTCTTATCTGACTGAACATGAACATATAAAGAGCAATGGATTGAAATGTCATATACATAACGTAACTATTCCTCTTGGCCGGTAAAAATAAATAAATTAAATTAAAAAGAACAAAACCAAATGCAAAGAAATCAAATCTTATACAAAGTAAAGTAGAAAATGCATAACATACTTGCATTTGGTAAGGTAATACAATAACACTGTAAATAAATAAGATAAAAACTGATATGATAAAATATTAAACGGATTAATACTTGTCGACTGACAGCATTAGATTCCAAACATATTTCGGAAGTAAGCGTATTGCAATAGCAATATAAAGTTAGAAAATAACTTTGATCTCAAATATTGAAAACATAATGAATAAGATTATTTTTTCCAAGTTACAATAATAAAACTACGAACTAATATTTTAACTCGTTTAAAAAACTTATGCAATGAGTGATGTTAAATATTATACCTTACATATACGTCCACCGTACTCGCATAAAGGTGAATCATGTCCATAAAGCGTGCAAAGATTGCTGTTATATGCATATAGCAATTCGATACTATTAATTATTATAATATCATTGAAAACTTTTAGATGAATAAAAGTACATCACACTGGTAAATAATTATTGCGTTTTTAACCTTACAATTTAATAAATACAATATTCAGAATACCGTACAACGTTGTACAGAAATGCTGATACAAACGTATCAATACCGGTATTAAATTGCCTACAAGTATTTACTTGGTTTCGGGATCCTGATATCCGGGTAATACATAAACAATAACCAACAAAGTTGGTCACACCAAGCAACTGGTATGAAACTTATTCATAAACCACCGAGTTCAAACTGCATGAAATTGCAACTCCTAGTCCATTTCACAAAACCCATTAGATAAAGTTTTCTAAAGCTTAGTTCAAATTGCCAGTGCAACAAGAAGCAATTGGTGGAACAGTTTTTACTTTCATCACATTTGCTTTCTTCACATCAGTCCTTCATAGTTTTACTGTCACACCAAACACAAAATTAATGCACTTATACTTTTTACTTTCCTTATATACAATAATGTATAAGGAAAGTATTGTGACGAGGTCGAAAATTCGAATTCAAGTTTTCGACGGGAGAGCGCGTTTCAAGCATCCCTGATTACGAATCAAACATTTTTGAAGTGATGTCTGTGTGTGTGAAAGTATGTGTGTGTGTGTGTGTCAGTGACACATTGGAGACGATAACTGACTAACGAATGGACCGATTCAAATGAAATTTGGTACAAAAATCACAATCTGTAAACACTGGAAGCCTATTGTTTTTATACGCAGTCGAATGTTCAGAACCCCCCCTAAATTTTCATGAAGTGAAAGTGAAATTTTGAAAAAATCGTCAAAAAATCAAAACCTCTAATAAAGTTACGCAAATAGACATTCCTTATGTAGTTTTTCATTAGAAAACGATTGACATAAATTTTAGAACGCTAACATGAACCGTTCTCGAGATATTGCAGAATGTTCCAAAACATTATCAAAAAGTCATATAAAATAAAAAAAAATATTTCCAATTGAGAAACATGTTCACTTTTCATATGAAATACCATGCGATAAATTTGATGGCATCATTCTCGTGGATCTAGTTCGTTTCATTCAAGAAAAAATATACTTTGAGTAATACTTTTGTATTTGAACGCCATTAGTCATTTATCTGCTGTAAGAATGTTCCGAACGCCCCTAAATTTCCGAGTGAAATTTTGAAAAAATCGTCAAAAAATCAAAATTGCTAATAAAGTTACGCAAATAGACATTTTTGTAATTTTTCATTAGAAAACGATTAACATAAATTTTAGAACGCTAACATGAACCGTTCTCGAGATATTGCACAATTTTTAAAAAAATTATCAAAATGTCTTAAAAAATTAAAAAAATATATATATTTCCTATTGAGAAACATGTTCACTTTTCATATGTAATATCATGCGATAAATTTGGTGACATCATTCTCGTGGATCTAGCTTGTTCCTATCATGAGAAAAGATACTTCGAGTAATACTTTTGTATTTGAACGCCATTAGTCATTTATCTGCTGTAAGAATAACTTATTTCTTCGTCCATAATGCTTGGCGAGATTTTGGCGACGAAATTGCTGGAATGCCACCAACTTGGCGACTTTTTTAAATGTTGCTAAATGAACGAAAAACTCGCCAAATGGATAAAAATGACGCTAAATCAATGACGACTCATTGACGAAAATTCGATATCTTGAAAAGAATATAAATAACTACTATAAAAATAATATTTTCTTTTTTTTACTATAAAAGTAGTAAATTCATTGAATTATATAAGGAAAGTCATGTGCTTCCCACATCAGATTTTTTCTTAACGTTACAACAACGAAAAATATATTTGTGAAAAACATATTTGACGGTAATTTGGAAGAAATGTATTTCAATATCTATACAAGCATTATAATATGAGTGATTATTCGTGCATCAGCTTTCATGTTTTAAGTTATTAATACTTTATTATTACCTCAATTCCATATTTCATTATTTTCCAAAAAAAAATACATTTCTTTTTACAATTGAACTTTTATTTTAGACAGGCCAGTATGTCAAGAGACAGAAAAATCCTACACCTATGAACGAGAGATAGACGAGGTGAACGTGACCTGCAATCTGGCTTCATATCCATCAGACGTGACTTTTTATTGGACGTTGCGTAATTCTACCTCCAATCACAGTTGGAGCACAGGTCAGGTTCCACACACTCGGGTAGAATTGCAGAAGTCAAACTTGGAATTACTTTGTTGGGGCAGAAATGAAATTGGTGCTCAGAGATCTCCATGTAAATTCTTATTGGTTGTAGGTAATAAGTATAAAAAATTGTTTTCTTTTTCTTCAAGACATTCTTTTGAAATACAACTACGTATTTAATATATTCATATATACACTTGATATTATGTAATATATATTTTTCATTGAAAAGAGCATATTAACTAACAGTTGGCTAATAAAATATTTTTTTCATGAAAATATATAACAAGCGCACACCCATTTCATTTTAATAAAGATTTTTTATCACCATTTAAACTCTTCATTATTTTTGCTTTATGAAACCCCGTATAGCCATTATTTGTTGTACAAGAATAAATTTTATGAGCAATGTCGGAAAGTAAATTACCTCTAATTTCGTAAATCTTAACGCACACAAAATTATATATAATCCAAGTACGTTAAGGATACTGTAATGACCTCAGTAAAATGAACAAATATTTGCAGATCATTTAAGATAAACTTAATTTTCTTTAAGATTTATTCATGAGTGGCGAAAGCATTAAAGATAATTATACCTGATAGAGAAAGTCTAATGTGAGCAGCACATGACTTCCCCTACAAATTCAAATTCATTTTCTTATTTTTTATTTCACGATGTATTAAAATGAGTTTAATTCCAGAAAATAACTTGGATACTGTTCTAATCTTATATCCAATTTGATTATTTAATGTATCTTCGTTTCATTTATCAACTTAATGCACTTCTAAATTTTTCATATGTCATGGGACTTCGCCATGGGGTCACCCTAGAGTCAGTTTCTTTTACCCGAATTGTACCAAAATCTAATTAGCACCAAAATAACGCACAGGCAACTTATCTACCAACTTTTGTGACATTTGGTCTATTAGTTTTTTTAGCTAGAGTGGATGCATACAGTTTTTACGGGTCGTTTCGGAAAAACAGGCAGGTTGCGAACATAGTTATTCCGAAGATTTCCAAAATCTAATCAACACCAGGGTAACTCAAAACTGATTTATCTATAAAATCTTATGAAATTTGGTCAATTAGTGTTTGACTCAGAGTGGATACATGAATTACACAGATATGCGTCATGCTAAAAACAGTGTTTCCGTGTTCTAAAGGTCCCAAAACATGTAGATCAGTCGAAAACTCGACTTGCGGTTTTCGACATGATTACAATACGTTACCTATACATTATCATGTATTGCAGGGAAAGTAAAATTAATTTAGAATTCGGGGATATTAATATCCATATGTATTAGATACCTTTATAGATCTAATCTACAATCAAGTTGTTAGTATTAGTTAGTATCATCGAATCCCAAACATAAATTAAAAGCAAATTAATTTCAACCTCGGCATTGTAGAACGACCCTTTTTACTTTCCTTATATACATAATGTATAAGGAAAGTATTGTGACGGGGTCGAAAATTCGAATTCGAGTTTTCGACGGGAGAGCACGTTTCAAGCATCCCTGATCACGAATACAACATTTTTGAAGTGATGTCTGTGTGTGTGTGTGTGTGTGTGAAAGTATGTGTGTGTGTGTGTGTGTGTGTGTGTCAGTGAATCTGTGGAGACGATAACTGACGAACGAATGCACCGATTCGAACAAATTTTAAAAAAATCGTCAAAAAATTAAAACCGCTCATTAAGTTACACAAATGGACATTTCTTGTGTAATTTTTCATTAGAAAACGTTTAACATAAATGTTAGAACGCTAACATGAACCGTTCTCGAGATATTGCACATTTTTGAAAAAATTATCAAAAAGCCATATAAAATAAAAAAAAATACTTCCTATTGAGAAACATGGTCACTTTTCATATGTAATGCCATGCGATGAATTGGGTGGCATCATTCTCGTGGATCTAGCTCGTTCCATTCATGGAAAAAGATACTTTGAGTAATACTTTTGTATTTGATCGCCAATAGTCATTTATCTGCTGTAAGAATAACTTATTTCTTCGTCCATAACGCTTGGCGAGATTTTGGCGGCGATTTTGGTGGAATGTCGCCAACTTGGCGACTTTTTGAAATGTTGCCAAATTAACGAACATCTCGCCAAATGGATAAAAATGACGCTAAATCAATGAAAATGACGACGAATTGTCTAAAATTCAATATCTTGGAAAGAATATTAGTATCTACTATAAGAAAAACCTATTTTTCTTACTGTAAAAGTAGTAAATTCATTACATTATATAAGGAAAGTCATGTGTTGCCCACATCAGATTTTTTATATGTAAAATGTCTAAAGAGGGCAAGAGGAGATGATATACTTACTGCTCTCGAGCAGAAGTCACTGTAGTGATTATCAGATTTCATGATTTGGTCGCAACTGTAATGATTTTTAAATTTAATGATTTGGTCTTCATTTAATTATGTTGTCGTCAACCTTAGTTATCTTATCGTATATGAAAGAAAACAATACTCACAGTTTAGTTTACGATTTGCTTCATTCTATGCGATGTTACTGTAAGGAATCTCAAAGTTGGTGGAGCACTAGTTCATATTTTCAATTAGACAAAGTTATGCAAGTCTGTATACTTAATATGCTAGATTCCGAAAAAAGTCCTTAAACACCACAATGACTTTGTAGGGAGCGGTAGCCCAGTGGTTAGCGCGCGGGAATTGCACTCGGTAGACCCGGATTCTACTCTCTCCGCTGCCAAAACAGCCGCCGCGCCGTGGTCACGGGGAGTACGATCACGTTAAACATGTGGGGCCGTAAGTCATTCCGAGAGGTTGGTGGTAGGGGAAGTGGAGTACGGTCACTGTGGATGCCTCCCCCACTGGGTTCCGGTTTAAATTGGGTGGCTCCTCCAGGCCGTCCAAACACTTACTTTACATTTTTCTGGTAGGTCGGACGGTCTGGGTCTCAATAATGACTTTGTAAACCCGACTAGGGAAATAGATGCTTTACGACATTTTGGTGAGCCTTCCCTTCAGTCTGGGTCGTGGAATAACAACTACGTTGGAATGATTAATATTACGTACTTTAGAAGAATAGTAAGTGTCAACGTGTTACATTTGTCAATGTGCTACATTTAGGTGAAGCTGTGTGTGTGTGTGTGCGTGCGTGTGTGTCATTAAGACTATGGAGACGATATCTCACGAAAGAATGGAGCGACTCGACTGAAATTTGGTATAAAAATTACAATCCGTAAATACTGGAAGCTTATTGTTTTTAAACGCAAATGCCCCCTTAAATTAAATTTTGAAAAATCACCAAAAGATGAAAACCTTTAACAAATTTGCGTAAATAGACATTTCTTATGTAATTTTTTCACAGAGAACGATTTACATAAACTTTAGAACGCTAGCATGAACCGTTCTCAAGATATCGCACATTTTTCAGATAAATTTATCAAAAAATCCTATAAATTAATAAAACATATTAACTGTTGAGAAGCATGTTTACTTTTCATATGTAATATCATGTGATAAATTTTGTGACATCATTTTCGTGGATCTAGCTCGTTCCATTCATGAAAAAGTTATTTTGTGTAATACTTTTGTATTTGAACGCCAATAGTCATTTATTTGCTATAAGAATATCTTATTCCTTAGTGTCCATAACGCTTGGCGAGGTTTTCACGCAAATTTGGCGGAATTTTACCAACTTGGCGACTTTTTCAAATGTTGCCATATTAACGAAAATCTCACCAAATGGATAAAGATGACTCTGAATCAATTAAAATGACGACTAACTGACGAAAATTCAATATCTTGGAAATACTATAAGTATCTACTATAAGAATAACCTAATTTTTCCTTTACTGTAAAAGTAGTAAATTCATTGCATTATATAAGGAAAGTCATGTGCTGTCCACGTCAGATTTTTTTTATTTGGCTCTGCGCATATGTCGATATGGGAATTAAGAACACGCGCATTTTGTTCACGTGCTCTCAAGAGGAACTGAACTTCTTAAACACTACTGTCATCTTACTACCCCGACGTCACTAAATTTCCTTAGACGTTACTGAATCCGGTGTGCACAGCACAACTTAAAATCTCTGCGCAAGTTGCTTGAGCTTGGTTATTGCTACTTCGAAATTAACAATCAGTTTTTAACTGTAATAATGAAAAACAATTTTTGTTTTGGCAACCTCTCTCGAAGCTTATTCTAGGCCGTGACATTACTGACTAAACTTAATTCCCATGATATCAAGCTGAAAATGTTTTGATTGGTTGCCGTGTTCTGTGACCAACCTTATATTAAAAAACTTTGGAAATGACTACCGTGTATACTTAGCTTTAACTCCATAGTTATTTAGATGCTTAATGATATTCTTATAAGAAACGTATATGTCATTTATTTAGAGTTAGATTATATATTTCTTAAATTCCTCACTAGAATGCAACAATCACTTTCAGTCAATCGTCTTCGATCACGTTGATGCATCATTACATAGTAAATGTAACAAATCTGGAAACATTAATTCATACTTGTTTTCTTGGTTCTAGACTTTATTTTACCCCATGTATATTTCCTGCATATATTTATTCATATGTATCAATTCAAAGAGCATTTATAGTTGATTGTAAAAATATGCATCATTCATTGTTTCTAGATAAAATGTCTGAAATAAGCATATTTGCTGACGTTTCAGAGACAAAGAAAAGTGCTTTGTTCCTACCAATTATCCTGATCACAAGCATTGTTATAATCATTGTCTGTATTGCTGTCTTCATCGTTATGAGAAAATACAAGTTGAACTATGATTTAGCTTCCGTGACGTCATCACATAACGAAATGGTGAATTTAAAAGGTAAGTGTATATATAGTGCTATCCTTGCTTCCATGGTTATATCCAGCCCTTTTATACATAATCAGTAGTGTTATCATATTTTTTCCTGTATGATACAAAAACCATTATCAATGTTTACTTTTATTGCAACATTTAAAATCCAGGTGCAGAAATGGAACCTTTAGTATCAAATGTATAAAATGCATTCACATGCATGTGGTAAAAGACTATTAATATGATCAATATCATAAAATATACATCGATGTTTAGTCTTTGTCTTTACTTAAGGGTCACTTTACTTAGGTCTGTCTTTACTTAGGTCTGTCTTTACTTAGGTTACTGTCTTTGGGTGTAAGGGAAGCTTGGTTAAGACTCAGTTCGATTTGACTAAGCAATCAATCTAGTAAAAGAAGTAAATAACTTAAAAGTTTGAAGTATCTAGCTAAAAGGTCGTCATAAGTAACAATCTTACTACATTGTTTTCAATAACTTGGCTGGAAGATAAGCTATATTTGTTGTCTTTATTATTAAATAAATTCCATGCCAGAATGTATTTGTCCTGAATAATTCATAAATATTTCAGAAAAAGTAGGAAAACATAAATACATATTTATACATTAAAACTATTTATATTTTATTCCATCATTATTTAAAATTTCTTCTAGTCTTTTAAATAATGTACTGGAACAATTGGTTCATAAATGAGTAACCAAGTGGTGGATTTGTCGAATTTTGGATCACTTTAAAAATAGGTCTTCCATGCGCGAAATCTGCCTGCATTTTTACGTAACGCAGCTTATATTAGTTGAATTTCAGATGAAGTAAATCATCGTCAACCGCATATTAGCAACGATTTCTTATATTTTGTTTGATACTGAGCATCCGCTACATTAAAACTGCACAAAATATTATTTTACGAGAATTTCAGAGGTTTGAAATGAAGTTTATGATACTCTCCCAATGTATTCCGCAAAATAAATCAATGATGCACATGCATTTATGTTCAAAATGCAAATTTCGGGAATAAAACAATCGAAGTGAACCATCTCAATTGTCAGCCGTGGCAGTTATTTTGATTTATCGCCTTGTTTTTAAAATTTTCAAGGACGTATATTGGCAACACATTTTGAATAAATTTGCAACTGTTTACCTACTGTAAAAAATTATTTCTTGAAATATATTATGTTCTTACTTATATAAACAATATATTACTTGAACTTTCAACTAGCAAGAGACAGTCAAGTGTTTATAGTTTGAAATCTAGGATAAAACGCATATCATTAAGAAGGCCATAACACGATATTGAAACCGTATTGATTTCCATCGACGGCTGTTTTTATAGACACAAAACATTTTGAAAGGTACAAACTATATCCATTTATAGCAGGTAAATGTACTGATGTCGGTAAAATATGTTTATTAGCCAAGGTTGCTGACCATGTTCATTGTCGTAGGCTATAGTGTCCTCCCAACAACGAAAATTATTTACATAGTGAAATAAAATAAATTTTTGTTTTATTATCTACACATATTTACCTGTTATAAACTCGTACCTTACAAACTTGTATGTGTCATTATAAAACAGGCGTCGATGGAAATTTGTTTTATATCCGTCTATGCCAATAATTTTCGAACTTATCGAGCCCACTGCGCCATTGACTAACTATGTTCTTTCTACTGCTCCCTATGGCTGCAATGAATAGCCATGACAGAAGTATCGTTAGTCGAAATTAATATATTTAATATTTTTGGAATAAATTTTAATAATAACGTCTACCAATGGCGCACTTGACTATTATTTAAAGCCCTCCAGGGCGCCGCGGAGCTGAGGTTCTAAACCTCTGCTCTATATGATGGCATAATATTCTCGACTATATTTCAGACTATCAACTCATGACCATCAAACATTAGGGTTTTATCCGTAAGGTTTAACATATCTGTAAGCATATGTAGTGTCGAGCAGGCTTTCCCGGAGCATATGCTCTTTGCTCAACTGGCCGAAGCTCACTAGAGATGATTTTACCTCAAAGCCCTTGCTTGCTCTTGAATTCCTGAGCGTTAACGGACACATGGACAGTGTCTAGCTGCTGCTACACAATGGAGATCAGGCAACAACAACAACTACAACAAAGGATGGTTAGATTTCCCCCCCTGATCTTATAAAAAATTAACTCTAAAAGTGACAGTCTGAAATATAATATCTAAGATGTTTATTTAAACTTCAGATGATTATTTTATCGAGTTGGGAAATACCTCTATATCGTATATCAATATTGGTAGCTCTATATCTATATTGGCTGAATGAAATAAATCTATATCTAGCTCTGGTAGCTCTGTTGGCAGAGATTCTGTCTCGAGATCCAAACAGAGGGTGTTATTTTCTGAGAAATACTTCAGAAACCTCATTCCTCTGAATATCCAAAGGCAAAACCAGTCCAGAAATATTAGTTGTACTACTAGTAGGATTTCACACAGGCACACTTAAAATTTCTTAACTTGTTTTCACATGCACAAAATGTGTAGATATGAAAGCTAGTACAAAAAAAATCGCATGGGAAATTCAATAGTCGAATTTAAAGTTAATCACAATACCATCCATTTATATCTTCTATATTTACGAAAGTAACAACATTTGCTTTCAGTATTTATAGTTGTAGCTTGTTGTGAAAGTTGTAAAAATGGTTTACATTTTCCATTTAGACGGTTTCATATATTCGAAGAAACTGGGCCCAAACTTTTTATCCCAGTTTCTCCGAATGTTTCTTACAATTTATATTTGTTACAAACATTGATGGGATTGTACAGAGAATTCCAGAAATTTTTTGATGGATGATAACTTGTTCTTACCTCGTGATAGATATAGATATTGAGTTTTCTGTTTTCGAACATTTTTCTTTTCGTAATGTCTTCCTTTTTTAAAATAAAACTTTGTTCGATTTAAACTGAATTAGTGTTACCTAGTAATAAGGTATGATGTCACAATTTAAAATTTTTTTATCCATATGGTAACGCATTAATTACGTAGATAAATGAAGAAAAGGATAATTATGTATATTGTAAATAAATGCATCATCGGTGTCCACTGCAGAGTCAAATAACTTGTCATGATATAAAATGCTGATAAATAAATAACCATTAATCCTCACAAAATGCTGATAATTAAATAACCATTAATCTTCACAAAATGCTTTAACCTTGTGTTAAAAATTTTCATTAATTGTAGATTACATTTATTCAGCTGTAGATTCCAGTAATTAATAAACCTCATAATGCCATAAAAATAAGTCTTGATTCTGAAGTGCACTTAACGTCAAAAGAACATCTTCGTAACAAAATGTGACTTATATGTAAAAGTGCACTGTATTTTCCCTCACTTACGAAATTAAATATTTTTACGGAGGAGCACAGAAGTAACCCAAAACGTTAAACCCAAAAGGTTGACTAAGTAGAAAATTCTCCGCAGAAGCATTATTGGTGATCCTTTCTTTAACTTCAAGATATGAGAAGGCATTCCAGGTGGCTCAAGGTAGTTCATAAATTCCAGCGGATAATTAACGGCATCATCGGTGTCCACTGCAGAGTCAAATAACTTGTCATGATATGAAATGCTGATAAATAAATATCCATTAATCCTCACAAAATGCTGATAATTAAATAACCATTAATCTTCACAAAATGCTGATAATTAAATAGCCATTTTGATTTCTTAATACTTTTCGGTGTTGAGTAAGCCCCCGAAAAATAAACCATGGTGATAGAGTTTCCATTTAAATTCATATTTCAAACCTGCGATTTTCAAAAGTGACTAATACTTTCAATAAACTCCCACAAAACTCACAAATTTAATTGACTTTCACCTTTCCAACCAACGATGTCCAACCTTTTTCGTTAGGACTCATGGAGTTAGAGAGTAGAATTCCTAGGAAAAAGTTTCGTTTTCCATTAATATCTCAACAACCTCTGGTCTTAGAAACTCGAAACTTGGGCTAAATTTATTGAAGGATATTTTAAAGCTATCTACAAAATCTCATTCTATTCGGTGTAGCTGTTCTCTCGTGATGATGAGACAAACGAAAGTTTTGTTTTCACTAATATCTCCAGAACGCCTGATTGTAGAAATTCGAAACATAGACTACTGTTAAGTGAGGTTAATTTAAGACAACCCACCAAATTTCATCAAATTCGGTTCAGCCGTTCTCCCGTGATGTTGGATCATACATACTTACATACATACTTACATACATACAGGTACATACATGCATACTTTTCTTCTTTATAGATATACGTTAATTATATTACGTTAACATGTAGCGTATGGAGGGATATATTTTTGGACCAAAACATCGAGAATTCAACAGACAACACGTCTTGAGTTCCTTGCAAACACAAGATAACCAAATTACCTAAAAAAGTAGTAGGGTAGTGAAGTGAGTAAGTAAAACTCGTTGTCCATAAAATTATAAACCAGAACAGTTTGGACTATGAATACATCAGATTGTGCTTATTCCAAGCATGACTAACTCAATTATTACTTTTCCTGCAAAACATGGTAATGTATAGGGAAACTATTGGAATCATACCAAAAATCACAACTCGAGTTTTTAACGGATCAACACATTTTGGGACCCCTAGAATACGACAAAACTAGTTTTAGCATGATGTATGTGTGTGTGTCTGTGTATCTGTCTGTCTGTCTGTATGTCTGTCTGTCTGTGGGTCAGCCTGTCTGTGTGCCTGTCTGTCTGTCTTTGCAATGTATGTATCCACTCTAACTCAAAATCTAATGAACCGAATTAAATAAAATTTGGTAGTAAAGTCCCTTCTGGGTGATATGGGTGATAATTAGACTTTAGTATAAATGGTTCGCAAAAACTGCATGTATCCACTCTAACTGGAAAACTAATTGACCAAATTTTACAAAATTTGGTAAATAAGTCACTTGTGGGTTTTGTTGATGATGACTTGATTTCAGTACGATCCAAAAAAAAAATAATAATAATCTACTTTTTTTTTTGCAAAGCGGCCCTCAAAAATTACCAATATCTAAAATGAAAAACTATGTATGCTCATATGCATTAATTAAATTCTATGTTTCAAATCTAATTTTTGACGATGAAAAGAATAAGACCAACTACATTACTCTAGGGCTAGCCGTTCACGAGATATTTCAGTTTTTTCACATTTTTGCTACGCCTGTTTTAAGAATGAGTTCATTTACCAAATGAAAACGAAAGCTGAATAAAAAGCGTAAATTCAGTGTAATTTCAATTAATCATGCGTGTTATTTAATGCAATCAAACTCAATTTAATGAAATATTAATAAAATAAAGAGAAAGTGAATTTGAGTCTGCAAAGAAAGTCATCTGCTGCCCACATCAGATTCATTTTACTTGGTTCTACGCATATGATGAATTAGGAGTTATGAACACGCACATTTTGTGCTTGGGCTCTCAAAAGGGACCGAACTTGTTAAATGCGATTGTCATTTTACTACACTGTAGTCACTAAATTTCCTTGGGAGTGACTCGACCCTGTGTTTACATCGCAATTTTAAATCCTTCCGCAAGTTGTTTACGCCTGGATATTTCCACTTCAAAATTAACAAACACTTTTTAACTGCACTATTGCGAAACACATTGTAATTTTCACAGACCAACGTCATTCAAATAATTTGTGCTGGATTTCATTGCCATTTCCCATTCTTATCACCAAAAATGTATAATAATATTTAAAAATATCTGATATGGGCAGCACATGACTTTTCTTATATAATATAATACAATGAATTTACTCCTTTTACAGTCGGGAAATAATGTATAAGATCCGCGGTACATTGTTTTTAACGTTGAATTGTACATTTGGCGATTTTCTGAATGGCAACATGTCAAAATATTCCAAAGTACCTAATTAACTTATATTTCGCGCAAATCAAAATAAATAGTTATCAATATTGATAGCATCCTCAGGAAGCGGTATAGTCCCTATATTAAAATATTTCAATAATTAATTCACCAATTAGGCGCCAGTTTGATTAATTTTAGCGACATTTTTGTAATTTTGACGATACTTTCGTGTAATCTGGGTCGTAATATCGTCAAGTTTGCGATACTTCGCTAGATTATTCGCCAAGTTAGCCAAATGCATCTCCAAGTGTTACGGCAAACGGAAAGGAGGGCGTGTTTTAAATACTACAAGCTATGCCTGTCATATGGGCGGAAATCAGAATCTGCGAAACGTCACTTTTTTTTAGCGTTATTTTTATCAATTTGGCGACATTTTTGTCACTGTGGCAACATTTAAAAAAGTCACCAAGTTGGCGACGTCCCCTTAATTTGTCGCCAAATGTTATGGACAGACGAATGGAAAAATGGGTTATTTTTATAGTCTATTCTCATGTTCTTTCCAAGATGTTGAACTTTCAACAATTAGTTCTAATTTCATGGATTTAGAGTCAGTTTCATCAATTTTGGCAATTTTTTATAAATTGTGTGACATTTTCGTCAATTTGTCAACATTCGAAACTTCATCAAGTTAGAGATATTCCGACAAATTCGTCACCAAAGTTCTGCCAAACTTTACGTACGGAAAAACGGGTTATTCTTATAGTAGATTCTTATAGTATTTCCAAGATATTGAATTTTCGTCAATTAGGCGTCATTTTCATTGATTCAACGTCATTTTTATCAATTTGGAGGCATTTTCGTTAATTTGGCAACATTTTAAAAAATCGCCAGATTGGCGATATTCCACCAAATTCGTCACCAAAATCACGCCAAACAATTACGTTACAAAACGTTATAGACGGGGAATTAATTTATTCTTAAAACTGATGAATGACTATTGGCGTCCAAATACAAAAGTGTTACTCAAAGTATCTTTCTTCATGAATGAAACGAGCTAATTCCACCAGAATGATGTTACCAAATTTATCGCATGATATTACATACGAAAAGAAAACATGTCTCACAATAGTTAATATATATATATTTTTTATTTTATGTGACTTTTTGGTAAATTTATTGAAAAATGAGCAATATCTCGTGAACGGTTCATGCTAGTATTCTAAAGTTTATGTCAATTGTTTCCTAAAGAAAAGTTACATAAAAAGTGACTATTTGCGTAACTTTATAAAAGGTTTTTATTGTTTCATCATTTTTTCAAAATTTCCCTCGAACATTTGGGAGTGACATTTCACTCAAACATTCGATTGCTTTTAAAAATAATAGACTTCCAGAATTCACGGATTGTAATTTCAGTACCAATATCGTCTCCACAAACTAACTGACACACACACGCACACATCGCTTCTAAAACGTTTGATTCGTGTTCAGGGTTGCTTGAAACTTGGACTACCGTCGAAAACTCGAATTCGAATTTTCGACCTCTTCACAATACTTCCCTTATACATTATACTATGTATATAAGGGAAGTAATAAAATTGATTATTTCGTTATTAAAGTGATTTTACTGATGTTGGTTTGAAAAAAAAACGGTATTGAGATATAAAAATATTTATCCATTGTAATGAACGATAGTAGTCAACTGAGCAGTCTCCTATTCATATTAAAATTTAAATGCAGCTTAGTCACTGACAATTTGCAACACAGGTGTTATTTAGGCATTCTAGTTCCGAGTTGAGCGACACATTCTTGAATATTATTCTCTTTACATTATTTTCACTATGAAATATTTATTCATAACAAATTATTAGAAAACTAAGACGACAAATTCCAAACGAATCTCTGGCGGTCAGGTATAATTGATATCAGGGCCTGACTGAGAAACAATGTTCAGTTAAACTATTTCTTGCTCTTCTGCTACTCCCCATTGTAGGGAAGAAGTTGCTGCACTGTAATTACATATTCACTATTACTAAAAGTTTCAACTTGGGAATTTCAATACTCGTCAAGTTTGAAATCGAAATTTTAACAAAAATGCACGGTTCAAGATATGAATATATTTCAAATATTTTTATTTTCAACACTTTTTGGTGGATATGTGTGTATGTCTGTGTTCAGACCTTCACAATGCCTGAAGTGCTCATACGGATAGGCAATGTTGTTGGATAAAACGATAAATCATTTAAACTTTCACTACTTCCATGATAAAAACAAAAAAACATTGTTATTTTTGGAAAAATGTATAATATATATGATCCTTCTGCTATTTTTAAAAGTCTAACAGTACTACTAGAAGCCTGTCAATAGTCTATAAAAACTGCTAGAAGTCTATCAATAGTCTGTAAATTTTTAAAGTGACTTCAAAAATTCGTTAATGGCGAACAAATCTGTCTATAAAAAGGTCATTTTTAATAATAATAATTTTTGTGATTCACGTAAACGGGAATATGTTAGCATCCAAGTGTATGAGAATGTTCAGTGGAGATTCTCCAGATGTTTTCTTCCAATACATATGTTTTATATATTTTTATAAGTTGTCTATGGTCTTATGCTTTCTTATTTATATACACTACTTGATCAAAAAAATTGCTCTGCATATGACTAACATAATTATACTCAATCGTTTTTACGCTTATTAATGCTGTTACGAGAGCAATGGAGGTAATTTGTAAAAATGGCATATTTGGAATTCTGATTGCATGAGGTGTTTGCACTTACATACAATCCATATTTAAAGTTCAGCAGCTGACTCTTTTAAAGAAAGAGCTATTAATCTAGTCAAAGAACTTAAGTTTTATATACTTTCTTAAAGGACGGGAAAGTCATCTGACAAAACATCCCATATCTGCAACACATATGTACAGGCTCAAATTTTAATTATGTCTATTGTTATTTATATACTTTGGAAAACATATTTGCATTTCATCCAATATGAATATTTATTTTACAATAAATCAAGTTATTAGTTGGTAATTTTTAAATTTTCATTTGGCGTTTTGGCATTTTAAAATATCGCCAACTAGTCAAAATACCAAAGAATGGTAATAATTTGCAATGGATTTCTTCTAGCATAATAAAATATGCTGAGTTTTAAATCATATAAAAAACACATGTAAAAAGTAGTTAATTAATACAGATATGCATAGTTCGTATTCATCTAAATGCTTTTGAAGTATTTACGTCATTTCTAAAAAAAGAGTAAATTATATTTTTCCTATTTATACCAATATCTAAAATGCACCATTTATAAGTAAATTAACAGCTGAATTTCAACAAAAATTCAATAAATAGTGTTTTATATAGAGGATGTGTATAGCCAAGGTCCAAAACAGGAATAACTTTAATATCTGGCAAATTGACTATCCCCTTGATTCTATTCTTTCAGAACGAAATTTTTGGACACTGAATTTTCTTTATGATATCAAACATGCATTTAAATAGATTAACATTAAAAGATCCATTCAACTGTCTCCAACTGTACAAAGAAAATGTATCAGATATTTTTCTTGACTTTTCTAGATGATTTCAATCGATTGGTGTAGAAAAGCATTTCCGCTTTACTTTACTCGTCACACCTTTTCCCTCGATATTTATGCCACTTATGAAATATAGCCAGTCCAGCTTACCCATTGCTACTAAAAAGAATAGAATTCGAATGTAAAAGCAAGGAAATGACATCTGTTATTAGACAAAAGTTGCTTCATTTAAGAAAAATTCAGTTGATCGGATAATTAGATCATAATTGTAGATGTTAATTTATCGTGTCCTTTTACACCATACTTAGTTTCTCCGGCCGTCCAAACAGTTACCTTACACCTTCTTGGTAGGTTGGATGGTCTGGGTCTCAACAACCACACTTAGTCTAGCCAACGGCCCTGCCGTGCTGAAAACACCCGGTTCTCGTTAGATCACCGAAGTCAAACATCATCGGGCGCGGTGTTCCCAGGTGGGTGGTCCACCTGGGAACAGCGCGTGCTGTTGGCACATTTCGGCCGCGGTAGCCCGGTGGTTTGCGCGCTGGATTTTCACGCTGTCGCAACTGCCGCCGTGTTCATGTGGAGTACGATCACGTTAAGCATGTGGGTCTGTAAGTCCTTCTGAGAGGTTGGTGGTAGGAGAAGGAGGGTACGGTTCCTGTGGATGTCTCCCCCACTGGGTTCCGGTCTCAATTGGGTGGCACTTCCCGGCCGTCTAAGCGGTTACCTTACACCTTTCTGGTAGGTTTGACGGTCTGGGTCTCAACAACAACCATACTTAGTCTCCGGCCACACATATAGCTACAGTAAGCTTTCGTGTCTGTCGTGTGGTCTGGAGTTTTCACCATACTTAGTCTACATAGCGCAGTTAGACTCTAACACTACTTTGATTCTTAATCCGTGTATAAGATGTATATACAAGAGATGTAAATAGAAAACAGGACACAATTCTATAAAAAAAAACTAGACCTAAATACCACTTTAAACCATATTGTTTAGTCTTAATCATCCCAATAACGATATTCCAAACTGGACTATACAGTGTAAAGAACATTCCGACCAACCAGTAATCAAAACACTGCTCTTCGTTCTGGCCCGCTGACGTTCTACCGGGACGGATTTGCAAAGTCTTGTCGTCGAAATGGACTTTGCAACAGATATAAATGATACAAAACAGGAATTATTATGAATTAATCGGAAAGTATCAGGAAGTATTCTGAATTAAAGAGAAGCTAAAAAAAACTGGTATTACCCAGTAGGTGGAGTTAGTAACTGAAATTCCTTACACACCTTTTGTCCTCTGCATTCCGCAAAGTGTTGAAATTGCCTTATTGCATCAGTAGCTTTAGCGTAAAATGCCATCCAAAATGCTAATGAATAAATGCGTTTAAAATCAAATAAATATTTTTGATACTGCATGCGATCAGAAATATTTCTGTATTTGGCAGTTCAGAGTACATACAACAAATGTTATTGGGTAAGTCCCAAAGCACACTTTGCCCTCTAGCAACATCTGGAACTCGATTTTTTTCGTCCTGAACATTTTCCCAATGATTCTTGAGCTCATACATAAATGCTGATCGTATACATAAATGCTGATCTTATTAATTGTTATGAGTCGGAATAAGTGACGGCATCGCATATAAATCGATACTAATGGGGTAATTCATATAAGCGAGTGATGGGAGTTATCAGAATAGTTTAGAATCAAGGAAATTTTCTGACATACATATCGTTATAGCTAGAAACCAGACATTGTTTTGAATGTAACTACAGGCTATAATTAATTTCCTACAAGATTTCTCCAAATCTTCTAAATCTTCATAACTGATGAATATAGCAATTTTCACAAACATAGTTATCTTTGAATATGCATTCGATGATATAATTTATATTCGCAAGTATATTTGTTGATAATTCAACTTTTTATTTGTTTGAGGAAAAATATTATGCTTTCAAGTGATTCATGCTTCACTTTTAGATATGGATTTAACAAATTCAATGATTGAAATTCTGCTGCTTATATACTTGCATATTTCTCTCTGCTGCTATATTATCGTGAAGACACATTATTATGGTAAGAATAATTTTGTAATTATGATTTAGCTTAGAACGACTATTTTGTAGCTGTGATCAAAACGTTTATATAAACTTTGACATATAGTAGCCTTCTTATGAACAGAATTCCTTAATGGATTATTATGACATAACAGATATATTAAATGAGTAATAGTAATTTTGTAACACAAATGTAACACTTTCATATCCATTCTCTGTATGTTAGATTCCGATAATTCCGTCTTAGTTTAATTGTTGACTCTCAATTAATTACTCATATGATTGATTATTATCAATATGAGATTTTATAAGGATATATGCACTAGTATTATTCAGTTAAATATTACATGTATTTAATTATATTATTAAATATATGTATATAATCAATTTCTGGTTAGTACTTAACTTTCTGGGGAAACATTTTTATGCCAATCACGATATTACAGTACAGTGTATTCCTTCCTGAAACAGATCTAATCACATAAATTTTATTTATCACAATTCATTAACCCTTTACTATACTTGCACTGGTTTTGTAAGGATTTTTTTAATATTTTTCATTAAGGAGTCAACAGGAGATGACTAAGAAGCATGAAACTTCCTTTACATAGAGATCTTTTATAATCGTTTCAGGAAAGTTAACTATGGTCATCTATTTGCTCGAAGAAATAGTCTAGTTATGTTACTTCTACTTTACATCTACTTTATACTGATGTTTGGCAAAAACCACAAAATCGATCCAAAGATAATGAAGAGGTGATAAAGAGTTAGTTCTGATTTATTACAGAATTATCCCATATTTCCTTTTAATAAAATGTTTACATGACATTTTCCATTGATCTAATTTTGCAATATGATTAATTTACATTATAATGTGTTGGAAAAAATTTAATTTTATGAAAATTTTAACAAAAATATCCGTTTTCAAACTTAAATACTGGAACATAAATGCGTAAGTGTCTACATAATCGGGCATCAAATGAACTGTCTTGCTTTTGCTCTAACTGCATGGTGTTGGCTGGTAACATCAGGAACTAAAAAATAAAATTATGCAAATAGAGACTTATCACTGCTTGCTAATTTTTATGATTAAATTCATTTGATTTCCGTTTTATTCTGAACCTAACTCTGTTTTTTTTTTCAGATTAATCAGGCAGAAGTTTTATCGTGCAGTTTTCATTGTATAGTGCAAACCCAAATCATATTATCTGTTGAATTTCTTTTAAGAAAATAGTTTTAAATATATTTCTGATTCTGAATGTAGATTTATCTCGACTTGATCAATAGCATATTCGCTATTTTTAAACTAATTGGAAATTTACAAATAGCGGAATATATCAAACTAATTTCCTGAATCTCTAAAAGTTTAGCTCCACAGTCTACTTGTATTTCTTTTTTAGATTTCCAGTTTACTAACAAGACTTAACGTATATCTACATAACCTGTGAATAACTTTGAATCTTGGAAGTCCAAGAATTTGCGCAGGCAATAGATTTAAAATTAGCTCAAATATTTCTATACTTTGAATAAGCCGTTTGTGTCCGAGTAATTATAAAATTATTTCACTGCTTTTAACTATTTTTCCTAATCTTTTACATATTGAGAAAGATGACATGGATTATAAGATCCGTTCCATGGAGTTCTTGGTGAAAAATGCATAAGTCATCGAACGATTTTTGGTTGCATAAAGTTGTGTATCACAAAAGATGCACGAATAAATCCAGTGGATATATATCGGATACATTAGGCTCTGGTTAGATCGAATAAATTAGGCTCTGGTTATGTGGTGTTGCATTAGCCGGGCTACGGATTAACTAGGTCAGTAAAAAATTATTTAAAAAAAAAAAAAAATTCTACTGCAAAATATTAATGATTTTTTTTTTCTTTTGTAATTTTTTACTTCTCTGTTAATCTTCAACCCGGTTAATGCGTCTCAAGATAATCAACAGTCTATAGCAATGTGCCCATGGTGCAGTCTATCAAAATATGACAGACTGCATGAACTAAATTGTTTCGAGAAGTACGTGTAATATTTTTACACTGCGATTTATTCTATGTGTGCATAGTCCACATTGAAAATAAAAGGTTGCAATTTCGTACCAGTAGCTCAACGGTAGAGAGCCAGCTGGCCAGTTCGCAGACCCAGGGTTCGATCCCCGGTTGGGGCAGCAGGGTTCCTTACAATGGCGCCCGAACAAATCAACCCTGTAGGTTGGTGAAAAGATGTCGGAGATCTGAAAGTGACCCTAGTACGAATAGTACGGATTCAGTGGACTCTGGAAGATTGAGCACTGATTACAAATTGAGAGGATAACTACCACACAGAATACTAACCTGGGTAAAATAGTAGCAGAAGGGGGCTAACCTGAGGTAAAAATAGGAGGAGGTGGTTAGTCAGATTGCCAGTAATCCGCTAATTTGACATTAGAGGGTGGAGAATGCAAAGTCCATTTTGAAAATAAGAGGTTGCAATTTAATCCCAGTAGCTCAACGGTAGAGCGTCGGCGGGCCAGTTCGAAAATCCAGAGTCCGATTCCCAGTTGGGGCAGCAAGGCTCTTTACAATGTGTATGCTTATTTAAACATCCAATAAACTCAACCGGAATAGAACTCAATCTACAGCAATTTATACTTTTTCCTGTCAGTTAGTAAACATGTAATTTATAGAAATTATAGATCAAAAGTTATAAATATAGGATAAATACAAATAAAGAAGTTATAAACATAGGAAAATATTTTTACTCCTATAGATAGAATAATAGTAGACAGCACATTAAAATTTTAATTTGAAACGCTATATGCAAATTCCTATAAATGAAATACCTGATATTTTTACAAATTTGTTTTAATTTGCTGTATTTTTATTTTGAATTTAATACAGCATAGTAATGTTTCTTTTCAGCATTCTCACTACATTAAAACATCATACGCTATAGAATATAATCTGTCATGTTGAATATCATATGATTTATTATAAATCTAGCATTCTTAATGCCCCAAATACTAATGTTATATCTTCAAAATACACCTAGTGGAAACATGAATAGCTGATCTAGGCTTGGAATGAAGCTGCAGCTTTCAAATTGGTGTGCTGGTATCTTATCCCATAGACTACAGCACTGTGCGCAGTATTTAGATATTATACCCGCACAGCATAGATCGTCACATATGTGACAGTGACGTTGTAGTCACGTGACACTTGGGTCACAATGTGACATCATATTTGTGACTTCTATGCGACGTTACGTATAAGTAACTTTGTAACTCCATTGTGACTATATTCTGTGACGTTTCCACAATTTAATTAACACGTAACAAAGTGACGGCATTACAATTGCAACTACAATGTGACGTCACAAGCAAGTTAATATGCGACGTCACAAACGACCATGAAAATGACCAAAATGACTTCGCTGTGATCTCAATATGGCATTGCCGAGACGTACTGCGACGTCCTGTGACGTCCCAAAGTCACAGTGTGACGTAAATCTTACGTCACTGTGAAAAAAATGCTGTTAGGGTAGATGCGCGTTTTACCCCATTACTATCCAAATGTTCCATGTGGTAACTATGAAGTGGTCAATATAGTTAAAGATTTATACAATTGAATTTATTCCGTAAATTTTAGAAAAGACAATATTAATCATTTACTGATTTAAATATAATTACATAAGAGCAGTAAACAAACTGTACATTGGACGGGATTTAAAACTAAGGTCTAAGTCGTAGGTCATTAAAAGGCTAAGTAGAGGGTTGGTTTAATTTAAAAAAATATAAGCTGTCTATTTTTGAACTAATTACAACCTGACATTGCTTTTTAAATTACTCTACAGTATTTATTTCGAATTATGTAATATTGGTATTTATTGTTTCAGAAGAAGGTGAAGGAACGTCTTTAATTTGTTTTTGCATTTTCTTTTAATCGATAAATAATACTTATACTTCATAGACAGGTGTAAAAATAGGTGCACCCCAGATATTTAAAGTAGTTGAGCATCCTCAAATATACAGGGCGTCCATTAAAGTAATTTAACAACCTATATTTCCTCAACCATTAGTGGTAGATATATATTCTTCCATCTACAAAACTGTTTCGAATAAAATAACCATTTATCGTATAACAGTTTTAAATCGAAAAATTAATTTTTCGAAAATATACGAAATCTAACATTTTATACGGTCCCTCAGTCCATAAAATTCCAATTACTAAAATACCGTTTACAGATTAACATGCAAAACTCAAAATGTTTGATCCTTTTACAATAAAAATTGACCGAGGTATATGAGTTCAAGATTTCAGCTTTTTTTCTTGGAGTATTTAGGGGACGTACATACATTGAATTGAGAGTTATGCCAATTTGTCTGCAAATACCCTATACAGGGTGTCCCAAAAAGATTAAAACGCGCCTTAATTCTTTACCTGTTGGAGATAAGTGAACAATGTAAATTGCAAAAATGTAGAAAGTAAGGTAGGAAATAAGACTACGTTAATGAAATAGTCCTCACATTAATTTTTAAAAAGTTACACTTTTTAAATTTTTATACGACCCCCTTAGACAAAATTTGGTCAATCAGAATTTTTTTTTATTTTTAATGCAACAAGATCATCAAAAAACTCGCATATCTGTATCTTTAAAATTGAGCGAGTTATATTTAATTGAAAGTTGAACATTGTCAATGGGGACCATATATCAAATTAGAAATGCAAATTTGTGACATATCACAAAAGAAATAAAACTCGGAGGCATTTTTGCGAATTCCGCTTAGGCTCACGTTGCAATCATGGATTCTTAAGTATTTTTCAATAACTAAGTACTTTTCAATAATTAAGTACTTTTAGGTGCTTTTATGATCCCTATTTTCACTGATGAAACAGCCTTTCACCTGGTACGGAAAAGTGGCATAAGTCAGATTTCTTTCCTTTATCATAATTCAGTGGATTTTAAAGATACAGATATGCGTTTTTTTTTAATGATCTTGCTGCATAAAAATGAAATAATTCTGATTGACCCAATTTGTCTAAGGGGGTCGCATAAAAATTTAAAATGTGTAACTTTTTGAGAATTAATAGGAGGTCAATTTCATTAAAGTAGTCTTATTTCCTACCTTACTTTTAACATTTTTTCAATTTGCATTGCCCACTTATCTCCAGCAGGTTAAGAATTAAAGCACGATTTAATCTTTTAGGGACACCCTGTATACTGCAACTACAGTCTTTCCTCCAAATGAATTAATAGGTGTGAAAGGACTTTCTGGGACCGTCATAAAAATCCTACAGAAAATCTTAAAGCTATGCCATTAAATAAAATGTAAAACAAATAACCTGAAAAGAGAAATTAATTTTATACGGTCCCTCAACTCTAACCCGAAATGATGGATTCGGATATATGTGAGAAAGAGATTTGAGTCATATAACTCAGGGTTCCATACCTCGGTAGATTTTGCTCGTAATATAATCATTTTTTTCTTCAGTTTTGCATGTTAATATAGTATGAATAAAATTTTACTAATCGGAACTTTGGGGTCCGAGGGACCGCATAAAAAGATAGATTTCGTATATTTTCGAAAAATGCGTTTTTCGATATAAAAATGTTATACAATAAATTGTCACCTCATATGCAACACTTTTGTAATTTGAATTATATATCTACGACTAACGGTTGGTGAAATAAAGTTTGTTTTAAATGGTTTTACTGGATAATATGTATATTCTGAAATTGCAAACGCTATTTCCGGATGCATTTGCCATCGCCAACACAGTTCTCTACCCTTTAACAAATCAGACGTAAATTTTAAGGTGTGCGTAGGTGATTTAGTGAGTTTGTGCTTATATGTTTATAAACCTTCTAAACGATTTGAAATTTGGAAAATGCAATTATTTTAAATTGTTTTTGCTCATAAAATATCCATTTTTGATATTTATAACCTTAAAATATATTCCTGTGTTGAGTAAATAGTAAAACGCGTTTCCCCACAAGTAGGACTGGTCAGATCGTTCGAAAAACGTTCCAAAGAGATTTCCCGGATAATTAAGGGTTGTAGACACATTTCAGCAAATAACCCATATTATTGCCCCTATAGTATTCCTTCTAAATAAATTAATAAGTGTTAAAGTTGAGAAAGGTAGACAGGAACTAAATTCATCTCTACGATCTAAGATAATATTCTTTATGTTCTAGGGTAACTTGGAATGGTGCTATTATATTTGTAATATTTACTAAGTAAGGACACTTGCATTGAAATATTTAATTTTTAATTTCAGATAACACTTGTGGTAGACTTATTTCAAAATGTGTGAAACAGTCTTCTATTACCAATGAGAGTGATTGTTCAGCCAATCTTCTGACACCACTTAAAGTAAGTTATTGAATAAGACAATACATTAACCAATTTCTGGATAGTAAAACGAAATATAAGAAACAAAGTAGGAATACTAAAATAAAATATTTGAACGCAATAAATATTGACAATTATAAAGTGGCATATATAGTGAATATGAACAATTATAAAGCTGCATATATAATGAATATTGACAATTATAAAGTGGCACATATTGAATATTGACTTATATAGTGACTTGTAGAGTGATAAAGTTGCAATGCTAATATTTTAAAAACAATGTTTTAATTGTGTTAGACATATATGTGATAGACACTTCCAGTCATTTTAATACTTTATCAATATATACTATTTAAGTTGGTGTATCGAACATTTATGCATATCACATAATATAGATGTGAACTAATACTAATACTTTAGCTACGAAGTTCTGGAATTAAAATGACGCTTTGAATATATTTTTTATGAGTGTTATCGTTTAAAAAAATTATATAAATTCGATATTTTTTAAATTCATGACCATTTTACAATTTTATTATTAAAATGATACGAATTTCAAACTTTTTTTTCTAAATACCCATGCAACACTATTCAGTAATTTATTGAAGAAAATTTCTGAATTCCCTTTTTCGATGTTTAATGAGGTTACATCTTGGGTGTGTTTATCAGAATTTTAAATATTTGCAATGACTTGCTATTTTTCCTTTTTATTTAAGTGTGATGGATGGTATTGACGTTTATATTTGGAATGCTTTTTTTTTTTCTTTTTCATTAATTTAACTGTTTAGTTGGGTGTTTGATAACTATTTTGTTTCAACCCTGCAAAAAAAGAAAAAAAAAATCCTTGATGATCCTACTTGGCGAAGAGTCGCCAAAGTTGGCGAAGAGTAGGATTTTTTTCCCAAAGGAATAAGATCCTCTATAATCAGAAAGAATCGGAGGATTGCATACGACGATGAAATTGATCTAAGGATATTATTTGTTTAACGATCAGAGCCAGAAATTTATCTGACGTTTTAAGGATATCCATCAATGTTGTTTGCGGTTTCTAGTTTTGTAGGAGGATTGAGGTCTTATATAATTTTATTTCCGTCTGAATTTAAAATTTAATTTATAGGGATTTTATAGGGTTCTGTGGATTGTTTTACAGACAATTTTAGAAGATAAGTTACTGATTGGTTTGCAATGAACTGAATTTGAATTATTGAATTTCATTTATCTTCAATGGCTTATAAATTAGAATTTTGAGTTTTATGATACCATGGCATCACCCGTTTTTATTTTACGTTTTCTTGAATGGGTGTATTGGCATGAAGATCGAAACGGATATATGTTGAATATTTTATATTAAATTATTTTTATTCGACATACACATTTTGTTAATTTAATATTCAACTTTATATTTTGTTCATTAGATTGTGTCTTCGGTTAAACAACGCAAGTGTTTAACCGAACCCAACTTTAACTTTTGACGCCAATTTTTGTTGCTCATATTTATTTGTAAATATTTTATAATAGTATTCCTTATATAATTTTAGTGGCTTTTATTATATTAAGTTTTAATAGAAATTTTAATCTCTGTGGTTTAACAAACTCTAAAAATCGTTCGGAATAACCCCGACTAACGGACGAAACAACCATTTTAAAATTTTAACGATTACCGTTACATTGCCTAATCTTTGTTTAATATATGCGAAGGATATATTTAACTTCTTTAAATGAAATAAAATTAAAATATATATTTAAATATATACACGTTAAATTTTAATGTAATTAAAAAAATAAAAATCTGCAATGAAATTCATATATACATTAATGCAGATTAAAATTTAAAACTAAAATATGTATTAAAAATTATATACTTTATGGTTTAATTTGCATTACAGAAAATAATATCAGTATTGAAATCTATGCACTGTAAAGTTTAATTTCCATAAAAATTTTATGCATACTCTGATAAATTGTAAGAACTGTCAGTTTTATTTTTTATACTGAGAGATCGTTAAGTTATAAAGTAATTAAAGTCGATATCAAACTACCATGTGTATCTTAAAATCCCTGATTTATGTTTAAAAAGTTTACTATATGACTCTTTATTAAATATAGGCTAGATTGTATGTACATGTTAATTGTGCATAAAAGTAAAATCTGAGACGTCGTAGGTTCAAAGTTACACTATCTGACCCACAGACTCAGAAAGATTGTCCATATTTGTGTTAAACGAATTTCAAGGAATTAGCAGTAACGCAAAATTAATAATTACTAAACACAAAATCAGTAACTTTTAGTTTAATTTTATATTGTTACGACGTATCTTCTGAAATCGTAGGTGTATGCTCAGGATACACAAATGAATCCAAATTTCTGTATAACTAACGCATTTATTTACAAGCACAACGTAAGCAACAAAAATATACAGCAAATAGCTCGATAATTATCTCACACGATCACTAAACAACAGCCAGGTACAATAAACCAGCAAATAAATGCTCCACTAAATTCACAACAAAGCGGAAGTAGTAGAGGAAGGACAGTTCAACATCAGCAGGAGGAGCAGAGGAGCACATTCCAATGGGATGACGTCATGATGACGTCACGTTATCTTATCAGATGACGTCATGATATCTTATCAGATGACGTCATCGGCTTATCTTATCAGATAAGCTTATCTTATCGGATGACGTCATTGGCTTATCTTATCGGATGACTCACCCGATACGATTATCGGATGACTTCATGTACTGACACAGACAGTGGGGTTGAAGAAGAACTTGGCGGCCATCTTGGAAATTTTGGTGGCGCCCTCTATTGACAGGTTGGAGAACCGTGTTGGCTAAAAGGAAAGAATTGCTTCTGGACTGAGCTGGATTCGAACTGGGGACCCCTTGCACCGTAGGAGAGTGCTTTAACCAGTAGACACTTTGAGACTTGTAGGCAGATGGTGAATGAATGATGTCTTTCCTGCGAAAGGAGTTGGGTACTTAGAATATTTTCTGAACTTCTACGAGGGGATTTAATGAGCGCGAATGAATTAAAATTTTAATTAATTTTTAATAAATAAATAAAATGTATTATAAAAAAAAAAAAAAATGGAATATAGTCATGATTGAATTTTAATAAAAGGATTATTTTTTTAATGATTGGGTAATTATTGTTTTTATGGAATGTTTAGGAAAGTGCTTGAAGACATTTACAAAATTTTAGATGGCGGTGATGGCGCCCTCTATTGACACTTGAATGAAATAATGAATGATGTCTTCCCTGCGAAAGGAGTTGGGTACTTAGAATATTTTCTGAACTTCTACGAGGGGATGGTGCGAATGAATTAAGATTTTAATTCATTTTTAATAAATGAATAAAATATATTATGAAAAAAAAAAATGGAATATAGTCATAATTTAATTTTAATAAGGGGATTATTTTTAATGATTGGGTAATTATTGCTTTTATGAAATGTTTTGGAAAATGCTTGAAGACATTTACGAAAGTTTAGATGGCGATGATGGCGCCATCTATTGGCACTTGAATGAAATACATGCGACGAATAATAATAGAATTAATTTCAGAATGCGGTTTTTGTGTTCTTTTAATTAGCTAGTCGAACGAGGACTTAATAATTTTAGCTTCACACTCATACATGTTTTAATGAATGAAGCTAATTTTTTTTTACATTGATCATTCGTCAGTGATTTTTAAGGACGGGGTGTATGTTATTGAATTTTATTCATTTGAATAAAATGATTTTTGGGGTATTTTTGGATGAAGGAATGGGGGACTCCATAGTGAACTAGAATATCGCATGTTTGATGTTAATAAATTTTTACCACAAGTTGCGAACAGGATTTGACCCTTTTAGAAGCGGTGTGTGTGCGCGTATACCAGACACGATTTATGTTTTAAAAGCCTGCGAGATTTTAGGGATAGGTTATACTACTCGCTGAACACGTTTCGACATTTTTTTTTATTTAAGAACGTAGTTAAAATGAATAGGTGTGCTGAATTATCAGTGAATGTGAAACTTGGGAGATATTTTTAAAATAAGAAAACGCAAAGTACTGAAAGCTTCACAAGCTAATGTTGTACACAGATGTGACTTGCATATGTATTGTGACATGGATGTTCTTACCAAAGTCTTCTGAAAAGGGAATCCATATTATTTTAAGAGTATACTGGGTTATTTTAAAGAGTCATCTAAAACGTTATGTATTAGAAAATAGCAAGATCCATTTCTATGTAGAAATAGTACATGCATGTCATACATTAAAAAAAAGAAATGAGTGTATGCCATTTCTAGTTTAGAAAACAGCCTGTAATGTATTCGAAAATCGCACGATCCATTTCTACAAAGAAAGGATATGATCGATTTTCAAATTTAAAAAAAAAATGATACATGCATGTTATACATTAGAAGAAAAAATGTTAGTAAAAGTGAGAAATGTTAGTAGCAGAAGAAGAAAGTGGGAGCCTTTCCAACAGTACCTGGGAGGTGACGCTAGCTGTCGTTTCACTCTTTATGGGCAGTGTTCCCCACCAACGTGAAATAATTTTCTTAAATATGGATTTAAAAATAATTATGAATTTTAAGTTAAGTTACTTGTAATTGAATGGTAAGATAGAAGTTTATAAAAAAAATATTAAGCTTTAATGCTTTTAAAACATTTAAAAAAATAAATATGAATTTAAATACTTGTAATATTTTTTTTTTCATTACAAGGTTATGAAAAAAATGTTACAAGATAGAAATTTAATAATTTTAAATGTAAAGTGACAAAATTAGATTATTTCACATTGGCAGGCCTATTTTCCCCAAAAAAAAAAAAATTATACAAAAGTATACATTCACTTGATTTTTCTTTATAGGTGAATTAGAAAAAAAAATATAATATTTAAAATAAATTAATTTAAGATGGATGCATATAAGAATTAAACTGAAAATTTAAAAAATATTTAAAGATAAATAAAAAAAAACTAACGAATTTAAAAAAAAAACAAGAAAAACCAAGTAAATGTGTACTCACATAAGCCCTTGCTTATAGGTGTTCATGTCGAGTCCCGCAAAACACTTTGAATCCAAGTGTGAGGCCAAGCTGTGTTCACTTATATTTTTTTGAATGTTGAATAAGTTTATGTGAAACAGCGCACTGTCACCCACAGAGCGTAGCTTGTCCTCTATCATCGTGTTGAGACAATCGTGTCGCCTTTGTGAGGGGTGATTGACGACGCACCCCTCGCAGTAAAACAGCTTTTCCCCAACACGTTGAATTTCACTGCGTACACATTCTAGTATGTGTTTGTGTAAAATATCTTCATATCCTATTGGCTTAGGCTCTGTGGGTCTTAATTGTTGCATTTTCAAAATCCTGGTAGGTAACACCTTCTCATATAGCACTTCCAAGATAGCATATGCAATGTCATCACACACTTCTTTTAAATTAACGATATGTTCCATGGAGAGGGTAATTGCCGATGGTTTCAGATGAAACGGACCCTCTCCATTTTTATACATTTGCTGTAAATGACATTCCCCATCTGCATTCAGCACAATCAGTTGATTATTAGCTATAAAGCTAGCACTTGTATAAATGTTGTTAAATTCATATATTTTGCTCGAAAATTCACGCCACGTTGCAGCGTTCATGATCACTCCATGTTGGGTGGCACGCCCCTCTTCATACTTTCGTATGTGAATACGAACGTTCTGTTTGAAAATGAAAATTTGCAGATGGACACTCAACCCCAATGAAAATGAATAGTGCGGTTCATAGGGCGTAGGGGCAGCAGGTATAACAGCCACAATAACTGGATCGTCATCAGTGGCGGTGGTGGGGCTGACTGCGTTGCTTAGATATGCCGGCTCATCCGAGTTGTTAGCATAAGTAGAATTGTCCAAGTTGCTTGTATTGGGTATAAATCCAAAACCTGAAAGGATTGTAGACTGGTCAGTAACTTCTGCAGATACTGGCGATTCAGGCCTACCATAAACGATCGTCATCCAGTCGACCTCTGGTAAATCACCGTACGAATGAGACATTGTAATTTAAAAAGCAAAAAGCGAGAACTAAAATCTGGACAGCAAAAATCTGAAGACAGAGAAAAGTATGTTAAGAACTGTGTGCACCCACTCTATATACCCTCAGCATTGCACACGTTATCAGTGATTGGATAACAAATCATTCATCTATCACGCCATTGGCTGCTTTGCAGGGGATGCTGGTGCGCATGCGCAAGTATTTGCGCTGTCATGCGATACCGATAACGCTTTACTGATAGTGCAACATGAACGATGCGCGTAACCATGGTAGCAAGATAAGATTTTACTGATAACACACGGCGAGTGATTCATTTGGAGTTGGACATTCGTTGGAGTAGGTTTGGAAGGTGGTAAGTATATATTTCTTGTTTAAATGTGTGTGTTAGAAATAAAGACACAGGTTATTTCATTTCTTTTTTTTTATTTAAAATTCAACCAATTCACAGTAGTTTTTCGTCTTTTTGCTGGAGTACTTTTGTAGGGATGGGCATATACATGTTTATTTTTTACATAGTGTCGTGGAATGTTCATTTCATCTAAAGCTGCTAGAAAAGGTTCTTTGGCGACAACTTCACTTTTCCTGTTGGTGAATATCAGATTAAACAAGTCCACAATGTTGGATTTGGGGACAATGTTTCCATGATGTAGAATCTGTCCGCTTTCGTTCCAATCCAAGATGTCGGGATGCCTTTTTATGAGTGAAATCATTTCACCGGCATATCTTTTCAATTTTACAGGCACACTGTTTAATAGAATCCCATCGTAGTTGTTAACACTTTCTTTGATATTCAAATTCTTTTCAGGTTTTTCCTTTTTAATTAAAATGCTTTCTTCGTCCATATCTTCCTTGTGAATCGATGCTTGAATGGGTGTATTAAAAAAATTCATCTTTAGTTTCTTTTGCAAAAGTTCGTAATACAACTTCACTTTATCGTCTTCGCCGAGAGAACTATTTAAAATGCGAGCCATTTCCTTGTCGAAAGCAGTCATGTGCTTTTCGGTGGGTACATGCTTGGAGAGAGACTCTTCAGGAATCAGTGCATATTTTTTAGCGTGCTCCATTAAAAAGCGTTGTAATCACACTCAGTGCCGCAGGAATTAGCAAGTTTAAAAATCCACCTTTTTGGATGAGTAGTTTTCGTTTCTGGTACAGAGGTTTACGCTTGTACGCCAATTCTCGCAAGGTAGTCTTGTGTTTACGGAGCTTCACTTTTTGGTGCTTCGTGAGAGGAATATTTCCTTTTAATGTGTTAAGAGTGCACTCGCAGAGAGCCTTTATACATGAAGATGGAATTTTTTTCAGTAGATTCTTTCGTAATTTCGAGGGGCAAATCTGCAGCAACTGCAACTGTCTTAGTTGTTCTTGGGTCAGCGTCATCTTTTCAAGTGATGAAATGACACCAACACTTTACGTTTTTATACAAAATTTTTATGGTATGCTTTCACGCAAAAACATGTCTCACTTGGTAGACATATTGCGTCTGGCCCGGTAAAATATTGGTGCGCAAACGCATTTCTTCGGCTGTTTCACTGCGCAAATCTATAAACAGATACGAATACGGTTTTTTAGTTGCGTCTTCGTACACTTCTTGAAAATATCGTGTCTGCCTGGGATATAACTGTTTTCCCAAATGCGTGATTTGACTCAAATCTCTTCGATTTTTACAAAGAAGGAGGTAGTGGGCGTTTAAAGTAATTTCACGCATTTCTTTTCCTTTGTGAAAAAAGTTTTGCGTGATAAACACGACACTCAAATTCAAATGGTGACTTCCCTTGGTAAACAAGTGCGTTAAGCGTTTATCGTTGCCACACTCGGACATCAAATCGTCTATAATAAAAAGCGTGTTGGATTCCAAATATTCTCGATAATTTCCGGGTAGGCCTTCCACAAAAGTAACATCGGGAATTTCATCGTAAAGAGGTTGGTGGATTCCATAAAACCACACAATTTTATCGAGGGGCGACGAAAACATCTCCCGCTTGTGTTTTAATAAATCGCGAACAAAGAAGCTTTTTCAGCAGCCCGTAGGACCTGAAATGACCATCGTAAAAGGGTGTTGCAGAGTTGGAAACTCCATGGCAAATGAGGACACAGGTTTGTGCACATCCATATTTATTGGTAAAAAGGTGTAGCAATCTTAAAATGCTTGGTTACAAAATTATAAATTTTTATATCATTTGATAATTCGTGGGGTACAAAAGATAACATAAAATCTTTCAAAGAAGTTCCGCGACATCTAGAATATAAATAATAAATACAATAGTGACCACAGACGGCCGTGACATTGCTTTGCAGGGGCATACAATTATAGTCCATATGCCGAAAAGATGATACATAGTCCGATATAGCTCCTTGGAATGTGTCGGGTGAATGTCCGTAGGAATCGAAAAATTCCAAACAATCTCGAAAAGGCAAGTAAAAGGCTAACCAATGACTTCCAGGTTCTGTCAAAGAGTCTGCGTTAGCCACGAAGCAGGTGGGATATCGCTCAATCTCTTCAGGTAGATTGTCGCTTGCAAAAACACCTAAAAAGGAATCGCTCGTAAAAATGTTCTTGGACAATGCCTTGTGCAGTTGCTTGGTATCCATTTTTAATTGGCAAAATCACACAGAATATGACGAGACTTGTTAATTTCAATCACGTTTTCAAATTCCGCATACACCAAGATGGAAATGGTTTCTCGAAGAGCTTTAGAAAATTTCACTTCTACACGTAAATTACCTTGCTGCTGCAAATTCATATGCGGCCCATCGCACATGTCGGGCGACAAATCAAAAGCGTACAAGGTATAGCCCTTTGCAAATTCGTCTCGGGTCAGGTGAATTCCCTTGTCTTGGTTAAATCCAGGGAACAGCGTGTGATACGCACGAATGTAGTTGTTGTCTTCAAAGTTCAATTCTAAGGGTTTGCTTGGAACTGGATTGCCGTCCACGTAAACACTTAAAAAGTTTACGTGATGGTGGTCTAGAAAAAATGGATTTAATGCATATTGGCCATTCATGCCTGCATTATTAAGACACGCAATGACCACTCTTTTTGGCATCACACCTAAAAAGACATTATCTTGCATAAAAGACCAACTTCCTTTCGACACCGAATATGTTTTACACAATACACGGTCTATAGGATACTTTGCCAAATTCTTTTCCAAGGCTTGAACATGTCCTAATAATACTCCGGGGCTTACTTTAACTTTTCGAACAAACATGGAAGCGTGCTCTAACAAAACTTTGTAGCCGGGTTTGGGTGCGTTGGACACTAAACAAAATTCAGATTTGCTTCGTGTCATTTTTATTTTCAAATCCACCAAATTCAAGATGAGGCGATTCTGCTGAAATATGTCGGAATGAATCTGTCCAATCATGTCCACGGTTCTACTTAATTTACTCATTTCATATCTTTGTTTCAATCCTTCGTTGGGGTTCTCCGATAGAGGGTCTATATCACTCAGATTCGTATCTTTAAAGAAGCATTCACAGGTGAGTAAACTTTTCTTGGCATCAGCTCCATAATTTAAAAGTGTTTCTATGTAGGCTCTGTAGGGATAGGTGTTGGTGGCTGAAGAAATCACTCGTTCGTTCAAACTGACATCGACTTGTGAGAATAAGGAATGCAAAAACAAGTTCACGGGAGCTACCGATCCTTTATCAGGTAAAGGGGTTCCGTCCGATTTCACAATTTTCGCTTTAACATACAAGAACGAAGAACCCAAATCCATGTATTCGTCTCCACTTCCAGATATGTTAAACTCTACGGGACCTCCATCTCGTATGTTAGACAGAGGGTGAAATTCTATAAAGTGTCCTTTTTCTATGGCCGTTTGGGTCGGTGGGGTCACAAATAAATCCAGTTCGGACTTGGTGCAGGGAGTGGAATCTTTATGAATCAGGGTCGTCATTCTGAAGAGAAAATATCGTGTGCTTTCACCTTCTTAGCAGCGGGAGAAATGATTCGATTTTTGGAGAGTCTCCTCTTTTTATGGAATTTTTTTTTATGTCCAGAACCAATCATCGTTTTCATTTTACTGGCAGCCTTGTCTGTCAGATTACGGCCTGCCTCTTTCAAATGGCGTTGGGCAGCCACTTTAAAATCATCTCCTCTAGTTACGTCATTCAATACATTCACTCCACTGTGCCACATTTGTCTTCCGACGGCTTTCGCCCCCGATTTTAAAAGTGGAACAGCCGCTCTGAAAAATGATCGAAAAAGGCTTCCAAAGCCATATCCTTTCTGAAAAGTGCTTCCTTGGTAGTAATTAAGACCTTGCCCTGTTTGGTTCACATAATAGTCTTCGAAGGATTTTTTACAGCATTCGTAAGGAACATACATTATGAGAGGTACTTTTGGCGAAAGTGTAGTTTCACGTAGGAGCGTCCGCGTTCAAATGGCGTCAGCGCTCCCGTGTGCGTTCTTATAACGATTTCCAAGGTGTCAATCATTTTTCTACTCACAGGTAAGTAGTGAGGTCGATCGAATATCGTGGAGACCAATTCTCCATCATTTCCAGTGACTTTAACGATACGCAAAAGAGGCGCCAGTACGTCGCCCACAATTTGTGGTTCTACAATGTCTGATTTACAAACAGTACACGATAATGTGCGTTTACATCCGCTACATAGGGTCCTTCACTCATTACTTCATGATCAGATTCTGAAGAAATCACCATGGGATCAAAACCCAACACTTGGGCTAACCCATCTTGTAAAATCACCTTGGCTCTATTCTTCACTCTAATGCGAACTCGTTTCGTAATAGGACTGTAATGGAAGGATATCTTGTTTTGGTGGTCTTCAATGAATATAGCCTTTAAAACATCAGGAATGGTTTCGTAAAATCCGGGTGGGATTCTCCGCCCAATCATTTTTCCATCATTCAAATCAAATCCTATAAAATTATTCTCCTGTGTTATATTCATCCAGGTATGGGGATATAAAAACTCAGCGATGGCTAATTCCCATGCGCCCTTTAACTCTATAGGGGAGGGAAATCGAGTTATAAAATGAGAAATTTTATTCTCCGGGAAAAAACTCATCGAGCTGTCGCTCGGCAGTGTCACGTAGAAACTCATCTCAGCGAATGATTTATTAAAGGTAAAGTCCCCCTCTTTTATAAGGTGGATAAATCAGAGGCAGGAATCCACTGGTTAAACTTGGCAGGGTATCCACGATATTTCACAAAATATTCCAAATGCTTTTTTCGATATCGTTTCTTTAAAACGTGTTCGATCGGGTATTCCTCTTTCATTCTCACTTTTTGCAATTCTTGCATGTAAAAAGTTCCCTGAATCGGTTCTCCTAGTAAATCTTTAATTCTGTAAACAGCTGGTTCTCTTTTAACACATTCCGTGACTTTAAAAACTTCTTCAGACCAGTTCGTTTCGTATCCCTTTTCAAAGGTCATTTTTACCTTGGATACTCGCACGACATCACCCTCGTTTAAAATACATTTCGAGACGCGTGTGGGAGAATTACCATAAAGAGCATTCCACACTTGTGCTTCATTACTCTTATTCACTTCAGCAGGGGCTTTCTTAATGCTAGAGTGAAAAGTGTGGTTATAACTGTACATGATCGAATCCAAGACATCCAAATAACGGTATGTGTTTTGGCTGGTAAAGTACTTCCACATTTTCGTTTTAATGGTACGGTTAAGACGTTCAATAACTGAGGCTTTTGTTGTGTTAAAGGTTGTAAAAAATCTCACTTTTTTCTCTTTCAAATACCTCTGAAATTTTTTATTTTTAAATTCAGTACCTTGGTCCGTCTGTAATGATTTTGGAATACGTTCTGCGAATATGGTTTGAAAAGCCTCTAAAATATCTGCTCCGCGCTTTTGCTTCAAAGGTACCGCCCATGCATATTTAGATAAAATGTCAATACAGGTCAAAATATATCGAAAACCGTCATTATGATTTTTCAAGGAAGACATGTCGGCTAAATCTGCTTGCCATTGTTGGTCTATGCTGTGTACAAACACACGATTCGTTAAAAATTTTCGTTGAACAGGCTTGTGTAATGTGTAGGCGTCCACACTCTCCAACCATGTCTTTATATTCTTCTTGCTAACTTTTCCATGAAGCGCACGATATAGCCCATCTACCCCACCAAAGCTGGCAGGGTGCTTGGGGTCTTTATATGGTAAATCCATCACTTCGCGAGGGAAATATTCACAGTGTCATTTAAATGCAATAGAATATCTCTCGGCAATGTCACTCCGAATAAAACTTCCGACACAATGTATACCACAGCCAGCAAGAAAAAATATACACACGTGACGATAACCTCTTCACGCGAAGCCATCTTTCGAAATGAGCCGTTCCTCTGTTTTATTCTTCTTATAAACACGTAAATATAATTTTTCAAATCTTAATATTCGATCTTTAAATCGATATGCATCAATCTCCCAGAATCCTTTGCGATCTTCATCGCTGGGTATGTATGCAATGTCCACGTGATCCGAAAATGTCACACACTTCATGTCACTAAATTAAAAAAATAAATGATCGAATCAATAACAAAATTCTCGGCCAATAAAGGGCTCGCTGGTCATCTTATTGGTTTCAGTATGATAGAGAAGGTTAAATAGGGAGTTCCCATCGAGCTTCTATGGGTCAGCTGGCTAGGTGTTCGGCAGCTGACCCATAGACGCTTTTTAGTCGAGGGTTCGAATCCCGACGCAAAAGTAAACTTTACAGTCCAATAAAAATAAAATTAAAACATATTTTTATAGACATTCTGTCTGAATTAAAATATTTAAAGTTTCGCATTAATTAACAATTTTATGAATATCATTAAAAAAAATCTAACAGCATTCCCAGTAAAATAAAAATTGTCGAAACGTGTTCAGCGAGTAGTATAACCTATTCCTAAAATCTCACAGGCTTTTAAAACATAAATCTTGGCTGATGCACCTCTTCTAAAAGAGTCAAATTCTGTTCCCAACTTGTGGTAACATCAAAAATGCGATATTCTAGTTCACTATGGAGTGCTAGAGTTTTGCCCCCATTCCTTCATCCAAAAATACCCCAAAAATCATTTTATTCAAATTAATAAAATTCAATAACACACACACATTCCGTCCTTAAAATTCATTGACGAACGGCCAACGTAAAAAAAATTAATTATCTTCATTAAAACATGTATGAGCGTGAAGCTAAAATTATTAAGTCCTCGTTCGACTACCTAATTAAAAGAACACAAAAACCGCATTCTGAAATTAATTGTATTATTATTCGTCGCATGTATTTCATTCAAGTGGCAATAGATGGCGCCATCATCGCCAACTAAACTTTCGTAAATATCTTCAAGCATTTTCCAAAACATTTCATAAAAACAATAATTACCCAATCATTAAAAAAATAATCCTCTTATTAAAATTCAATTATGACTATATTCCATTTTTTTTCATAATATATTTTATTCATTTATTAAGCATTAATTAAAATTTTAATTCATTCGCACCATCGCCTCGTAGAAGTTCAGAAAATATTCTAAGTACCCAACTCCTTTCGCAGGAAAGATATCATTCATTCACCATCTGCCTACAAGTCTCAAAGTGTATACTGGTTAAAGCACTCTCCTACGGTGCAAGGGGTCCCCAGTTCGAATCCAGCTCAGTCCAGAACCAATTCTTTCCTTTTAGCCAACACGGTTCTCCAACCTGTCAATAGAGGGCGCCACCAAAATTTCCAAGATGGCCGCCAAGTTCTTCTTCAACCCCACTGTCTGTGTCAGTACATGACGTCATCCGATAATCGTATCGGGTGAGTCATCCGATAAGATAAGCCAATGACGTCATCCGATAAGATAAGCTTATCTGATAAGATAAGCCGATGACGTCATCTGATAAGATATCATGACGTCATCTGATAAGATATCATGACGTCATCTGATAAGATCAGATAAGATAACGTGACGTCATCATGACGTCATCCCATTGGAATGTGCTCCTCTGCTCCTCCTGCTGATGTTGAACTGTCCTTCCTCTACTACTAGCGGATAATATTCTCAAAAAATTGACGTACGGGTATCTATCTCATTTCACAAATCAACAACTACTATTCCTAACACACTGACATATCACAGTTCAATGTAGCTCGTATCACGTTAATTACTGTCCAACTGAAAGATAACTCTTTTTGTATACTATCTGTCGAAACTTCTAGAAATCTCTCTTTTTCGTGGAATATTCGTCATTTCGAGGTGGTTCTCGAACCCTCGAAAAGTCGACAAATATTACCACATTGGGGATAAATTGCCAAATATGGTAAACCCACCGAACTTGATCATATGACAACCCTAGACTCACGCCATAGGAAAGATTGTCTATTACGGGTGTTTTTTCTGTCTGGTTTTCAAAAGAGACTCCAATCAGGGAATTTTACACGTTCCTAACAATATGTTTTACGGAAACATATTGTTAGGAAATGTTACCACATTGCGGATAAATTTCCAAATATGGTAACCCCACCGATCTTCATTATATGGCAACCCTAGACTCACGCCATAGGGAAGATTGCCTAATACGGGTGTTTTTTCCGTCTGGTTTTCAAAAGAGACTCCAATGAAGGAATTTTACACGTTTCTAACAATATGTTTTACGGAAACAATTTAATGATTTTGTACATTCATATCACTAGTTCAACAGCATATATGATACTATTTATGTTTTGTTATTTTCTCTTTTCAGAAGCATATGAATCTGCCTTACACAGACAAGACAGATTTGGACTGAAATTGTTCTGAGTGCTTTGCTAATAATAGTATTTCCATAAAATTCAGAACTGATTGTAGAAATCGGAGAATTTTAATTATTTGATTTCACTCCCACCGAGCGCAATCTAAATGCTCAGAGCCTTACAGAACAAATATACATATCGTCTGTGATATAAAACCTTATACGTTTAGTAGATATTTATATCTCTGAAATAGCAAATATGGAGATAATATGGTTACGTATATAAACTACTCAATTTTTTAAAAGCCGATCAATATTAATATAATATATTTATATTAGATAACATTCACATTTACTTTTATTTCGAGTCTCCACCATTTTTAGTTTCTGAAATTGATTAAATTATAATCTTTATAAAAGATGCCTATATGGAAGGGGGAATAAGTATCGCACTTAGTCGAAAATCCAAGCCACCCATAGCTAAGAAATTCAATACTTGAGCTAAGGCGACGTTTCAACTCTGAAGAATTATTTAAAATTGGAATTCGTTTTTGAGTTATTCAAGATTGAAGCAGAATTGTGACCAATGTTCACACACACAGAGTTAAAAAACTGTATCACTTATAATACATTATTTAAAATATCAGGACTGAAGTTTCAAACAAGTCTACAGGTCATAAAATATAAAACCGTTGCTTGTGGCAATAACCTGTTTAGTACTTCCATAAAGAAAGCAGACAGAAGCAAATTACGTGACAACAATAGTTTCGAAGAGTTTTGAACCATATCCATCTGGTCAAAACAGTATATTTGCTTATTAAATGATAAAGTCTCTTACGGTGATAAAGACGGTGTTTTGGCCTGATAGACAGGGATCCAAACTCCCTAGCAGTAACTGTTGTCACATAATTGGGCTTATGTCTGTATTATTTAAGGAAGAACTAAATGTGTTAAGTCAACCCGTATTTTAAGGATTCATAATAATAATTTATGGTATTGCCATATCTTGGCCAAAGACTTCCTATGGCTCTTTTGCTGTGCATTAGGGCCAGGTGCCAGGACTTGCAAAGGTTCTTTAATATAAGGTTCGGCGCTCAGTCAGGCAACCAATCAACAAGTTGTCAGCTTGACGTCACGGGAATTAAGTTCCGTCATACATGATGTCACGATCCAGCGTAAACTTTGAGAGGAGTTGCCAAAACACAAAATGTTTTCGCAGTATTACAGTTAAAAAATGTTTGTTAATTTTGAAGTGTCAATATCCAGGCATAAACGACATGCGTAAATATTTTATATTGTGCCGTGCACGCAGAAACCAGTGACGCCTAAGGGAATTTAGCGAAATCGCTGGAGTAAAATGACAGTCGCAGTTAACAAGTTGGATCCTTTTTGAGAGCACTAGAACAAAATGCACGCGTTCTTCATTTCCATGTCGTTATATGCGCAGAGCAAGTAAATATAATGAAGTTAGTCATGCCCGGGATAGTAACTCCTGAGGGTTTGCTACCTTTTTCGGCTGGAAGAAGGACGGCTTCTTGTCACCAGGGAATCCTCTTGCGATGCTCGCCTCCCTTGGTATGACATTGGCTAAGTACAAGCACGAATATTTCTTACTCTATGTGTGTAACAATGCCTTATGCATCTAGTAGAATTTGTTAACTTAAAACAGGGAATATCAATCTCAATATTATTTTTCAATTTTATTTTACCAGTGTCAAATTCTGATCGTACGTATTATAATATCAATTATGAAAATGTAGACTTCTATTTGAAATGAATGGGTTTTTACAGTATTTTGAATATCATTTGTATATATTTTGATGTTATTTGTGTATACTTGTTGAGAATGTCATGTAAATAAACTTTTATTTTAATCTTTCATATCACATGCGTTTAGTTTTGTATGATATTAATGGCCCTTACTAATACCATCTGTCGGTGTCTCAGCAAAACTTGGTAGAAAACAATTTAGCCGGTGAGAAAACAAGAAATCTGATTGCTGGGAGACATTGCAAATATACAAAAAGCATTTTGCATATTTGCAAATGAACTATTATCTTGCTTTTTTCCATTTTCATCCAGTTGAATTTTGATCATATATGTGTGCGTTTTCTTCCGTAGACAATGTGAGTGAAAGGTTATAAAATTCGTATTTACGTTTACTTGTCAGTAAAATGTTATATTTTGTCTCGTTGTTGCATTTGCAAATTCCTTGTACTTCGTTGATAGAAGAAAGTATATGAAAATTAAGTGGCTCAAGTTAAGTGCCAAGCGAAAATTACCTGTTTCTTTCAAGAAAGTACAAAGAATTTGTATTCTCACAATCTGAATGTAGTATATTCATTGTGTTGTGCTTACATTTGTTTGATAGACGTATTTAGTAATGTGCCCCCAAATAATAATATTTACGAATATCAAGGAAATATGAAATACGGTAATATATTATTTACTTCATACTACTGTGGGGATTTTGTGTCGCTCGTCCCGAGCCAGGACCGAACTCGGGACCACGTGCTTACAAGACCGACATTATAATCATAGATCTAAAGCTAGCTTCGGCTCCGTTCTTATAATTCGGGTATAGGTTCCGAGCATCTTTGATCAAATGTATTTGCTGCCGCACACTCCCTCACCAGATGAGAAAGCTCCGGTCTAATTTCGGCGAGGAGGGGGGCCGCTGAGAAGACCCCAGCGTGTCCCCCCGAAATGCAGTTGAGGAGCTGAAGGCCGGGAGGCGTGTTGCCTCGGGCGTGACGTCAGTCGTTGTCAACCAGGAAGGGAGTGGCAAGGCCTCTGACTCCGTGTGATGCTGTCATCTCGTGTTGAGAGGTGAGATCGTTGGAGAGGAAGGTTGCGTGTTTCAAACGTCCAGTCATCATTGTGGAGATTCTGCGTCGCAGGGCCCCGAACCAGGGACCCTTTGCTTACAAGTCCGACATTATAATCTTAGAGCAAAAGCTTGCTTTGTCTCCGTTCTTATAATTCGGGTATGGGTTCCAAGCATCTTTGATCAGATGTCTTTGTGCCGCACTACAATTAAAATTTAAAATGATTAGGTATACTTTTATCTAAATTATTTTCAACGTTGGTTCTGAATTGTACTTCTTATGAGCACAGATAGCCTTGATTTCTTTAATATTATGTGACGGTTTATTCAATGGAGCAATGCATTTCTGTCGGTTTCCGACATAAAGAAGGAATTTACTTTAAAGTAAGCTGCTGTTCATCAAGTTCAATTCCCTATACCCATGAGATTGTGGCCTGCAAGATGTCCTATCGACATCATGGCATTCAAGAAACATGCAGTGATTATTTACCGACTGTTTTGTAATGTATTAGACTGGTATATTTAGAAGTAAAATTTAAGGTTGTAAAACTAATTGGAAAAATTCAGACTGACTAATTAAAGAAACGTACTAGGCAATTTCCAAGGGCACCCAATGTTTGAAATTCGATGGGAATCCTGACAATATTGCATGCTATGAAACATAATGATTTGTTCTTTTATTGGGAAAACTAGCTGCATAGCAATCTTGTGCCAATTCTAGCTGTTCTGTTGAGCAAAAGATATGTCCTTAATGGAACTTGGATTTTGGTCAAATTAAAATATCTATAATATTTCTAAAAAAAAATATCAGGATAAAGAATTGTTGGTCTCGTAATGCTATTGTTCCAAAAGAAAAATTCAGAATTCTAAATTGGAAAGGAATAATAACGTATAATTCCTATGTTATAACTCACAAAGCGCTTGAAATATTAGAGAATTGAAATCATCAGTTTGGCCGAATTGCTTAAATTTATTTCGTATTTGATTTTCAACAGCATGAAATTAGAATTAAAATAATGTTTTTAAGACACGATTTTTATTCTGGGAATTATGGGACTAAAATCTAGAACCTTCGAACCAACGCTTACTACTGTCGATGGAATAAATATGAAGATGGTGCTTCTATTAAAGAATACGGAGATATAGAACTGAATGTGATGTACAGCTACTTATTCAAATAGATGAAAATATCTACACTAAAACTACTTTTTGATTTTTATAACCAAAGGAATGTTGGTTATTTTTCATTAAAACATAAAGTTGCCCGACTCTTAACAAGAGCATTTCTAGAGTCACAACTGCAGTCATTCATTCTAACTACTCTGCAAATAGATGCAATTCTCACCAAGATCAAAATGTTTCCGCCTTATCTTTCGTATCCAAAGGAGCCTGTTTGTAACCTCATACAGGTTGAGATTCAAACCCTTGTAGTAGTTCCAAATCGTTTTAATAGTCCCGTATGTATTAGTTCGAAAACCGCTACCGATCAATGTAGCTTTCTGTCTAAAATCAGAACATAAAATATTGGAAATATTCCGAACCAGTCTAGTCACAGTACTGCAATTCATTGATAGAACCATAAATTATTTATTTAACAAGAAAACTTTCTTTATGACACCGTACAGATGGGGTTATTAACCCTATATTTCATCGATTTTGTTTTATATTGTAATTGAGACACTGAGGTAATGTCACTGTTAGATGTTTAATGTCACCATTGATTTTGTTCTACAAGCAGGTGCACAACAAAATATGCTGAATGTTTATTAATGATTCTGTAGATGATATATTTTTATATTTTGCTTTCATGTCTACTATGTTTTTACTTCTGGCATTAAACTTCATTCATGTATCTTCCTTTTGCATTATGAAATTGAACATTTCAGTTACAGGTTTTTGTTTGATTGGAACGGGTAATACCTTGTATTCACTTAACTGCCTATAATGATCCTCAGGTTTTGTATAAAACATCATTTCTTTGTAACTATACCTGTACAATAAAACATATTTTTACTGGCATGCGATTCTTTTGTATCGAACTCGATTTTCTTCAAAATACATAGTGTGTTCATTTAAACATGTAAATCCACATATATTAACATCACTCCGAAATTGCATTTTCTTAAAATATCTATTCTGTAAAACATTTGCCTGTCTGTTTGAATTTATCTGTCTGTTTTGCCTGTCTGTTTGCCTGTCTGTTTGAAATCCGTCGCCAAAACATCAAATAATTGATGTTTCATCAAATTTGTCTCCCCAGACAGCAAATTTATAGCAGCATATCAAGAATGCAATTTAAGATTGCATATGTTTTAAATTGCGATTAACATCGGATATATTATCGAACAATAGGTATTTGCAAAGACCGGGCACTTCTATTATCTGATTTATCAGTCCATTCAGAGATCAATTAAGTTGAGTAAGTTCAGGCAAACCTAACGATTGTCCTTAATGTAGTCCAGTGGGTCAAGGATGCGCTGAAGGGCGCTTTTTGCCTAAAGTGTTCATTTTACTTGTAGCTCAATGGAAGACGGCGAATGTCATAGCGTCCTCAAAAAAAAAAAAATAAATAAACAGTCCATTATTTCTACTTCCGCTAAAATTTCAGGGATAAAAAATTGCAGAAGATACTGATATACGCCGTGATGAAACATTTCCATCAATATATTTATCAAAATTTACTCACTAAAAGATCGTAAAATGTGTTTTACTATATTTTACTGTGTATAACTGTGATATAGCAACATTTGTCGGTTTTTAAAAAACGAAACTAAGAAACTGCACCCACAGGTGATGTGAATGTACATAAACAATTGTCTGTTCTTCATAAGATTGAAGATTTCTATCGCAATCATTTTTTTACATCCCGGGATTTCAGGAATGAAAATGATACAATCTTGGTATCCATCGAGATTGGGAATTTCATTTTACTTCACTAAAAAGAAGACATATTTTAATTATCTTGTGTTTCGATTTGCTTGCCTATAAATATGTATGTGAAAGATAATAACATGATCAAATTTTCCTATAACGAAATTTTTGTATAACGGACTTTCTGATATAATGAAAATTTTTTTTTAAATATATATTTTGGCACTTTTCGCGTACATAGTGAACAATAAATATACTCATAGAAAGCATTAGACAATACTGAAACGCCTGAAATATTTATTATACACTTAAATAAGGCAATACAATATATTAAAAACATCTAGTTCAATAAATGTACATACGTACACTCATTGCCATAAAAATTTGCACAAGAAGTAATTGTGGGATCGTAACGAAACTTGGCATGAAGGTACTTGTCAGGCATATATGCAAATGATTAGAAATACAGCGTGACTGCGCATTGCGTAATGCCACCAGAGGACGTTTAACTTCGTTCTCCCTGACGCAGAAAAAAGTACGCAGAGGTTTTTACCTGTGCTTAATATGTTGCAAAAGGACGCTTTTTCATTAGAGATGCCGTCACGCCGCCTGGAAGACAATATGATCAGCTGTCAGAGTCCGAAAGCGGAAAAATCATTGGGATGATGGAAGCCTGGTGGTCAGCTCGGCCAGTAGCCCACCATCTAGACCGTTCTGACTTTATTGTGAAGAGGTGTAGGATCAGTGGATGAGAGAGAAATTACATACACGGCGGTCAGGTACAGGACGCCCTCGCTAGACTAATAGCCGAGTAGACCGTCACATCACCCGACACACACGCACAGCTGCAACTGCCACATTCTCCGCCATCTGGACACAGGCAGCACCTTCACAACGGGACCCTGTGTCTGTCCGTACCATCGCAGGCGCCTGACTGAAGGTCATTTGGTATCGCGACGCCCATTACGTGTGCTGCCAATAACACCCACCCAGCGTCGCCGCCATTTGGAGTGGTGTCGTGCTCGACGGGATTGGACCGCAACCGAATGGAACCAGTTCATCTTCAGCCACGAATCGAGATCCAATTTGGGCTTTGATGGCAACCGTGTACGTGTGTGGAGACCCCGTGGTGAACTCCTCAATCCTGCCTTCGCTTTACAGCGGCACACCGCTCCCACAGCTGGTGTGATGGTATGGGATGCCGTCGCATACGACACCCGTTCACCTCTAATATTGATCCACGGAGCCACGACAGCTCAGCAGTACGTTTGTGACATCCTTCAGCCATATGTGTTGCCACTCATGGCAGGGATCACAGGAAGCAGTTTTCAACATGACAATGCTCGGTCACACACAGCTAGGGTGTCACAAGGATGCATCCGCCTCATTACCACCCTTCCCTGGCTTGCCCGATACCCATATTTGTCACCGATCGAACATGTCTGGGATCACTTGGGACAGCAAGTCGGACATCCTACGGGTTTGGTCTACCTAGTGGCGCGCTTACAATATTTGTGGAATGGGATGACGCAAGACACCATACGGGACCTGTATGCCTCAATGACGGCCTGTATCGCATCGTGTATTCACGCTAGAGGTGGCCCAACAGGGTACTAGAACCTCCATTCATTTGTAGTTTTTCCTGTAATAAATGAAACTTTTGCTTTGATTTTGTATCACTTATTTATATCAACGTTGCACTCACAGATATAAAATTTCGTTCGATTCTGGCAACTCTTTCTTGGTGAGCAAATTTTTATGGCAATGAGTGTACTTTGTCATATGTACTGCAAAATGTAACATACTTATATTGAACAAATAGCAAAAAAAATTTAATAATAAAAGTATCATAAGTTAATAAGTTCGCTTGGTATACTGTAAGGTTTATTTTCAAACAAATTTGAATGCAGTATGTTGCAGTTCTCGTGACTTCCCTCGTTGTTTGACATATCTTTGGACAAAAATTGTAGTTTTAAAGTCATAGTTAATATATTGCATATTCATAGTTTAGGTATATAATTCATAGTTTAGGTCATTGCCGTCAATGCCCTTATTGAAAATGCTCATACAAAGTTATTTTAATACGTTTTATTTGGTGTGAATCGGAAAAATAATGAAATATAAGGGTAGGAAACGCAAAACCTTCTGAATGCAATTGGAACACTTTCCACAAAGTTTTTGTTTATGTTGTGGCGTATTGTTTGTGTTGTGTGTGTTTATCTGTGGGTATGCGTATACTTATATGAGTATCAGCATGTGTGAGTGCGTATATATGTATTTCTGTTTTCCTGTGAAGTTTGGATAAGATAACTTAGGAACGCATGTACGTACCGTCATGAAATTTCATGTGTGGATACATTATATAAAATAATGGAATGAGTTAGTATTGGTTTCTTATAAATTGCATTATTAAAACACAAAATATTGGATATTTCAAATTTCTGTAGCATTATTTCTTACTTTATACATAGTATAATTATAAGATAACGTTGATATGATAACGTTGAAAATTCGAATTCGAGTTTTCGACGGTAGAGCACGTTTCAAACATTCCTGAACTCAAATCGAACGTTTTTGGAGATGATATCAATGTGTGTATGTATGTATGTATGTATGTATGTTGGTGTGTTTTCATATTAGTGTGTATATATGCTACTATGTGCATCTTTTATATTAAAAATAATAAAAATACAATTATGTCATATCACTAAAGTTTACACAAAAGAATTTCAGATGGATAAATATAGACGCATTAAAGAAATACTGTTTTCTTTTTCCATGATGCTTCATTTCATAATTTTTTTTCTTTTCAATCAAATTCATCTGACGACATAACCCTTTAAAAGTGCATAAAGTTTATATTTGTTACGTACGGAATTGCTATATATCAGATACAGAAATGTTGTGAAAAAATATAAATTAGATGCATGATTTTTCTTTAAAAAATCAAATGCCAAAAGGTAAAAGAAGCTAGACTCATTATGCATTTTTTATGCAATGATTTATTTTGAATAAAATATGATCCGAGGTGAGAATTTACAAAATAAAATTTCAGAAAAGAACAAACGGAGAACAACCTGCAAAATAAGTTTCAAGCTTTTGAAATAGAAACTATCGTAGCGAATGCGTAATTTTCGTATATTCCGGAGATTATTTCCCCTCTCCATACAGTTGTCTCTCTCCCGAAGACAGACCAGAAGGAGAAAACACTCAACGGGCGTTTCCATGACGTACATGACGCCATTCTAGGGTTGCCATAATTCCCTTGACGAAGATGAGCTGCAGAGTTTTGGAGATTTTTTGCCAATTTGGCGACATTAGCAGACATCGCGAACCATCCAGAAGCATCTCCAAATAACGATTATTCTACGTCATAGGAGAGATATACAGTAATTTCTATAGAGATACTATGAAAATACTCACCACTCCGTTGGAGTTCAGTTGACTAGTTGACAAGATATAAGATATAAGTGACTTTTGTCAATATTTTGAGAATAGTAGTTGCTGTTTTGTGAACTTATTTTCGTCAGTATTTTGAAAATAATATCGCTTATTTTGTTAAATTAGTGGAGTACTTAAGTGCTGATTGGTTGTATATTGTTCATGTTAACTTTGTGCTTGTGAATAAGCTATCCAGAAATTATGACACATTCTTCTCTTCAGCGTGTATACCCACGATTTCAGCAGATACGTTCGTAGCACTATTAAGTTTCTAATAAAAGTATGTTTACTGTAGTAATTTGCTCAGTTATTAACTATATTTCTTTAACCATATTATTAACAAATTGTTGTTTATCGACATCATTTTTATTTTCCTTATATACAATAATGTATATAAGGAAATATGTATGTACAGAGTCCGAAATTCGAATTCGTGTTTTCGACGGGGAGCACGTTTCAAGCATCCCTGATTACGAACCGAACATTTTTGAAGAGGTGACTGTGTGTGTGTGAATGTGTGTGTCAGTGAACCTTTGGAGACGATAACTGACGAATGAATGGACCGATTGGAACGAAATTTGGTACAAAAATTACAATCCGTAAACACTCGAAGCCTATTGTTTTTATGCGCTATCGAATGTTCAGAACACCCCCTATATTTTCGAGTGAAATTTTGAAAAAATCGTCAAAAAATCAAAACCTCTAAAAAAGTTACGCAAATAGACATTTCTTATGTAATTATGTGTGCATTAGAAAGCGATTGACATACATTTTAGAAAGCTAACATGAACCGTTCTCGAGATATTTACATTTATCAAAAAATTATCAAAAAGTCATATAAAATAAAAAAAAATTCTATTAAGAAACATGTTCACTCTTCATATGTAACACCTTGCGATAAATTTAGTGGTGATATTTTCACAGGATCTAGCTCGACCCATTCATGAAAAAAGATACTTGGAGTAATAATTTTGTATTTGAACACCAATACTTATTTATCTGCTGTAAGAATAACTTATTTCTCCGTTCATAACGCTTGGCGAGATTTTGGCGACGAATTTGGTAAAATGGCGCCTACTTAGCGACTTTTTTAAATGCTGCACAATTAGCGAAAATCTCGCTAAATGGATAAAATGACGCTAAATCATTGAAAATGACGACTCATTGACGAAAATTCAATATCTTGGAAAGAAAAAAACTATCTACTATAAAAATAATATATTTTTTTAGTGTAAAAGTAGTAAATTCATTGTATTATATAAGGAAAGTCATATGCTGCCCACATCAGATTTTTTATTTAAAGTATGTATTTTTATGTTCCAAAAAGCAATACTGAGATAATGATTTAGCAAATTTGAACTCATTTTCTGAAATAATCATTTGAAAAAGAAAACTAAAACAGCCGTTAATAAGATATGAAAACAATACAATTTGCAAAATCTTACTCCACGCGTGTTAAATCTGTGTATTTTAGAGATTCCAAAATACGTAGACTAAGATTCTATAAGACGAAATTAGTGCATAACTATTCATAAACTACCACAATAGAGAATTTTTTTCAATTTTTCTGAAACTACTACGAAAAAAAGCTAACATGTTGGTTATGGTTTTGAAAAAGACTGAACGAATGAAGACTTCCTCTAATTGATAATAGCTTGTAGATCAGGCCTGTCTGCGTGATATTGGTGTATATCGTTTGTTGATCTTGCCTTACATACATTGCGAGTGTTCATATGGAAAGCGTCGGCGCATCAGATTGTCCGGGTATATTTATCAATTTTAAACTCTATCGGCGAATTTCAGCAATTTTGGTAAATGCAATTGGCCTCGATATTTCCGTAGAGCCAGCGATCTCTGCCGACTAGTATTATTTTTTCTTACTGTCCTTATATACATAGTGTAGTGTATAAGGAAAGTATTGTAGCGGTGTCGAAAATTCGAATTCGAGGTTTCGACGGGAGAGCACGTTTCAAACATCCCTGATCACGAATCGAACATTTTTGAGGCGATATATCTGTGTGTGTGTATGTGCGTGTGTGGCCGTAAGCCTATGCAGACAAAATCTCAGGAACGAATGGAGCGATTCGAATGAAATTTAGTAAAAAATTTACGATCCGTGAATACAGGAAGCCTGTTTCTTTTAAACACAATCGAATGTTCAGGATCCCTAGTAAATTTTAGAGTGAAAATTTGAAAAAAATCATCAAAAATTCAAAACCTTTAATGTAGTTACGCAAATAGATATTTCTTATGCAATTTTTCCTTAGAAAACGATTGACATAAAATTTAAAACGATGAACCGTTCTCGAGAAAAGGCATATTTTAAAAGAAATTTATCAAAACATCCCATAAATTAAAAAAAAATAAAAACTCTTGAGAAATATGTTCCCTTTTCATATGTAATATCATGCGATAAATTTGGTGACACCATTCTCATGGATCTAGCGCGTTCCATTCATGAGAAAAGATACTTTGAGTAAAACTTTTTTATTTGAAAGCCAATAGTCATTTATCTTCTATAAGAATAACTTATGTCTCCTTCCATAACGCTTGGCGAGATTTTAGCGACGAAATTGACGGAATATCGCCATCTCGGTGACTTTTTTAAATGTTGCCAAATTAACGAAAATCTCGCCAATTGGATAACAATGACGCTAAATCAATGAAAATGACGACTAGTTGACGAAAATATTCAATATCTTAAAAAGAATATAAGTATTTACTATAAGAATAAGCTATTTTTTTTTACTGTAAAAGTCGTAAATCTATTGCTTTATATAAGGAAAGTCAAGTGCTGCCCACATCATTTTTTTTTCTGTTGTATTCAACTAATTTCTTCGAACTATATTTATCGTCAGTTGTGTTGTCCCCAACAGGATGGGGTTGATTAAAGGCAATTCAGTGCTATTTCAAATAAACAACGTTTGTAAAGGGAGATGTCAAGTTGGTTGTCGAAGGCGACTTTTAATAAATATTGGGGAAAACATAGTCTGATGCGGACAGCATACATCTTTCTCCAAAAATGAAATAACTGTTTTTTTTATCTAGCTTTCATTTTATTTATTATTTTTTAACCGTACAAAATAATGCATGAAATCAATTTTTACTAGACTGCATGGCGCCATGTTAAATGATGTCAACTAGCCAATATTCTAAAAGCATATTTTAAAATGTCTTAAAAGCAATTTAAAAAATACGGACTGATTTCATCAATTTTGTTTCGTCATCTTAAAGTACTGGAAAAAACGCTTTCAAAAATAAAAAGTATATTTCATATTTTATTTCACTTTTTAAGATTCTCGTCCGTCATCTTATAAAATAAAGGACAGGCCTACTTTTAGATTTTCATTAAAATATAGTTAGCACACTTATTACTCATAACTCTTCTAAATGTAAAATTTTAGCAAACTTGAGAATACAGTTATTAAGCTAGAAATGTTGAAAAATTCTGTACACAGACCCACGTACACAAACATCACGAAAAACATTACTGATTCGTATTTCTAGAACGTCTAAAACGCATCCATTGAAAACACAAATTCCAATCTTCGCCACTAAGAAATTATGTCTCATTACATCAATATAAACTAAAAAAATCTGATGTGGGCAGCACATAGCTTTCCTTATATAATGCAATAAATTTACTACTTTTACAGTAAAAGAAAAATATATTATTCTTATAGTAGATACTTATATTTTTTTTCAAGATAATAAATTTTCGTGAATTAACCGTCATTTTCATAGATTTGGCATCATTTTTATCCATTTGACGAGATTTTCATTAATTTGGCAACATTTACAAAAGTCGCCAAGTCGGTGACACTCGGTCAAATTCGTCACCAAAATTTCCCAAGCGTTATGGACGGAGAAATAAGTTATTCTTATAGCAGATAAATGTCTATTGGCTTTCAAATGCAAAAGTATTACTCAAAGTATCTTTTCTCATGAATGGAAAAAGCTAGATCCACGAGAATGATATCACCAAATTTATCGCATGATATTACATATGAAAAGTGAAAATGTTTCTCAATAGTTAAATTCTTTTTTAATTTATGGGATTTTTTGATAAATTTATTTAAAAAATTAGCAATATCTCGAAAACGATTAATGCTAGCATTCTAAAGTTTATGACAATTGTTTTCAAAGGAAAAATTACATAAGAAATGTCTATTTGCGTAATTTTTGTAAAGGTTATTATTTTTTATGATTTTTCTAAAACGCATTGTGATTTTTGTACCAAATTCCATTCGAATCGTTCCATTCGTTCGTGAGATATCGTCTCCACACACACACACACACAAACACACACACAGACATCACCTCAAAACTGTTTGATTCGTGATCAGGGATGCATTAAACGTGCTCTCCCGTCGAAAACTCGAATTCGAATTTTCGACTCAGTCACAATACTTTCCTTATACATTGTGTATATAAGGAAAGTAATAAGATAAAACATAACGATGTATTATTAGACAAATGCAAATCTAGTAACTTTCTAGTTTATCTTTCAAAAGCTAAAAACTGTATAAAAGAAAACAGCTGGACATATAAACTAGAAAAGTAAACCAGTTCATATCTCTGGTTTTTCTTTTCTTTCTTTTTTCAATTTTCATTTCAAAGGGAATTGATTTCTGTGTTTCTCGTATATTTCAATCTCCATGTTTCGAAGAAAAAAAAACGTGAAACACGAGAAGAAGAGGCCATTGAAGAGGAAGTTAGTAGTTCTGTGATATTTCATCCATTCTTCAAAATGAGTTAGATACATTCAAAGAAATATTTCAGAAAGGAAGGCTTTAATATTTAATTTTTATTCAAAAAATATAATCCGGGAAATTGTGGAGAAATATCTGCGATGAAATGAAATTCTTGAAAAGTGCTGCTTTCGAGTTTCACATTTTCCCTAGTAGCTTTTAATATTGGCTCAATATTGAACCAAAATTGTAAATCTTGGCAGTACATTGCAAATATTTCCAATGTAAATCTAATATTGGACAAATAATGGGGTTGCATTGGCCTCCAATATTTGCTAAATGCATTTGTTACAATATTGTTATTATTATTATTTTTATTTATTTATTTATTGTTATTTATTTATTTGAAAAAGACTGCAAACTGCAGGACGTAGTCCCAGTTACAGTGTACAGGAATAAAAATACATTAAAAAATACAGATTAAAATACCATAACATACATTAAAAAAGTTAAAATACATTAAAAAGAAAAGCAAACCTTCAACGACAAATGATCTTCATAAACAGATTCACATGAATACATACAATAAAATACAGGATGTAACAATTGCTTTTTAAAATCCATCTCCGATGAATAAAAAATATCCATATTATCAAGGAAATTGTTGTATAATTTAGAAAACTAGTAATTGCACAATGCATACAATATTGGAATTAAAATTCTTTACAGCAAATAAGTTAATGCTTCTGGTTGTATACTGAGGAACACAAAACCCAATCCGACCTCAAACAGGGGAACAGTCAACTCGGCCACCATACAGATTCCTGAAGAATGAAACAGAATGTAATCCATTCTGCTCTATAAGCTTTTTAAATCAAACAAATCACGTAGAAAATTAGCGGATAAGGCATAACAACGAATGCGAGTTTCCCTATAATAAAGAAACCAGACCTGACCAAGGCATTGAAAAGAACAATAATGGTATCCTCATTTGTAAAATCCTGAGTAATTCTCTTAATGTAATCCAGTTTTCTATAGGATTTAGAACAACAGATACTGACCGAATACCCGTTGAAAATCAACGGTCTCGCAATAAGCAACAACTGAATAATGTAATTTTTTAATTAATTCGCGTTTCACATTTATTCGACAAATCGAATATCTTGGTGTGCAAAACCCCCTAAAGAAGAAAATATTGGGAAACAAAATGTGAGCATTTCTTCCTTTCGAATCATCTAATCTTACACCACATTAAAGTCTATCTCCTCCCGAGGCACCCCTTTATTATTATTTCTCCTTTGAAACTTTTTTCTGTGAAACACATTCATAAATGAACATTTTTGAAAAACTCTGTTTGTCTTGTGTTTTTTATCAGATGATTGGTCCATATACCAAATATCAAGCCTCTATCACATTTAAAAGGAAGCGTGCCTTATTTATTCGGAAAATCGAACATATTAGTGTGCGCACCCCTTAAAGTAGCAAATATTGGAAATCTGAAATTTCACACTCTCTTCCTTTCAAACTATCTACCCGTACACCAAATTTGAAGTTGCTATCCTATCGAGAAGCATGTTTTTCTATCACTTCACCTTTCGAACGTTTTTCTGTGTAGCACCCCGATAAAGAACTTTTTTGTCAAACTGTATTCATCTTTGGTTTTTTTGTCAAATGGTTAACCCATATACTAAATTTCAAGTCTCTATCACATTGTAAAGGAGGCGTTTTTCATTTGTTCGGTAAATCGAACATTTTAGTGAGCGGCACCCCCCCACAATGAAAAATATTGGAAAACTGAAATTGCACACTTTCTTCCTTTCCAACTTTTTACCCGTACACCAAATTTGAACTCTCTATTTCATCGCGAAACATGCTTTTCTACCATTTCATCCTTCGAATGCTTTTGTGTGGAATACCTACACTCTTTACTATACATTTTTGAAACACTCTATTCTTTTTGTAATTTATGTCAGATGATTTTCCCATATATCAAATATCAAGCCTCTATCACGTTTTACAAGGGGCGTTTCTCCTTTATTCCGAAAATCGAACATTTTGGTGTGCGGCACCACCTAAAGTTGAAAATATTGGTAAACAGAAATTGCACACTTTCTTCCTTTCAAACTATCTACCCTTATACCAAATTCGATATCTCTATCTCATTCCGAAGCATGGTTTTTTATCAATTCACTTTTCGGACGTTTTACTCTGGAGCACCCCCTTAAACGAACATTTTTGAAAAACTATATTTGTCTTGGGTGTTTCCGTCAAATGATTAGCCCATATACCGAATTTCAAGCCTCTATCAAATTTTAAAGGAGCGTTTTCTCATTTATTCTGTAAATCGAACATTTTGGTGTACGGCACCCCCTTAAGTAGACAATATTGAAAATCTGAAATTACACACTTTTTTCCTTTCGAACAATTTACCAATACACCAAATTTGAAGTCTCTACCTCATCGCAAAGCATGCTTTCCTATCATTTCACTTTTCGAACGTTTTAGTGTGCGGCTCTCCCTTAAGTAGAAAATATTGGAAATCTGAAATTGCACACTTTTTTCCTTTCAAACGATTTACCTATACACCAAATTTGAAGTCTCTACCTCATCGCAAAGCATGCCTTCCTATCATTTTACTTTTCGAACGTTTTAGTGTGCGGCACCCCCTTAAGTAGAAAATTTTGGAAATCTGAAATTGCACACTTTCTTTCTTTCAAACGATTTACCCATACACCAAACTTGAAGTCTCTATCTCATCGCAAAGCATGCTCTCCTATCATTTCACATTTCGAACGTTTTGGTGTGCTGTACCCCCTTAAGTAGAAAATATTGAAAATCTGGAATTGCACACTTTCTTCTTTTCGAATGATTTACACATACACCAAATTTCCGGCCACACGAACCGCAACCATAAGCTTCCGGGTTGGTCGTGTGGTCTGGGCTTTCTACATACACCAAATTTGAAGTCTCTATCTCGTCGCAAAGCATGCTTTCCCATCATTTCACTTTTCGAACGTTTTGGTGTGGGACACCCCCTCTATAGAACGTTTTCGAGAAATTCGATTTTTCCAGGTTATTTTATTGAACGACCGAGCTTTGTACCAAATTGCAAATCTCTATATATTCGGGAAGTGCTTAAAAAAGCGTGACAGACAGACGGGAAGACAGACAGACAGATAGACGGACACTTGGCAATTAGTATATATAGATTAGAAATATGAAGAAAAAAGGAAAAATCGGACGTAAAAATAACTCCAAGATCAGTAATAGAGAACTTTCTAGCCAAAGCAGTGTTGCCAATACCATAAGAAAATAAAATAGGCACTTTTCTACGAGTAAAAGACACAGCACTATACATTTACTAATATTGAGATGAAGACGGTTATTGCTACACCAATCGGAAAGGACATGCAACTCAGACAGAATATTATTACATGAAGCAGCATCAAAAATAGGACATAAAATTTTCAAATCATCAGCATAAAGAATGCAATTTTTGAAACAATCAGCAAGATCATTAATAAAAGTAATAAATAACCAGGGACCAATAACAGAGCCCTGGGGCACACCAGAAGTAGCCGAAAAGCCCCTACTCAAGCAAGAACCCAAATTTACACATAAAAACCCAAAAGTTAAATTGGACTTTAAAAGCATAACCAAATTTGGACAAAACCCAATGCTCTTCAATTTATGAATCAAAATACCGTGATCAACCGAATCAAAAGCTTTCGCAAAATCAGTGTAAACAACATTCAACTGACCCCTAGAATTAATGGCATCAATCACAAACGAATTAAAGTAAAGAAGATTAGTAACACTAGACCTACCTCTCATGAAACCATGCTGATTGATAGAAATAAAAAATCGAACTTGACTGTACCTATGCAAAACAAACTCAAAAACCTTAGCAAATGGAGAAATAATGGAGATAGGCCTGTAGTTATCAATACGATATGATATATTATGCCTATATTGGTGTTGCATTGGAAATGTTTTCAATGGAACGCCAATATTGGTATAATATTATTCAAAAATTTGAAGTCAGTATTGCGCCAATTCCGTCAAAATATCCACTTTTTTATATTTATCCATTATTTTCAATATTGGCTGCCATTATTGGGGCCATTCTGAATTGCCTCTAGGGATTATAGACTATTCAGCGTCCATGCATAATAACAAAGGCCACATTCAGATAAATATATGTTGTAATACAGATAAGATCATGGAAGAAGAAATAGTACTAGAATACAATGTATGACATTTAACTTTTCTTTCACTAAAAATATGCGATTAATAGAGTATTAATATCAACGAAGGGTTCATTTTTATGCTGTTGAGTTTAGTTTTCTCATATCTTTTTATATTTCACTTGCTTAATTTAATATTTTTGACTTATCTTTAATAAGTGCAAATCTAGCGACATAAAATTTCATTCGATTTCATCAATAATTTTCTTCACAATGACTATGTAACTAAATCTGTGTCACAAGAATTACAAAGACAGGTCAATATGACCTATTCGGTTATATTCGGTTTTCACAGCAAAATGTAACTTCGTTTTTTCTTTTTTTTGTATTTAAATCCAGACTCAAAACAAAAGAAAAACACATGGAGTTCGTTTCTTATCTCACGAACAGGAAAAGTGTTGAAAAGAAAGTAAAAATGTTTGTTTCCAGCTGCTTGTTTTTCAGCTGCATTTGTCCCTTGCTCGTGATGTCATTTTCAATACGATAGTTTTGGTTCTAGGCACTCTGTATCCTCCATTCCATTATTTATTATGAGCATTTTTCAATAATTTGTGATTCAAGGCTGTACACTCTTAAGGTGCTGAGCAATGTCGCGTTGAAGAAGCCTCAGACCAGAGGATATTTTAAAACTTATCTAGGAGCTGTGTCTGTCTTCGGACATTTTCACTTTAGAGTATAACAAACAATAAAAGCATTAAAAAGCATTATAAAAATCAGCACATGATAAATTAAGCCAATAAATTAGAAAAATAATATATTCTCATTGTCTCTATCGAATGCGAATCTATAAGTAGAGGAAATTCGGAAAACCACTGTGAAGAAAATGCTAAGATTAGAAATCAAATTCAAGGATCAATAAAAATCGAAGACGAAAAAGAAATTAATGAGGGTGAAGATATGAAGGTTCTGCAAGGTTATAACTTGGCGAAGCGTTGGCTGTGGATAAATCAAAATGTAAAATGGTGGACTCACCTGTGATCACTTCTGGGAGACTGTAAAACCATCTAACTTAGAACTAAAGGTCCAACATCACATTCAATGAGTATCACTAACGGGAGCCCTGTTAGTGCATGGAGGATTTTATCAGTAAACAGCAGTATGACATATTAGAGAATGCACAGAGACCGAAACAAAAAGTCAGCTCAAAAATTCGTACTTGATGAGTTGTTACTTGTTGAGTTAGATGCATTTATAACCATTGAAGCAAAATGCTATTTTGAATATGTGGTTAATAACTTGGGATCTCCAATTCTTTTCTGTAACCATGAGTAAAAATATATTTATAGAAATATAAAATTATTTACGTTTCTATAAGAAATGAACACGATCTGTACGACTACAAAGCGACAGATTTACTTTGATATCCAATATGTGAAAGGAATTTATTGCGAGTTTTTCTATATGCTATACATCAGGAAAATGCATCATTACTACTGAAGAACAGTTATTTCCTACAAAATACCACTGGGTCGATTTACTCAGCACATGTCAAAATATCCAGGCAAATTCTGTCACAAAATACTGGGTTGCAGCTGATGTGGATTCGAAGTATCTTCTAAATGGGCTTACTTATTTAGGCAAATATGAACCATGACCAGTTGGAACTACTGTTAGGGAACGCGCCATGCCATGCCTGATGGAAACATTTTAAGACACTAAGAAATCTCTTAGTTATTAGGTAGTTTTTGCCACTGTAAAACTTAATAAAAGTGAAAAGAAAAAGAAAAACTTTGCAGGAATTATAATTCATGGAAAAGAGCGTCTTAATCTCTGACGAAAACGAGCAAGAATCTCTATTAACAACTGTGATGAAATCTGGCGATACATCTATGATATACTATCAGACAAAAAGACATAAGAATGTTACTACTGATAACACCTTTTCTTCGACTAATACAGTAACACAGAATATGAAAAATATTTCAGATGTAGTGTGTTATTATAATTGCCCAGGTGGGGATACCAAAGACAGCCATTTCAGAAAATGAGGACGTGCGTAAGAGGAAACACTGCTAAGTTAATAATTATAAAGGGAATGAAACCACTACCTTCTGTGGCATATGTAAAATAGCTGTGTGTGGTCCTTATACAAGGAAACTTTAAATGTTTGTATTGTATTTAAATATTATTTAAAAATGTATATGTCAAGTGTTTAACATTTTATTTTGTATGCAAAACACATTTTAAGCTAGAGGTCAAAATTACCGCACATGGTAATTATAAGTACATAGAAATCGTGAAACTGCAAGGGTTAATAGGAATTTCCCGGTTAATTCAAAAGAGAGTGGGGCATGTCTCTTTGCCAATAACAAGGTGTGTTTGCTTACTGTAAGGAAATAAAGACGAATACAAGATTCGCTAAAAGAAACTGAATCATAATTACACAGGCCAACAGCTAAAATGGGTGTAGCCAATCAACCTTGTAATGGCAGATCTTAAGATAATTTGTTTTGCCTTTAGAAGGTTGGTTAGCTTTATTTTAATGTGTTAATACTATAATATGTTTGTTGAGGGCATATTTAAATTAATGGATGCAGATATGAGAATGTGAAAGAAAATATTTCCCTAAATTTGGTCTATTTGAAAACGCTCACAATTTTTAAGTGCACATACGGTAACACATTTTATCTCATAATGTCGTTTCTCGAAATACGTTGTTTTACTGTCATAAGGTCACAATACGGTGCTACCAGTGACGAATGTGGAAAACAGTTTCATCAGTACATTACTACCCTAAAATATTACGATAGGAAATGAAATGCAGTAATACTAGCAAATATTTGTTAGAGCCCTTTGTGAAAGATTCTCCAAAAACCCATTTCAAGCAACAAAATTTATCTATGATAAATACAAATAACGTATGTATATACAAATGTGCAAAGCTTGCTTTATAAATATTTTTCAAAAGCTAGAACTAATCTGGCTCTTTAATAGCCATATTTATATTCAGTAGATCAAATAAAGTAAAAGGGACTTCATTAATTTCAGAAACACACAGATTATCAAAATTTGCTGTTCAGTGGGAGATTTTACTTGTAAAGTAAGAATTGTAGTCAATGTTCTAACTTTTCTAAACCAGGATATTTTTTTCAACAGTATTATAGTTTTAGAATATTTCTGCGTCATAACTTGTAAACTGGTAAAATAATTGAAACTACTATATTGTTTATACTTTAAGAGAAGGCGATCACAAAATTCTGAATCTAGTGCTGGAGACAGATGTTGCAAACGATTTATTAGAAGATAGTATAGCAATTTTGCTTTCATAAGTGATTGTATAATATTTAAGACATGCTCTCCTGGCGAATGGGGAAGCATTTTACATAAGTTTATGTTCTCTGTCATGTGACCAGGATTGTAGAATTTGCTCAAATGTCTACTAGCTAATTTGACTGATACAGCTAATATGTAACAGGCCATGAACTAAAACTTATCAAATAAATAGAAAAAGTTGATAAAATTAAAATCTGCATTAACTTCAACAAATTAAAGAGTAAATATAGTGTATATTATTCTCACCGCTTAAAATCAGTACTCCTTGTCCATCTCTAAGTCGTGCCTCATTTTAAAAATTCAATCACGAAACTCAGATGTGAAACAATTAAAATATCACTTTTCTAAAAATGTATTGTCAGCAAGTTAAGCACTAAACCACATACGCACATGTTATGCATGTTATAGTGAAACTTGTGCAGTTCACGTTTATAAGTGAAATGTCTGTGTTTTCCGTTAGATTTATCATGCATGTCACATTTTATCTCGTTTGAAAGTGCGGACGAGGGTCTGCATCCCCTTAAGTTCACACTTAAAAATAACTAGGATCCTCCAAAACATTTACTCGCCAAATTCGAAACACAATTTCCAAAATTTTAGCCGAATGGCAGCCAACATTCTATAATCCTGCATTTGACCTGCTTGATATATAATAATATTTTAACATATAATGTGTCTTAAATTCTATCTCTTATATCGTCTTTTAGAAGTATAATATAAAGAACACTACTATGAGAAAATAAACAAGTAAAAAATATTTCAGTTATTTTTTACCACATGTTATTCCTATTTTCATTTCAAAATATATATATATATATATATTTCTTATTTCTCATTTCTCTGAAAGTAAATTTCAAGCTCTATGTTTTGACAAATATTTGAAAAATAGGAAGAACATTTACTGAAGAAGGTTGGTAGTTGTAGGATGTTTCATTCATTTCAAAAATGTTATGGATACTTTCCAGTACATGATTCCAAAGTAAATACTTTAATATTTAATTGTATTCGATAGATATGATCAAAGGGCATGAATACGAACTTATAGAAGTATTATATATTAACAGCACTGCTACGAGAAAATAAACAACTTAAAATTAATCCAGATATTATTTTCTTTTTTTTTCTTTTTTAACACATTTATTTTCCTTTTTTTTTCATTTCAAAAAAAGTATATTTCTTATTTCTAATTTCTCTGAAAGCACATTTCAAGTTCTATGCTTTGCTAAAAATTTAAAAAATGAGAATCATGTCTATGAAGAGAGTTAGTGGTTTTAGGTTGTTTCATTCATTTCAAGAATATTTTACCGATACTTTTGGGTACGTGTTTCCAAAGAAAAACTTTAGTGTTTAATTGTATTCGATAGATATGATCTATAGTTATGCATACGAACTTTTAGAAGTAAAATATTGTAACAACACTGCTACTAGAAAATAAACAAGAAACATTTCAATTACTGCTTCATTTTCTTTATTTTTTACCGTATTTTTTTTCCTATTTTCATTTCAAAAGAAATATATTTCTTATTTTTCATTTCACTGAAAGTATTGTGAGACCAGAAATAGATCTCACATTGGTTTTGGTGAGACAGTTTTATGTACATTATTTATGTGTCCGAAACATCGGACAATACCTCCAGTCTGAATGATGCCAAGGTTTAAAGCACGTGAACTCAAAGGTCAAATAAAACCATAAATTTAAAGGTATCAAGACAGAGGGGATCGAACGATCTCGTAAGAAAATGTGAAGTAACGACATTAGATGGAAAGACTATCCAATGGAGCAGATGCTTGCGGCGTCGCAGTGCAGACTGCCAATCAAAGCAAAGGGGGAGTGACAATAATGAGGCAAAAGATCCATAACCTGTTGTTGTTGTTGAGACCCAGACCGTCCGCCCTACCAGAAAGGTTTAAGGTAATTGTTTGGACGGCCGTAAAGTACCACCCAATTTAGACCGGAACCTAGTGGGGGAGGCATCCACAGGGACCGTACACTACTCCCCCTACCACCAACCTCTCAGAAGGACTTACGGACCCACATGTTTAACGTGATCGTACTCCGCATGAACACGGCGGTAGTTGTGGCAGTGTGCAAATCCAGCGCGCAAACCACCGGGCTACCGCGCCCGAAATGTGCCAACAGCACGCGGTGCTCCCAGGTGGTCACCCATAGATACATAACCTGTGACATAACGACGATGAGGAAGTTAATACCAGTTCGACATTATGACTAGCACGATCATGATACTCAGATAAAGAAAAATATTTGCTCGACATGATGACATAACGACGATGACTTGGACAATACTGACTTAAAATAAGAGTGGAGATACTTGGTGAATACAGCACGACGACTAGAGATGCAGAGCGTTCCGTACACATTCCAAAATAATGGCTAGATCTATTGATTTGTGCAGTGCGATCATAAGTATGAGATGGAGCCAAACATCCAGAGTTACGGCCAGGATTTGTTACGGATTTTTTTTTTCCATTTTAAATCAGAAGTTTTCAATCTCAAGAGAACGGCATATGATAATGTTTATGTCATTCGCTTTTAAATAGAAACATGCCTTTAAAATACATATTTTGGTAAAAGGATTAACATTTTTTAATATAAAATTCTCTCGATTTTCGAAAAATAAGTTAAAAAATTGAGAGCTTATGGTTCAACAATCCTAAGAATCAGTAGAGCTGTGGCATCTACCGATTGAAAATCCATTTCAAAATTTCATTCGTTTAATTTTATTTGTTGGTATCATATCGTATCTACAGACTCTCAAACAAACACGCACACATTCGCGACGCCAGGCTTTCACAATTAGGGGTGCTGTGCAATGGGGAGTGCTTATTTCAGATTTATATATCCGTAAAAAAATTAAATAAAATAACGACTTGAAAACAAAGAGAGAGAGAATGAAATTTGTTGGAATATGGGGCAGTTATTTGGTAAAAAGGAATGTTACGCAATTTATAATTTGGGTGCTGAAGCACCCCTAGCACCCTCGTGGTGTCGCCTATGCACACACACGCACACACACATATTATTGAAGAAACTATTGATTCGCATTCATTGTACTAGAAAAGTTCAATACCACCGAAATCAGAATTTTGACTTCATTTCACATTTTTTCATTTGCATACATACTAGTGTTCTGTAAAGAAAGTAATAAATACAATATATCTTTATTTTTTATTCTTCTAATTATACTTTAGACAAATACAAAAAGAACACGACTATGAAAACGCAAATAGGAAATAACACATCTCTCCCACAATTCTATTTTACCCTTTTCCACATTTTTTCCCATTTTCATTTCAAGAAAGATATATATTTCTTTTTTTCTTATTTTCCTGAAAGTATATTTCAAACTCTATGGTTTCAAGAATATTTTGAAAAACAGGAAGAAAATCTACCGAAATAAGTTAGTAGATCTGTGATATCTCATACGTTGCAAAAAAATGGAATGGATGCATTCGGAGACATGCTCTTAAAGGAAGGACTTTAATATTTAATTTTACTCGAAAGATATGATTCAGAAAGCAGCGAAGGATGTGGGTCCGAAGATATTTCTGTGAAATACGGTTCTTTTTTATAGTGAATGTATTAGTACCAAGGATTCTCAAACTTTGTCAGGTCCTGTACACCTCAAGCCGCAAGTTTGAATCTGTGAACCCCACCAAGATATTTAACAAGAAAGAACAATCGAGCATAAAGCAGTGATTATGAACTGAAATGCAATTTTATTTAAACATCTATAAAATGCGATACATTCAGCGCTGATATATTTTAAATTATCAAAGTACTACAATAATTTATTGTATTTGAAAACTTGAAACTTTATCGAAAAAAAAATGAACCTTATTCATTCAAATGACGTCATCGAAATATAAATCGTCTGCCTCTCTATGTAAAAGCGGTGAATATTGCATTCATACACTTTTGGCCCAAACTCCAGAGTTAAATAATTTTGCGTGGACACAATTCAGCAATTCTTATACCTTTCCCGGCCGGGGAAACAGCTGCTATAAGCATGTATAGGCAAGCGCCTCGACCTGAGTCGAGAAGCAATTCTTAATCAACTCATCTTATAATCACTTGGTTACATTCTACATCCATTAAAATTATGCTTCGTTGAAGAAATAATCAAAGTTTGATGATCATTTAAACTCAAAAATATTGTAATTGTGTTGGCGCAAAATATTGATGCACGGCAAATACGCAAAAATAAAGCAGTTTTTGAACGGATGCAACACTAAATATACATTAAAAAGAATTTTAAAAATCACTATTTTTACTCTGGGAAATAAAGATGGATGTCATATTTTATTGTGAAGTGAGCCACGTGATCTCTTTATATTATATAGGTGTAATTATTATTTTATTTTTTATTTTAAAAAATACCAAACATATTTTGTTGAAATTGTTTTTATATATTTTATGGGATAATTTGAATATTTCCTAAAATTTTCGGAGCAATTTGTGAATATTAACTTTGCTTAAAAACTGTTTGAAAAATTAAGATTCCATAAGGTTCAATGCATTTTATTATTTCAACCCGGGTTCAATCCAAAACTAATTGGGTGATATTATCCATTTACATTCCCATAGGTTGGTTTGGTAGCCCGTCTCAACAATATACTAAAATTTCATTTTGTTCAAATAATTTTTTATGGCAGTTATGGTATAAACGGACAGACAGACAGAATGAATAAAGTCATAATAAACATTTTTCAACTATATTGTAAAATGCGAAAAATCATTATGAAAGTATTGCATAAGTTACTTTTGAAGAACAGTAAAAATACAGGCCCCCTAGGCAAGATCATAAGGGAAAAAATATCCCAGAGTGTATGTGTTAAATTTATTCATAGCAAATCAATTCTGTTCAATCGAATAAAATTGATTGTAGCGCATCTAGAACTCAGCAACAAAAGAATATACACAAAAAATGACATATACTGAATTGTAGAGTATTGTGTATTTAGTAGGAATTAACCTTAAATCGGTTACAGAAAGAATTTATATAACAGAATATAGTTATAGACGTTTTGATGTCGCCATATTTATAGAATAAACAACACTTACTCAATAAACAACACTTACATATTAAACAACACTTACATAGTAGTGTAGTGTTACACTTATTCAATGGAAATTTACATTTGGAATATACATCGGAATACATTTACATTGGAATGCATTTGAATGCATTATATGGAAATACTTACATATACATTAGAACACTTACATATACATTGGAATACATTATGGATATTCAATGGAAATTTACATTTGGAATATACATCGGAATACATCTACATTGGAATACATTTGAATGCATTATATTGGAATACTTACATATACATTAGAATACTTACATATACATTGGAATACATTATGGAATATACATATGGAAATATGCATGGAAACATTTGAACTTGAGAACGAATATTATTGTGTACTTTAGGAAACAATCCTGGTTTCCTGTGTTACAGAATCCGGCAACCAATGAAGTATGGCATGCATTTACTATTGCCTTCATCACATGCATTTTGTGCAATCCTGTTGTCAATTTATACTTATTATTAGTATCTTAATTGACAATGTTCCTTATTCCTTTGTCGACGAGTTTATGTTCTTAAATTAAATTATACTGTACTGTCACTGCAGTCACTTTTATTTGATTGAGAATGTTCCTAACTTCTTCAATTATCCGCTAATGGCGCTGCAATCGCTTTTATTCTACGGGATATGTTCATATCTTCTTTAATCATACTCTAATGGCTTTGCAATCGCTTTTATTCTATGTGACATGTTCCCATCTTCTTTAATTACCCGCTAATGGCGTTGCAATCAATTTTATTCGATGAGGCATGTTCCTAACTTTTTACTTCCCTGCAATACATGGCAATGTATAGGGAAAGTATTGGAATCATGTCGAAAATCGCAACTGGAGTTTTCGACGGATCTACATGGTTTCGAAACCTCTAGAATACGAAAATATTATTTTTAGCGTGACGTCTGTGTGTCTGTTTGTGTGTCTGTGCAATGTATATATCCTAAAAAACTAATGGACCGAATTTCATAAAATTTGGTAGGTAAGTCACTTGGGTGAGACCCTGGTGCTGATTAGTGTTTGGTAGGATTCATAAAAACAGAACCCGCCTTTTTTTGCGAAATGCCCCGCAAAAATGTCATGTATCCACTCTCGCTAAAATACTAATTAACCAAATTTCACAAAATTTGGTAGATAAGTTACTTGTAGGATACTCTAGTGCTGATTAGATTTTAATATGATTCGGAAAAGAACAACCTGCTTTATTTTACGAAATGGGCTGCAAAAATTTCATATATCCACCCTAGTTAAAATACTAATTAATGAAATTTTACAAAATTTGGTAGTTAAGTTACTTGTAGGATACTCTGGTGCTGATTAGATTTTGGTACGATTCGGAAAATAACAACCTGCTTTTTTTTACGAAATCACCCTAAAAAATTTCAGGTATCCACCCTAGCTGCAAAACTAATTGACCAAATTTCACAAAATTTGATAGATAAGTTACTTGTAGGATACTCTGGTGCTGATTGGATTTTGGCACGATTCGGATAGGAATAACGTACCTTTTTTTACGAAATGCCCTTCAAAAATCGCAAAAATCTAAAAAAAAAGAAGACTATGTATGTGATCAAATGTATCAATTAAAGTCTTATTTTATGCGCAATTTTTGACGAGGAAAAGAATATAACACTCCATTGTAGTTTAGAACTAACCGTTCTCAAGATATTTGAGATTTCTTTCATTTTGTTACGTCGCTATCGGAGAAATTTCCAATAACCAAATAACAACAAAAATTGAATTAAAAATACAAATGTAGTGTTATTTGGTGCAATTAAACTCAATCTAATGAATTATTAAAGAAATAAAGAAAATATGAGTTTGATTCTGCAGGGAAAATCATGTGCTGCTCACTTCGGATTTTTTTAGTTGCCGTCCCTTATAAAGCAAGGATGCGATGTCACTTTTCGAAATATGTTATTCTTTTCGGCATCAAATCATTTCCTTTAGAAAACAATTTTTACTTTAAACAAGAAATAATTTCTACTGTAGGGGGTATTGAGCTTAAAAAGTTGTAGAATTTATGTAAACCTTGCTATAAAACACTAGAGCCTTTGGCAACTAGCCCATTTAGAAAGGAATAAAATAGTCGGAATTAGAGATCAAATACAAAGAATGGTAGCACACGAGAAAGCTCAATTGAAAAGTAAAACAATGGGATCTGATCTGAGTGTTGCATGCTAATCAGAGCTATAGGGGCAAAGTTAAATAAAATTTTAGTTTGAGGCGAGGTAGCGATAGCTTAAATTAAAAATACCCTGGAAAACTATTCAAATGCTAAAATCCAAACAGTACACATTGAAACCTGTCGTGCAACTTAAGGGTTGTTTTGTTTTTCAAAGTTTATTATATTTTAAATATATATTCAAGAAATCTATATATTACAATTATACGTGGATATCCTGAATATTTATTTAAAAACGTCTTAACCCAAAAAGAATTGTGAAGCTTTTAAATATATGTGTAACGCTTGTAAGTGCGTGAGAAACAGACTGAAATAAATAAATTGAATTACATATTTTAAAAAATAGAGTCGCAAATAATATTTATTTCTTATTTTTGTGGTGGGAGGAGAACAAGTTTCTCGTTGTTTTGTTTTTCACACACGGAAAAATATTTTAACTTGTCTTATCGAAACTAACAAAATGCTATTTAGGAAATGCAATCTTGTATTTGACAGATCTTCGGTTATTTTCTTTGATTCTCAGTAGATAGCGCCACTATAGTATCTCCCATAGGTAAAGGACTCTAATGCCCCTTAATATATCTATATAGGGACTCGAAGCTCCAATATAAAAATCAAACATCTAATTTCATTAAGTTTTCAAACAAACTGCAAATAGAAATGCATTGAATTTTTTAATTCTTAGATTTATTTAAAGAAAGTATGAACACAATATTGTTCGAATTAGCTGTTCTCACTACTGTTTTGTAAATTGCACCCAAATGAATTGATTATTCTTAATTTACACTATCATGAATAGTATTGTTGTGCTGCAGTGCTTCTAGGAGTGCACATTACATACATGGACATCGTATTCAAGCAGTCTATGCTATCCTTGAAAGAGCGCAGAAATAAAAATACAATTTTGGCATTTTATACGAGCTTCACTTTTTTAGGTCATTTCTTTAAAATATCAAGGTAAATAGCCATTAAATTTGATTTCAAACATTGCTCTTAGCCTCATAAAACAGACGTACGAACCTGCGCTGGTACCTACTATTTTTTACTTCAAAATACATCATTTTCATCTGCGATTTGCAAAAATCTAGCAGTTTTCAACCTTTTTTAAAAGTGATTTCTTTAAAAATTATTATTGCAATAAACACACAAAATGAGACCGTAAAGAAATTTCTAATAATGTCTTAAATTGATTTTCGTTTTCATTCTTCGTGTTCCAGATGTATAGAAAAGAATGATGTTATTACTTTTTTAATAACACCCCCCCAAAAATCAGTACGTGATAATCCTTATTAGTTTTGATAAAATCCCGAAGAAGCCGGCACCATATAGTTTTTAAAAGAAGTAATATTTAATTTAGACACTTACAAATAAAAGGGGAAGTAGTATCCCTCAACTAATATAAAATACACTTCAAATGATTTATCTCGGAATTAAATTAACATAAAACAACTCAAACTAAGTTCTTCGTAAATGATGAACATCGGCAAACTACTTGAAATGAAACAAAAATTAAATTGCCAGAATCAATCTATATTTTTAAAATTCACGTTTTTAGTTACATACATATTACTCAATGATATGATTAACCAGAGAAATTGAACAACAAGTATTTAATTTTCCAATACATAGGTTATAGTTTCTTTCTTTTTTTAATTGTTTTAAGTAAAAAATATTTTATTACTACAACTTGGATAATATACAATATAACACGGTATTTTGTTCCGTTCGATATGTATAGATGGCAGCACCAAACAACGAATTTCCTTATATTTATTAAAAAGCAATGTAAATCATTAAGCAAATTTGAAGCAGTAATTTTTTTCCTTGAATATCTGCATCTTTCCAGTAATTAAGAGCCAAGACCTACTGCCGATTTATGCTGTGGATAGAAAAGGGAAGAGTTTTTTAAAGGAGGGTTGGGTGGTCACTGTGGTAACTATTGATCAGACCAGTGTTTCCGAAAGTCTGGAGTCTGAGTACTATATATTGAATAAATTGGGCAAATATCGAAAGAAAATTTGCCCGATTTGCAGATTTGGGAAAAACTTGGAACTGAGGAATAACCTAAACTTTTTTGCTTTCGCAAATCGTAGAAAATATTCAAAATAATTGTGTTATAAACTGCAACACAAATTATCATGTAATTATTTATTTAAAAGCCAATGGCAACATTCACGGAATGTTAACATTGTACGTTTTCTGATTTTTGATGTAAAATGGAAAAAATAAAAAATATATATTCACCAAATAAGTGAACGCTTTTCAATTACTTTTAATTATAAATAAAAATGCATTATTTTTTAACACTTTCCAACATAGTTGAAAAGTGTTTATGACTTTGGTCATTCTGTCTATCTGTCCGTCCGTTCGCACGATAACTGCCGTAAAATTGACTTTATCAAAGTGAAATTTTAGGAATAGTTTTGGATTGATTCCGGGTTGAAAAAGTGAATTGAACCCAATGGAACCTAATTTTTCAAACATTTATAAAGCGAAGTTAAAATTCGCAAATCGCTTTGAAAATTTTAGAAAATATTTAAAATATATCATAAAATATATATAAAAAATTGAACAAAATATGTTGGGTGGATTTTTAAATAAAATTTAAAACAGTATAATTACACCCATATTATATGAAGAGATCACCTGACCCACTGCAAAATAAAATATGGTATCCATCTTTTTTCTCAGTGTCCAAATCGTGATTTTAAAAGTTCTTTTAAATTTATATTTAGTATTGCTTCCGTCCTAAAACCGATTTATTTGTGTATCTATATTCTGCTCCAACGCAATTGCAATATTTTTTAATTAAAATGATCATCAAAATATTATTTCTACAACAAAGCCTAGTTCTAACGTATGCAGAATGGAAACAAATAAAGCTGTGAGATGAGTTGTATAAGAATTGCTGAATTTTTAACTCAAAATTATTTAACTCTAAAGTCTCGAATATAGGTGATATGAATGATTTTACATAGAGAAGCAGACGATTTAATGCATTGCCTTTTTCAATGAAGTTTTAAGTATGAAGTTAGAAAGTACTTTTACCTCCGTGGTTTTAAGTTTTTAAGTAAAATAAATAATTTCAGTACAGGGATAATTTAAACAAGAAAGATCAATCATGCAGAAGCATTGATTATGAAACACTTTCCAACGGAAATGCAATTTCATTTAAAAATCTCTAAAATGTGATATATTCAGTGGTGCTGTCTTTTACATTATCATAGTACTACAGTAATTTATTATACTTAAATATTTAAAACTGTATCGAAATATAAATCATATGATTCTCTATGCAAAATCAATGAATATTTCATTCATATAACTTAAATTCCAGACTCCAGACCTAAATAATTTTGTGTGAAAAAAATTCAGCAATTCTCATGTAACTCACCTTACAATCGCTTGAGATATTTGCATTCTGCATAAGTTAAAATTAGGCTTCGTTGAAGAAATAATAAACGTTTAGGGATCATTTAAAATCACTACTACTGTAATTGCGTAGGCACGGAATTTAGATACACAGATAACACACAGATAATACTCAATAAATATATATGTGTGCGTGTGTATGTATTCAAAGTATTGGAATCGTGCCGAAGATCGGAACTCGAATTTTCGGAGGATCTACACGTTTTGGGATTTCTGGAACACGAAAATCTATTTTTAGGAAGACATTTGTGTGTGTAAGGGTGTATCTGTGCGTGTTCCTGTGTATCTGTGAGAATATTGCATCCACTCTAACTGAAAAACTAATGAACCGAATTTAATAAAATTTAGTAGGTAAGTTTTTTGTGGAAAACCCTGATGTTCATTTGATTATAGTACGATTCGTAATAAAAGAATCTGCCTTCTTTGCGAAATGGGCGGCAGAAATTGTCTTTATCCACTCTTGCTAAAAACTAATGGACCAAATTTAACACAATTTGGTGTACAATATTTCAATAACCTACAAGTGATTTATATACCAAATTTAACAAAATTTGTTATATAAATCACATGTAGGTTATTCTAGTACGATTCGGGGAAAAGGAACGGGCTGTTTTTGCGAAATGGCCCACAAAAATCGTTCAATATAAAAATAAAAGACTACGTGTGCTCAATTATATCAATTAAATTCCTAATTTATACTTGATTTTTAACAACAAAAAGAATAAGACTAACCCCATTACTCTAGGACTAGCCGTTCGTGAGATATTTTAGTTTTATTTGAGTTTTCGCTACGCCACCTTTGACAATAAGTCCAACTATCAAATGAGAACCAAATTTAAGTTTAACGTGCAAATTCAATGTCATTTAAAATACTTATGGATGTTATTTTGTGCAGATAAACTCTAATTATTGTTGAAGAAATTAAGAGAACGTGAATATGAGTCTGCAGGGAAAGACATGAGCTGTCCACATAAGAATTTTTAACAATATTACAACAGTGATTTATAGAAGTGAACGGGGATTATTTGCAGGCCATTTCGAAAAAAATGTAGGATCTATATATAAAGATCCACCAAATTGTTGTAGAATAAAATGATCTACAAATTTAAGCTGTGTACCAAATTTCAACTCTCTAGGACGTAGGAAAGTGCATTAAAAACGCCATCAAATCATCGCCATTAAGTATATCATGAAGAGTTATACAAAATTAAAAAAAAATGTTATCTACCAAATTTATTTTAAAATGTGAAGCCTTTCTCATATACAAAATAAATAAAGTTTTGTAAAGATATTTATTATACAATATATCGATTTGTTCTTTCTGGAGGATATTGCAAAAGTCAGAATTTAATTAATTTCGTTTTTCTCCCTATATTAAATATCCCTATATTAATTAAATAAAAAACTACCTAACATATTTCACTGAAATTTTTTTTATATATTTTATGGGATAATATGAATATTTTCTAAAAATTTCGAAGCAATTTGTGAATTTTAAATGTGCTTAAAACATGTTTGAAAATTAAGTCCTATATGGTTCAACGTATTTCATTTTTTCAACCGGGGTTCAATCCAAAACTAATTGGGTGATATTATTCATTTATATTCCCATAGGTCACATAGACCGTCTGAAAAACATACTAAAATTTCATTTTTATAAAGTCATTTTTACGGCAGTTATCGTGCTAACGGACAGATAGACAGAATGAACAAAGTCATAAACGCTTTTCAACTATGTTGTAAAGTGTTAACAAAAAAGATCAATTATGCATAATGAATTGATTATGAAACACTTTTCAACTGCAATGCAATTTTATTAAAATATCTCTAAAATGCAATACATTCAGCAGGGATATTTTTAACACTTTACAACAAAGTTGAAAAGTGTTTATGACTTTGTTCATTCTGTCTGTCTGTCTGTCTGTCTGTCTGTCTGTCTGTCTGTCTGTCCTTTAGCACGATAACTGCCGTAAAAATGAGTTTATCAAAATGAAATTTTAGTATGTTGTTCAGACGGTCTGTAGAACCTATGGGAATATAAATAAATAATATCACCCAATTAGTTTTTTATTGAACCCGGGTTGAAAAAATGAAATACATTGAACCCTATGGGACCTAATTTTTCAAACATTTTTTAAGTAAATTTAAAATTCACGAATTGCTTCGAAATTTTTAGGAAATATTCACATTATCCCATAGAATATATAAAAAAAATTCAGTAAAATATGTGAAGTAGTTTTTTAATTAAAAAAATTATTTAATATAGGGAAAAAAACAAATTCAATTAAATTCTGACTTTGAGATATCTTCCAGAAAGAAAAGAGAGAGATATTATATAATAAATATCTCTCCAATTGTTTAAACGATTTGCATATGGGAGTGGCTTCATATTTTAAAATAAATTTGGTAGATAACAATTTTTCATTTTTTTTAAATTTTATATAACTCTTCTTGATAAATTTAATTGATGGCATTTTAAATGCACTTTCCTACGTTCTAGAGAGTTAAAATTTGTTACACAGCTTAAATTTGTTGAACATTTTATTCGACAAAAATTTGATGGATCTTTAAATATAGATCATACATTTTTTTCGAAATGGCCTGAAAATAATCCCCGTTCACTTCTATAAATCATTGGTGTAATATTGTTAAAAATTCTGATGTGGACAGCACATGTCAAAAAAAAAAAAAAAAAAGAAAGATACTATGAATAGAATTATATGATACTATGAAAAGAATTATAAAAATCCAGCTATTTTAAATTTTTTAACAATACTATTTACTAAATAAGAGGGATATTTATATAAATTGCTAGTAATTTTGAGATTATTGATATGCATAGCTTGAAATTTTTTATCAGATAATCTATAAATTCTAAAAAGCTGATTGAGTATAATATTTCTAAACAATTGAATCGAGTTACAGGAATTAAATGGTAAGATTTTATTAATATTAAAATTATAAAATTCTTTTTTATCATATAAATTTGTAACAATTCTATTAGAAGGATCAATAAAAATATTTAAATCCAAAAAATTAACATTTTTACTAATAGTAGCTTCATTAGGAATTAATTCCAAATTGTCTGGATAGTAATCTATATCTATGAGATAATTTTCTGTATGTACTAAGCAAATCAGATCATCAACATATCTGTAAAAAGTATAATCTATTGAAGTAAATGACTTTTCATAATGATAAAGGTATAAATTAGCTAGCATACTGCTACTGCAGCCACCCTGTGGAACTCCTGAGACTTGTAAGTATAATTTATTTCCTTGAAAAACATAATTATTGAAATAACAAAGTGAAGAAGTTTAGGAAAATTTATAAATTTAATTTGATTTGAAAGATGTGTAATATAAGCATTATATAGAGCTAAAATTACATTATATAGATCAGATATCTTAATATTATTAAAAAGATCTTTAAAATCAAAAGTTTGAAATCCTATTATTTTTCTAAGAGATGTTAATTTATTCTTTATTCTTTAATTCTTTACTATTATTTAGAATATGGTAATTATTGCTAGTCTGGCTTAAACTATTATTTATTAGATTTAAAGAATTTAGTAATAATTTACTCGCAGTAGTAGAGTAAGTATTATGGCCACTAGGGTAACTGTTCTAAATTTAATAGGATTTTTATGAAATTTTGGAATAAGCACTATATGAGGAAATTTAAGATATTTATATTTAATATTTAAATCACCATACATATTGATAATTTTCAATTTAATACTATTGATGGAATGTAAATCAGGTTTAAAAAGACTATTATTTTTTAAATAATCTAACAGAAATTGAATATAAAATTTTTTACAGATAATAGCATAATTATTAGAGGCTTTATCAACATAGGTGATAACAAAGGATCTTTGTAAATCATTAATGGAATGTTTAATATTATCAATATTATATAAAGATCTAGACAATTTAATATCTCTAATAGCATTTTTAATTGATTCTAATATAGTAAATTTCCACATATTAAATGCCTCTAATGGCAGAGCGTATTTACAAGCTAATTTATATATATATTTATCAAGATCTAGAATAATTGATTTTAAAACTTTAAAAGAATTATTACAAGAAGGTATCCTAAATTTAGTGCCAAATGACATAATGGTTCTTAACACATTGTCACTAACAATGTCTAAATCTCCTGTAACTATATGCCCCAAGTCTGGATTTAGAAATTTAGCAAATTTGTTTAATTTACAAATACATTCACTATCTACAATTGACTGAGAATAATGATCAATAGAGAGCGATTGTGAAACTTCATTATAATTAAATATAGACCTACCAATAGGCTTGTTGTATTTGAATGTCTTTGAAACACATAAATCTCCAATAGGCAATAAATGTTTAAACTTGTTAAACAGATGTCCAAAATTTAGAGAATTATATATAGGATGTTTGAAAGATATAGCACAATAAGAATTAGCAGTTGTATTATTATTATGAAATTATATAAGAATAAAAGGGTTTAAAAATCCAATGAAAGAAAAGTGAGAAGCTGTAACACAAAAATTCAACTATCTAACAGGCTTACAAAACAAAAGTAAAAATCAACAATTCCTCAAACTAATGGAAAAAAATAAATAAATAAATAAAATAAATATCGAATCAACAAGTCAATGAAAAGTATCAAAATACAAAGGTATGGAATCGAAAAAAGAATAACAAACGAATTCAAGCACTAACGCTTTATTGGAAAATGTCAATATTTCCTAAAATTTTCAAAGCAATTTGCAAAATTTATCTTCACTTGAAATATGTTTGAAAAACCAAGTCCCATAGGGTTCTATGTATTTCATTTTCTCAATCCGTGTTCAATCCATTACTAACTGATTGATATTATTCATTCTAATTGGGTGATATTATTCATTCTAACTGGGTGATATTATTCTCATATGTTCCACAGACCGGCTAAAGAACATACTAAAATTTTATTTTGATAAAGTCATTTTTACAGCAGTTATCATGCGAAAGTACAAACAGACAGAACGACCAAAATCATAAATACTTTTATGTTGGAAAGTGTTAAAAATATCACTGCTGAATGTATATACATTCTAGAAATGATTAAATAAAATTTCTTTGAAGTTGGAAAGTGTTTCATAATCAATGCTTTATGCATGATTGATCTTTCTCGCTTAGGAATTATACTGATCCGTTTTTGAGATATTATATTATTAGAATTTCTTTCTTGTCAGGAAGGAGCATAATATCTCTCTGACAAATTGAGCAGAACGAATAAACATTTATCATTTAAATCGTTGAGCAATAGAACGAAGCCTATTGATTATAAACTCGGACCAATTTAAAAGGCCATATATAACTTCATTTTATTTAGGAGCGGATGTCATCGTTTGCGAAACGCTTAATTTCTCTATTCTCTAAATAATTCTAAAACTTCCATTGCCAAGGAAATATTTGCAATCTCGTTATTCTATAGATTAGAAGGAAACGACACTGCTATAGATATCATTAAATAAAATCCATGTTCAATGTTCTAATATATTTGATCAATAATTCTTAAAATTTCACTACGAATTGAATATGTACAACATCTTTCTTATATGTATTAAAAGAAACTATACTGCTTAAAATATCCTAAAATTTAATCCATGTTTAATTCTTTTTTTTTTTTTTTTACTTTTTTGTTTTAGATTTTAATTCGAGTTCTTACATATGAAATATAATTTTTATTCCTATGAAACAAAAAGTTAAACATAACCTACTTTGAAAATAAATAAACAGTTTGTTTTAAATCCGATAGATGGCAGCATCACATATAAGCAGTTTATAACAGAATTTCAATAATCTTATTCCAAAGTAGTGTACATACTTTCTTCCTATAAAATACTTTCACACTAAATTATCAGATACACACACTTTCTAAGGTTTTCTTTTAAAGTACAGAAGAGCACAATTTGTGCAGTATGAAAATAATGTGTGCAAATGAAAATAATATGTGCAATACGAGACTGAAATTTGTGCAGTCTGAAAAATAGCTTACTGTCATTTTTTTTCCAGTGTTGCTGTCGGGATTTAGCGGATATGTATTTTTCCATAACGATCAAGATTATTTATTCTAATGGCCAGAAATGTTTTATTAAATCTGAAGAGATCGGGATGTAAAACTTTCTTTGTCAGAAAGACTTTTTTTTTTAAGTAGTTAAAAATGCGGATTACGTTTTCGTGCATGAATGAGGGATAATCTAAATATGAAAATTTCAGCGACATAAGCATATATTCAGTATTTTTCTCGGATTAATTTTTAATGCTTCATACAAAGTTACTTATCTTCTCTAAGATATAGGGTAATAAAATTTTCGATGCAAACACTTTTGCTGCTGAAAATTATTTCAGTTATATTTGTGCATCACATTTTATTACATATTTCATTCAGTATACATATGTGTTTATTATGTAGATAAATTATAGTAATTTAGATGATTTTAAATATGCTATCTAAGCATTATGCTTGTGCGAGTGCCTCCAGTTGGATAATTAGCATTACAGCTTGGATTTCAGAACCATGTTACCTAAGGTCCTAAGGATGAGTGTTATATTCTTAGCCATCCCCCCACCTCTTCTACCTATCCTCAGATGCAAAATTTTGAATACTTGTTGAAACTAATAAAATATCCATATCTTCATCGTTGAAATTGCCAATATTTTAACGATAATCTTTAGTTACCTAGATTCTCTGAACTGTAGTGCTGCCATCTGTAGTTAATATTTTGATCTAACTATGATTATTTAAATGTTTCTTTTCAAATCGAATGGAATTATTTTCTTTATATTACTGTTTTTATTTCGTTAATGAATTGCATGTTTGAAGCACTATACAGCATGCTTTATACATTACACTGGCGTTTCAGACATGCAGCATATACATACGGTATTATGTTTCAGACACGCAGTATAGACATACAGTATTACGTTTGCGAAATGCAGTATTATATTGCATCTCTGCCATACAATAAAAGTAATTCAATTTGTTTTAAGCAACATGTGTACTTAAATATTTCCCAATTACTAAATGTTGTAATATCCAAAATGATAATAGTTGAAACCCCCAAATTATTAAATGAGGAACGTATTTAAGAATTAACAAACGCATTTGATCATACACACCCATAGAACTTTTTCCAGGAGAGGGCAAACCACTGATGGTCTTAGGGTAAAGCCAATAATAAGATGAACAACACCAACTAGCCTGATGCCGAACTTTGTGACCTTGAACTTCCAGGGGAGGGCAAGTGAACCCCCTTGCCCTCCCTATAGGAGCACATGCATTTGAAGGGCACACACACACACGCGCTCAGAGAGAGAGAATTTTCATTAAGGAGTGCTTGCTATTTATCTTTTAAGAAACAGTGGAATATATATATATAAAATGAAAGATATATATATATAATTTTAATAAAACAATTGGAAAACTTATTATATTTACAATAAAAATATATATCGAAAAAGTAAATATTTTTTTAAATACCACATTAACACCGTCAAGAGTTTTACGTAACCCATTAATTTTACACCAAGAATTTTGGAAAAAGGAGAAACAGCTATGTCCATGAAAAACCATGGTGGATAACTCTGTTTTATTGCTGCTTGCATACAGGTCTATGGTTTTGGTATTAAATTTTTTACTTCGTTTTAAATGATGTATAATAATATTTCTGAACACATTTTTATGTAGACAAGTACTCCAAGGTGTCAAATAATTAAGTTGAAAAGTGATATGGTTTCTTTTATCGTAGACAAGAAGAAAGGATTATTATTTTCATCAGAGGCAATGCACACATCTAGAAAATTTAAACTTATATCCATATTTTGTGGAGTTTCAATTAGTTCCAATGATATTGGGTAAAAACTGAAATCAGGTACATGTTCATAGTCCATATACCCAATTAGAATATCGTCAACATATCTAAAATACAATAGTTCGTTCAAAAAGTGTGTTCCGGCTTCAAATTTGATCAAATAAATATCAGCCAAAGCTAATGAGCAACTACCGCCCATTGAAATGCCACTTATTTGTTGATAGTAATTGATCCCGTTATATAGAACTGTTTCTTATAAAAGCAATTTTGCCAAAGCTGCATATTTTGGATCGTAATAGACGATTGCAAGTCGTATTGATAAAATATTTCTGATAAAGTACTATAAAGACTTTCAATATCAATGTTATTATAAACATCACAGAAGTCATAACTCTTAAATTTTATCATATCTGGTATGTGTTTTATAGAATCAATTACCTCATAACTATTAGACACAAAATATGCTCCCTGTTTCTTTAACTTAATAATAACTATTTTAATAAATTAAGTGATATTTTATTTGCTACTTTCAAATATGATTTATATCATATTGTAACAGGAGGAACTTTGCAGGTTTCGTATGAAACTTTGAAATCAGTGTAATATACGAAAATTTAATATATGGTAAATTATATCCAGTTTTTTTTATACATATGCTGTTTTTAATTTCTTGTAATGATTTGTTCAAAAGTCTATACATATTTGTGTTGCCATAAAAGTTATTTATTAACTTAAAGTATAGATTCTTACAAGTAAATGCGTAATTCGTAGTAACTTTATCTACATATGTTATTACATATTTTTGTTGTAAATTATCAAGTTCGCGTCTGTCTAAAAAATGCACTGTATCAAAAGTTTTACTTGGTTTGTAACAATGTTCAAAATATCTATTTATCCAACATTTCCACTCCTCAAATACTTCCTCAGGTAAACTATACTTTACTGCCAATTTGTATCTAAAAGCATCAACATCCAGTCCAAAAGATTTCAAAAATTTACTGTGCTCTTGAAATCGATATTTAGTTCCTAGTTTGAAAATATTTTTAATTGTGTCGTTTTAATCAAATCCAACTCACCCGTAACAACATGTTCATGATAAAAACCTCAGTAGGTTATTTCAGAGGAGGAATTTCATAGCTCTGTAGCTTGTTGCTCTAGGGTTTTGCTTACAATATTATAATGATATAACTTTCTGCAAAGAGGTGTAATATACTTCCAAGCTGTACTTATTATGATCTTTAGTACTGGCATCAAATGTTGGAACCTTTTTATAATGCACTAGCAAAATGTATATTATCGAAGTTTTTGTTTTTGTAGTTTATAAGCAAATACTCCTTTTGCAATTCCTTCACTATACCATCTTCAAGTCTGATACCCAAGATTTTAGCTCCCCATTTCACCATATCTTAAAAAAATGCAGATATTTTGGAATCACTGCTAAAACTGCTCTAAAAATCTTTTCTACGACTATACATGTACAACCAAATACGTGCCAAAAATTTATTTCGTACACCAAATACTATATTCTTTAACCAATTATTTGGAATCAATGCCAAATCTTTATTTTCTCTGAAAAATACCTCGGTATTTTCAACAGTATATTTGTAGTTCATTTTAGTTCTCCGCGTGCCTTATTTTTAATAGATATTTTATTGTTAGCTTTAAAAATTATTTCAGAAACCTACTTACTTATATGTTTGTGACTGAACAGAGTATTATATGTTATGGTGTTGAGACAATATGGAAACAAAGTATTAAATTGCTCTATATGTTCGTTTTACCACCATAAGCTCTCTTGTAAGTCGATTACTAAGTCGGTGATCGTAATTTGTATGGATTCTAATCCATGTTCTAAAAATGTCTCAATTCTAAGGTTGATTCCCGCGATGGATTGTTTTTTATTTTGTAAACTTGACTGCGATGTTCTGTATATATATATATATATATATATATATATATATATATATATATATATATATATGCGTGTGTGTGTGTGTGTGTGTGTGTGTGTTCACACACACACACAGTGTAAACAGGAACAATATACAGTAAAACAGTACATAAATGTTGCACAAATTTCTCAAAATAAACGATACTATTTTCAAGACATTGACTATTTCATTTCACAAAACATCCGCTACAATTCTCAAAACATTGACAAAAATATCAGTTCAATGTAGCTCGTATGACGTCCACTGCTCTCCAGCTGAGTGGTGCCTCCTTTTATACACAATCTGAAAAACTTCTGGAAATATTTCATATCTCATAGCATATGGTTATTTCTAAGTGTTTCTCGAATCTTCGAAAAGTCGCCCAATGTTCCCAAATTGACGATAAATCGCCAAATCTGGTAACCCTCTACCCAACTTCAGCAGCTGCAAACCCTATATGCACGTCGCAGAAAAGTTTGACTATACGGGTGTTGTACGGTGCCTGTACGGTTGCCTCTGAGGAGTTTCTCCGTCTGGATTTTAAAAGACATTCGAGTGAAAGCATTTTATACATTGGTAATAATTTTAATCTTTAATCTTTCTTCAGCTTTGTGATTTTGACTACAGCAGTATTGTATATCATTAATCCTGAGCCTATTGACTTTAGCCTAACAGGCACAGAATCGATATTTATTGAAAATGTATAAACTCTTTTGTTAAGTATCTTAAAAAAATCTGAATCTTGTACTGCAGCTAGTCACTTTTCAAAATATAATGTTTATGCATAGAAAAATTCCAGAAAGTGGTGGAGCGTACATAACAAATATTCCCTAATGATATTACAGTATTTAAATAATATCTAACAGTATTTTAAGTAAAAACATCGTCGATATTACTTATTTAAAATTTACTTAAATTAATCTTCTAAGTTTAACTATTAACTTTTAAAATTTTTTTTCTTAACTGTTTTATTATTAAAGTATTAATTTCGATTATTATATGTCACCAAATTCTAATGTTTATTAAATGTCTTTAACAACTGTACAGTTGTAAATACATTTAAAAAAATCTGATGTGGCCAGCACATGACTTTCACTATATAATTTCAATGCATTTAATTCTTTCACAGTACGATTCACGACATAGTGTTTTTAACGTTGAATTGTACATTTGGTGCGCTGCTGGATGATAATATAAAAACCACTTCGAAGTACGCAATTAACTTACATTTCGCGCATCTTTAAATTGACAATTATCAATATTGATAACAAGCGCAATAAGCAATGGAGTCCACATATTAAAATACTGGAACAATCAATTCATACATTCGGCGTCATTTTTGTTAATTTAGCTTCATTTTTGTAATTTTGACCATCTTTACGTCAATCTGGAGCAAAACATCACCGTGTTGGCGATATTTTGCTTATTAGTCATCAAATTCGTCAAATTTATCGCCAAGCGTTATGGAAAAATGGAGAATAGAGCATTTTTTATACATATGAATCATTGTTGACGAATTGTTGGTCGTGAAAATACAAACATATTACCCGAAGTATCTTCTCTCGTGAAAAGAAGGAACTAGATCCACGCATGTGATGCTAACAAATTTATCGCATGTCATTACTTATGAAAAGTGGTCATATTTCACAATAGTTAATACTTTATTAATTTTACCTAATTTTTTTTTAATAAATGCATTTGAAAACTGCAATATCTCGAGAACGGTTCCTGCTAGCGTTCTAAAATTTGTGGCAAAAGTTTTCGAATATAAAATTACACAAGAATAATCCGTTGCGTAAAAATTTTGAAAGTTCTAATTTCTTGATGATTTTTTCAAGATATCATTCAAAAATTGGGGAGGGGGAGAGTCATCCAAATATTTGATTGCGTTTAAAAATAATAGTCTTCCAGTATTTGCAGATAGTAATTTTTGTACCAAATTCCATTTGAAACGCTTTATTTGTTCGTGAGATATTGTCTCCAAACTTACTCACACATGCACAAGCACAGGCACATACACTCACACATAAACACGCTACTTCTCACAGATACACAAACATCACTTTAAAAACTTTCCATTCGAGTATAAGGTTGCTTAAAATGCGCTCTTCCTTTGACAACTCGAATTCTACTTTCCGACCCTGTCTGAAGACTTTCCCTATACTATCTATATAGAGAAAGTTTAAGGAACTGCATTTTTTAATTTTGAGTAAAAAATACATTTTATTCGCATTTATACATCTTGTAAAATCCATTTTATCATACAATTGAAATCTCAATAAAACGCCCCAAACATATTAATTGCTTTTAAATATCTCATAACGCTTAAGGGGGGAAAACACCTTGTGAGACCAGGTTCTTTAAATCTTATTCCAAAGATAAAAAATTGACCTAACATATGTGAAGGCTGGCACATATCTCCGTATTTCGGGTCTGCAGTTCAATATGACTGTAGTTCAACATTTTCCGATTCTTTTTCTGACATATGAAGTCATGCGTCGTCTTTTTCTATAACATTCTCAATACTCAAATGAATAACGAATCTCTCTGAATAAAACTTCTTGAAATCACGACTCTCTCTCTTCAACTTTTGAATAAACATTTTATATTATTCGCTGACTTTCCTCCTTGCAGCCACACCTTTTGTCCTGGGGTTTAGATATGTTCTATTTGCTCTCTTTGGATGCCTCTCAATGCGATGTCGTATCTTTGCATTATTGGCTCTTTCAGTTTCCAATGAAGCTAAATCTTGGCCCTAGAATATTTTGCCACAACCACACCTGCAATTTGTGTGACATGTATTTATTTGGAGTCTCAACTTTCCAGGCCAAGACAGTCATAAAACGGTGACTAAAAGACGGCACTGTGTTTCGTCGTAAACATCAAAAACTGCATACGGTCCCTCCTGATCTCACACAAACATGACTTTAAATTAAACTACAAACAATTTACAAGGCAATGTGCTATATTGTTAACTAGCTGCTTTCGGAGACCAGCCTGTTCGCTACTCTTGAAAATTCTGACAGTGGCAAACTCGCTGGCGAGACCTACCAGAAAGGTGTAAGGTAACTATTTGGATGGCCAGGAAGTGCCATCCAATTTAGGCCGGAACCCAGTGGAGGAGGCATCCACAGGGGCCGTACCCTCCTTCCCCTACCACCAACCTCTCGGAAGGACTTACGGACCCACATGTTTAACGTGATCGTACTACGCGTGAACACTGCGTCAGTTTTGGCAGTTTCGGGAATGGAACCCGGGCCTACCGAATGCAATACCCGCGCGTTAACAACTGGACTACCGCGTCGTCAACACCGTGGAGTTAAAAAAGTTTGGTTTAGTTTAATGACGTTAAAACTAATAACGGAATTTTAAGGCACCGCGACAATCTCCATAACTGTCTTTTCATTAACACTTTACAGCAAAGTTGAAAAGTGTTTATGACTTTGTTCATTCTGTCAGTCTGTCTGTCTGTCCGTTAGCACAATAACTGCCGAGAAATGACTTAATCAAAATGAAATTCTTGTATGTTGTTCAGACGGTATGTTATTCGGTATATTTAGTATGTTGACGGTACATTTAGTATGTTGTATTGACGGTATATTTAGTTGTATTGACAGCATATATAGTATGTTGTTCAGTTATGTCTGTAGGACCTATGGGAATATAAATGAATAATATCACCCAATTAGTTTTGGATTGAACCCGGATTGAAAAAATGAAATACATTCAGCCCTATGGGACTTAATTTTTCAAACATTTTTTAAGCGAATTTAAAATTCACAAATTGCTTCGAAAATTTTAGGTAATATTCAAATCGTTCCATAAAATATATAAAAAAACATTCAGCGAAATATATTCAGTAGTTTTTTTAAATAAAAATTAAAATAATAACAACACCTCTTACATGAAGCAATCACGTGACCATGATATGAAAATATCACGTGACCCACTTCAAAATGATATACGGCCTCCATCTTGTCTTAAAATCGTGATTTTTAAAGTTCTTTTTAATTCATATTGAGTGCTGTATCCGTCCTAAAACTACTTTATTTTTGCTTAAATTCTATGCATCTACTACATACTGAAACAACGTGAAACAACACAATTATAATATATTTGAGTTTAAATGCTCATCTAAATTTTATTATTTAAACAACGAAGTCTATTTTTCACGTATGTAGAATGTAAACAGCAAAATATGTAGAATGAGTTGTATTTTAATTGCTGTATTTTTTTAACACAAAATCATTTAGTTCATGGAGTCTGCATAGATGATATGAATGAAATATTCACTGATTTTAAAAAGAGAAGGACGATTTTTTTTCGATTAAGTTTTACACATAGAGTTTAATTACTTATAGATCCATGGTATTAATTTTTAAATAAAATAAATTATTGTAGTATTGTGATGAATGACACGAATGTTAAATTATTTATGAATGAAATGTTGCTTTTATAAAGAGAGCCAGGCGTGTTATATTTTCTATGACGTCATTTGAATGAATTTCAGTTGTTTTCGATGAAGTTTTCAAATATAATAAATTATAGTAGTATTATGATAATTCTAAAATTATTACCGAGGAATGTATCATATTTTAGAGATGTTTAAACCAGGCAATTTATATTTCAATGCCGTCATTTGAATGTAGTTCATTTTTTTCGATGAAGGTTTAAGTTTTCAAATACAATAAATTAATGTAGAATTGTGATAAGTTTTAAAATATTACCGAGGAATGTATTGCATTTTAGACATGTTTAAATAAAATTGCATTGAAGTTGGAAACTGTTTCATAATCAATGCTTTAAGCATTATTGATCTTTCTTGTTTATTTTTTTATTTCTGCAGTGTTTAAGTTTTTCATTGTGGTCCCAACTACCACCGATATAAAAAATACATCGCCACAATTCAATCCAGCATAATGAGCCAGAAATGTTATAAAAAGCAAACACTAATTCTGTTGTTAATTGTCTCTAGGCCAAAATCCATACAAACCATAATTCAATCATTTAAATTTTATCATGACCATATGCTAAAAGCTCTCTCTTAATTCCATCATCCTCATTCCATCGTTCCATCTTTCCATCATTTAAAATATCCATAAAATTAAAATATCCATTTAAAATATGCATAAATAAAAATTTAAAATATAAATATAATAATTTCACCCGATGTATACAATACATCACCATCAATCCACCATAATTCAATCATTTAAATTTTATAATGACCATATGCTAAGTTCTTAATTCCATCATTTAAAATATCATGTAATTTTCTAACTCGATACACAATCTCCATGAGGCCAACGGCCGTACCGTGCTGAAAACACCGGTTCTCGTTAGATCACCGAAGTCAAGCAGCATCGGGCGCGGTTAGTACTTGGTGGGTGACCACCTCGGAACACCGCGTGCTGTTGGCCATCTCGGGTGCGGTATCCCCGTGGTTTGCGCGCTAGATTTGCACGCTACCACAAATGCCGCCGTGTTCATGCGGAGTACGATCACGTTAAACATGTGGGTCCGTAAGTCCTTCCGAGAGGTTGGTGGAAGGGGAAGGAGGGTATGGTCCCTGTGGATGCCTCCCCCACTGGGTTCCGGTCTAAATTGGGCGGCACTTCCCGGCCGTCCATACAGTTACCTTACACCTTTCTGGTAGGTCGGACGGTCTGGGTCTCAACAACAACACAATCTCCATGGAAACAGCGTGACGTCCCAGGCTGCGTGCGCATCTGGGAGAAAAATCGTAGCTTTGTCGAGAATATGTCGAGAAATATAAAATCATTACTGCTTTTAAAATCAGGATCGGGCTGCTATGTATAATTATTTCTTGAACAAATTGGGCTTGCAAGAATGCCTGATATTTGAGCTTTCTAAAAATGTAAATTAGTAGTCTAAATTGTCGGTGCTTTTTACGATGCGAGAATTTAAAAACGAAAGTACGTTTTTTTAAGCCGAAAGTGACTTTTGATTTAAACTCTCGCATAAAACATTTAATAACAAAAAAATAATTCAAAATAAAGAAAAAACAGTTTTCATGTGTCATCTTCCCACCCACTCGGGTCTCCGATTGCCAAATTTCATTGCTCCCCGACGCACAGTCTCTGAGCCTATAGTGTATAAGACACACAGACAAACAGACATTGCCTTTTATTATTTAAGAATAACAGACTTCGGCGACCAGCCTGTTCACTATCCTTGAAAATACTGACCGTGGCAAACTCGCTAGTGCGACCTACTAGAAAGGTTTAAGGTAACTATTTGTACGGTCAGGAAGTGCCACCCAATTTAGACCGGAACCTAGTGGGGTAGACATCCACAGAGACAGTACCCTCCTCTCCTACCACCAACCTCTCGGAAGGACTTACGGACCCACATGTTTAACGCGATCGTACTCCGCGTGAACACGGCAGCAGTTTTCGCAGTGATGGGAATCGATCCCGGGCCAACCGAGTGCAATTCCCGCGCGCTAAACACCAGGCTACTGCGTCCTCCGCGACAATCTCCTTAACTTTCTTTTTATTCGCCCAATTTAGACCGGAACCCAGTTAGGGGAGGCATCCACAGAGACCGTACGCTCCTTCCCCTACCACCAACATCTCAAAAGAACTTACAGGCCCACATGTTTAACGTGATCGTACTCCTCGTGAACACGGCAGCAGTTTTGGCAGTAGCGGGAATCGAACCCGGTCCTACCGCTAACTTCCCGCGCGCTAATTTACAATTTAAAATGACTAAATGCGAGTGCAATTCCCGCGCACTACTGGGCTATCGCTAATCACTGGGCTATCGCGCCCTCCGCGACAATCTTCATAACTTTGGATTTATTCACTCAATTTGAACCGGAACTCAGTGGGAGAGGCATCCACAGGGACCGTACCATCCTTCCCCTACCACCAACCTCTCGGAAGGACTTAGAGACCCACATGTTTAACGTGATCGTACTCCACCTGAAGACGGCTGCAGTCTTGGCAGTAGTGGGGATCGATCCCAGGCCTACTGAGTGCAATTCCCGCGTGCTAACCCCTGGGCTACTGCGCCCTCCGCGACAATCTCCATAACTTTCACTTTATTCACCCAATTTATACCGGAACCCAGTGGGAGAGGCATCCACCGGGAGTGTAGCCTCCTTCCCCTACCACCAACCTCTCGGAAGGGCTTACGGACCCACATGTTTAACGTGATCGTACTCCCCGTGAACACGACTGCTGTTTTGGCAGTGGCGGGTATCAAACCCGGGCCTACCGAGTGCAATTCCCGCGTGCAAACCACTGGGCTACTGCGCGCTCCGCGACAATCTCCATAAATTTCACTTTATTCACCCAATTTATACCGGAACCCAGTGGGAGAGGCATCCACAGGGACCGTACCTTCATGCCACTACCACCACCCTCTCAGAAGGACTTACGGATCCACATGTTTAACGTGATCATACTCCGTCTGAACACGGCTGCAGTTTTGGTAGTGGCGGGAATCGAACCCGGGCCTACCGAGTGCAATTCTAGCGCGCTAACCACTGTGCTACTGCGCCCTCCGCGACAATCTCCATAATTTTCTTTTTATTCACCCAATTTTGACCGGAACCCAGTTGGAGAGGCATCCACAGGGACCGTACCCCCCTTCTCCTACTACCAACCTCTCGGAAGGACTTACGGATCCACATGTTTAACGTGATCGGACTCCGTCTGAACACTGCAGCTGTTTTGGCAGTAGCGGGAATCGAACCCGGGTCTAACGAGTGTTATTCCCGTGCGCTAACCACTGGGCTACCGTTCCCAACGGGTATATAATACGGCGCTAATTTAAATTTTATAATGACCATAAAAAATAATTAATTTGACAATATGCTAAGCTCTTAATTCCATAATTTAAAATATAACGTATTATCATTTAAAATATCTTTTTTCCATCATTCTTACATTTAAAATATCCATTTAAAATATCCATAAATTAAAATATCCATTTAAAATATCCATAAATTAAAATGGCCATTTAAAATATCCATAAATTAAAATATCCATTTAAAATGACTATATGCTGAGCTCTTAATTCCATGATTTAAAATATCACGTAATTTTCTAACCCGTTTCCATGGAAACACGTGACGTCCCCAGCGAGAGAAATATCGGAACTTCCCAGAGAATAATCCGAGAAATTAAAAATCATTAATTATTTCACATTCCGATCCTGCGACCATTTTTAATTATTTCTTAACCAGATTGGGCTTGTAAGAAATCCAGATCTTTGAGCTTTCTAAAAATTTAAATTATTAGTCGAAATTCTCGGTACTTTTTCGGATGCGAGGATTTACAAACGAAAGTTCGTTTTTTGAGCCGAAAGTGACTTTTGTTTTAAAATCTTTAAAAAATATTAGAAATTGGAATTGAGATTTGAAATTAATATATTTTTACTCGCAATTGTCTGCTCTTTCCGATCGTGCGATTTATTTTTTTTCTACGACGTCTCGCTGGTGGAGAAAAAAAGGGGTAAAATGGCAAAAAACGGTCGAAATCGCATAAAACATTAAATAACAAAAATAAAACAAAGAAAATTAAAATTTTTAAAATCGGTTTTGACGTGTCCCCTCGCACCACCCACCCACATCCGGGTCTCTGATAGCCAAATTTCGTAGCTCTCCGACTCGAGGTCGCTGAACCTATATATAAGACACAGACACACACAGACACACAGGCAAACATTGTCTTTTATTATTTAAGATTGAAGATTGATAAATGGACGAAAAACTTCTGAGATAATTCTCAGATAATCTATTTAAAATCAGCCAATGGCATAGATCTTGCAGCATTAAATTTCGATTTACTCTTTGCGTAGAAATGTTAGAAGGAGAAAATTCCAGTAGTGAAATTATTTGTTTCATAACACCTGAAAATGTCACATTGCATTTTAACATTTACCTCCAATTCTTCTTAAACTCTTAATTAGAAATATCAATATGTAGCAGAAAATTAATTTCTATGGTAGTCAAATTTCCCCAATTTCTGAGACATCAAGAATCACTTGAAATGAAAATACATATTATGAATTAATCAATATTTTACGATACTATTTTATCGGAGGATGGAAAATGTTTCAAGTGAATTGTTTCCACTTAAATATATTTCACCATCTTAAGGTATACATTTTACCGTTCACTTCCGCTTCGCTCTATCTATGGAAAAATAATGAGGGGCATTCTATTGGTAAAATTAATTACATTTTACCTGCGAGGATTCGAAGATCTTAATTATAATCAGAGGAATGTTATTGTTTAAAATTAAAGTACCGTAAGACTTTAATTAGAAATAAGAGCATCTCTAATTAATTAGACGGTCACACTATCTTAATATTCAATGTAACAAGAATCACGATTAATAAGTTATAGTAAGACAGAATCACTTGAAAAAATATTTTTTTAAATAAAACTGGTGTAGTACTTAAATTCAACAGAATAGTAAATGTAACGCTTTATATTAAACATTTGCTGTATTTATTACAAAAATAATTTTCCGAAAAAAATAAAAAGCAAGATCGTGGGTATAATAAAAGCTAATATTTTATCACTATACTTAATAAAACTGCTGCTTGTGAGGATATAACTTTCTAATCCTTCTTAGAAGAAATCGGGTACAATAAAAATAGGGAACTACAATTGTTCCAATAGAGTTTTGAATCCTCTTTCTAAGGTCAAAAGCAAAATGTTTTTAATGGATTATAACAAACAATTGCATCGTGGTATAATATACATGGATGCATTAGAATAAAGTTGGAACATGCAAAACGGAAATGTGTAAGATGATGCTGTCGTTGAGAATAAGAAGAGCCTCTGATTGGTTCCAATGTATACTCTGTGATTGATCACTTCTATATTATACTCTCTGGCTTGACAGATAAAGCAAATTTGTTGAAAATCGACATTGGTGTATAAACACACACATACACATACACACTCATACACACAAAACATGCAGGATAGATTTAAAATCTGACTGATATGTTGTCATATTAGACATATGTCTGTCTGAAACTACGTATGAAAGCAAATGCTATTATAATTGTATACTATATAATTAAAAATTAAAAGAATTGATACAATTCTTATTCATAATAGATCTGTTGCTATCTAAAAAAACTAACATTTATGAAAGGCTTTAAAAATAACTAATAAATAGTTCATGAAATATGAAATCATTTGTATTCTGATTCTAATTGTGCCGTCAGTGAACCTAAAAACATTCTGAAATATGTATGTGTGAGAAAGTGTAGTGGATATTCGCACTTTTATTACTTTATTAGACAATCACATTTTAAATAATACATTAGGTCTCTCTCAAAAGTTTTACGTACTAATTTAAAACTCTCAAAAGGTAATCCAACTTTTATCTAGAAATTAATTTCTACAATACTGAATTACAATTTTCTGTAAAGCTGAAATAAAAAGCTTTAATTACAAGAATTGCAGGAATAATTTTAATCGCCGTACCAATGAAGAATTAATTTTTACTGCATTGGTAAGTGAAAGATGACAAAAAAAATCTGATAATTTATTAACACTTAAATGTATTTCACATGGCTTACATTTCAAAGGATTAGTTTTCGTTCAAAGGGTTATTAATTGGGAAATTTTTTGTAACAAGTATTAGGTTTATTTGAGATTAATTAAACGTATTTGTTTTAATTTAACAATAAATAATAAAATAGAAACCGTAAAATATTAATTAGAAGACATTTTTGCTTAATTAACCATATGAAATATGCAACATTTGAGTACGAAAGAAACCATAATCACAACCTTTTTTTTTTGTAGAAACGTGACTATTGTATAAAAATAAGAAGGGAAATAAGAGATTAAAATAGTTTATATAATTTATCTCTAAATGAGTATTTAATGGTAAAAGCATTTATGAAAAATTTAGATTTATATATACGAAGAGTCGTATGTTGAAGATTTGATGAATTTATAAAGCATGATTTCATTCAATACTATAAAATGTACCGGCGTGGGCCGGGAGTTAAAGCAAGGATAAATTAAATGTATTAATATAAAAAAAAACAAAGAATAAATTGTATTCATAATTGTATACAATTTGTGCACACCAGCGCCATACGACCTCATTGCCAAATTATCATCTTACCATATCCTTTAAAATGTATCCGATCCCTTGCGACTAAGCAAAAATAAAAAATAAAATTAAGGATTCAAAAAGAAATCCTTTTTCTAGAAGAGAAGGCTTTAAGCACATGCGCAATCTCCGAAATGATGTGAGAAAACGAGCATCATCGAAAATCTTACAGTTTAGCTCGCTTAAAAAATCACAAAAAATTAAATTACGAGTGAAATAAAAAAACAAGAAAGTTCAATCATGCTTAAAGCATTGATTATGAAACACTTTCCAACTTCAATGCAATTTTATTTTAAAAAGTCGAAAATGCAATACATTCCTCGGTAATATTTTAAAACTTATCACAGTACTACATTGATTTATTATATTTGAAAACTTAAACCTTCATTGAAAAAAATGAACTTCATTCAAATGACGGCAGTGAAATATAAATTGCCTGGTTTAAATATCTCTAAAATGCAATACATTTCACGGTAATATTTTTAAAACTATCATAATACTACAATAATTTATTATATTTGAAAACTTCATCGAAAACAACTGAAATAAATTCAAATGACGTCACAGAAAAAATAACACGCCTGGATCTCTCTATAAAAGCAGGATTTCATTCATAACTTTCTCCCATTCATTTCATTCATCACAATACTATAATAATTTATTTTAATTAAATATTAAGACCATGGAGCTACAGTTCATAAACTCTATGCTTAAAACTTCATCGAAAAAAATCGTCCTTCTGTTTATAAAATCAATTAATATTTCATTCATATCAGCCATGCAGACTCCATGGACAGAATTATTTTGTGTTAAAGAAATACAGTAATTCTAATACAACTCATTCCACATATTTTGCTGTTTACATTTTACATAGGTGAAAAATAGGCTTCGTTGTAGAAATAATCAAATTTGAATGAGAATTTAGACTCAAATATATTGTCATTGTGTTGTTTTAGTATGTAGATGCACAGAATTTAAGCAAAAATAAAGTAGTTTTAGGACGGATACAACACTCAATATGAATTAAAAATAACTTTAAAAATCACGATTTTGAAACAAGATGGATGCCATATATCATTTTGAAGTGGGTCATGTGATCGTTTCATATTATGGTCACGTAATCGTTTCATATAAGAGGTGTAATTATTATTTTAATTTTTATTTCAAAAACTACAGAATATATTTCGCTGAATTTTTTTATATATATTTTATGGAACAATTTGACTATTACCTAAAATTTTCGAAGCAATTTGTGAATTTTAAATCCGCTTAAAAAATGTTTGAAAAATTAGTTCCCATAGGGCTCAATGTATTTCATTTTTTCAACCCGGGTTCAATCCAAAACTAATTGGGTGATATTATTCATTTATATTCCCATAGGTCCTACAGACCGTCTGAACAACATACTAAAATTTCATTTTGATTAAGTCATTTTTAAGGCAGTTATCGTGCTAACGGACAGACAGACAGAATGAACAAAGTCATAAACACTTTTCATCTTTGTTGTAAAGTGTTAAAAAATTAGAATGCAAAGATATACAAGGTAAATTTTTACGAACTATAGAATTGCGCTAATGTTACTTTTCTGGATATACCTAAATCACTACCTAAATAATGCTGATGGAATTTTTCTAAGGATGCGATTCAAACATCGTTGGAAATAACTTTATTTGATCTTTCCAGTGGTGTAAAGTCGAAATCTCGATGGTGATATTTTGTGTCGCTAGGGCCTGTGTGGAAATCGAACGAAACTGTGTAAAAGGCATAAAATAATTAAAAAACTAATTCGAATTTTAAAACAGATATATCGCCGAGATGCACCTTCCTGAGTCTTGAAGATGTGCATCAAATTTCATGGCCCTACGACACTTAGATTTCCCGCTACAGGCTGCACACATGCACATACACAGATATGCAAGCATTTTCTTTTATCATGAAAAATGCCATTATTAAGAAAATATCATAATATGTGCACAATTCTAGAAAGAGAAAAGTTTTCAAATGAGTTGCAAATGTAATTTATTTAAATGCTCAACATATGTTTAATCGCTAATATGAGTGTTATTTCTGATTTAAAGCGCTAATTCAAACCATGATTTTCTTTAAATATATTATTATTTTTTTCATTTTTAAGACAAACAATTAAAGGAAAAATAATACTGAATGCGTCAATTTCAATTCTGGCAAAAATCGCCCTTTTATGTATTCGGGCATAACTTCAGAATAAATTCAGAAATACTATGTTTGAACAAAGTTATGACCTTAATTGTATCGTGTATTGTTAGCTATAAATTTGCATCAGCAATTATTGAAAGGGAACAAATATAAGCACGGATAAATGACACGATGAATAAGTAAGAATAATATTTAGTTTTAAAAAATTACTTTATTTACAGTGTTTTTCAATACAATAATTGTACGAAAACATAAATTGAAATATTTATCTCCATATATACTTTGTATAATGTATAAAGAAAGTATTGTGAAGGAGTTCGAGTTTTTGAAGGAAGAGTATGTTTCAAGCATCTCTGAACTTAAATCGATCGGTTTTGAGGTGAAGTGTGTGTGTGTGTGTGGGCCACGAATTAAGCGTTTCGAATGAAAGCTGGTACAAAAATTACAATCAGTGAACACTGAAATCCTTTCGATTTTAAACGCAATCGAATGTTCAAATAAACCAAAACATGTTTAATGACATTTTTAAAACATCATAAAATAAGTATAATTTTCCATAATGTAACATAAATAATTATTTCTTATGCAATGTTTTATTAGAAAACGATTTACATAAATTTTAGACCACTAGCATACAACCTTCTTGAGATAGTTGATGGACCGTTTTTAAGATAGAAGTTTTTCAAACAAATTTATGAAAAAAATAACATAACATTTTAAAATTATTAACTATGTAGAATTATGTTCATTTTTCATCTGAAGTCTTGTGCGATAAATGTATTAACTAACATCATTCTCGTGGATGTAGTTCGTTCCATTCACGAAAGAAGATATTTTGTGTAATAGTTTTGTCATTTGATTCCTACTAGTTGACGGATAGTTATTTATAATAAGAAATGTTCTTTTCCTTGTTTGTCTGTAATATTTTGCGATAAATTTAGCGAACTTGGGGACTCATTTATGGAAATGCAACTAACTTGACGATAATTTGCCCAAGATTGAAGAAAATATAGTTCAAATTTGCAAATGAGGCTACATTAATGGATTAATTATTAAAATATATTATTACATAGAATTTTGTTTATTGCGGTTGCAATCAATATTAATAATTGATAATTTAGATTTGCATGAAATAAGTTAATTGGATACTTCGTAACAGTTATACACGTTGTCACCCAGAAAAGCGCAAAATGTACATTTCAACATTAAAAATACTATGCCGTAGATCTTATACATCATTTTTACACTGTGAAATAAGAAAAAAAAATTGCATTATATTGGTAAAGTCATGCGCTACCCACATCAGACGTTTTGTTTGCATTGTTTTCGTATTAAATGCATTTTTGCATTTTATCTCTATGGCATACTTTCCAGACTTGAGAACATAAACGAACAAAAATTAATAAAAAATTATAATGAAAAAAATACTTCACTCCAACTATTACAATAAAACTTTTTCGAGAAACTGGGTCTGTTACAGAAAGGCAGATCTTTCATTTTAACTCAGAAAAAACCTGAATTGTTCAATTGCCGGGGAGTTATTTTAGAGCAAGGGTATTTTCCCTGAAATCCTTCAATCACATTCTCATGAAAATTATTAGAGGAATATTGCTCTAAAATAAACATTATTTCACTTCGAGGAAAAATCATGTTCTTTGTTTAATAAAAGTAGGCCAGTAATTACCGTTTGTCGTATTAAAGCAGCAGACAATATATCTGATATGTTTTTGAGGGTTTATCAGTGTAGAGTTACTTAACTGAAAAAAATCTAACATTTCAATTTCTTGGTACATTGTATTATTTAATTATTCGATTTCCCTGGCTTTTTGATCACTATAAATACACTGGCGGAAAATAAAATCCCAATACCAAGAAGAAATTAGTTTAGAATAATGAAATTTAGGCAAACCAATTGTGTAGGTAATATACTTATTTGAATAAAGTTTCAAGGTCACAGGTTAAAGTATGCCCGAGAAGTGCCATTTCAAATGTGTAATGGTGGTACATTAATAACTCTGTACTGGCCACGATTTTGAATACAAGCATGCAAATGTGCATGCATTGTGTCGTACAGGTGCCGTATGTCATTTTGTGGGTTGGAATTCCATGCCTGTTGCAATTGGTCAGCCAAATCAGCAACGGTTAATGCTAGTTGTGGATGACGGTTCCTATAATTTCCCATACGTGCTAGATGAGAGAAAGATCTGGTTATTTCGCAGGCCAAGGCAGCATGTCGACACTCTGTTGAGCACGTTGGGTGACAGCAGCGGTATGAGGACGAGCGTTATGCTGTTGGAAAACACCCTCTTGAATACTGCTCATGACTGGCCGCACAACTGGTTCAATCACCAGTCTGATGTACAAATTTGCTTCCACTGTGCTTGGGTAACGACGAGAGTGCTTCTGCTGTCATAGGAAATAACTCCCCAGACCATAACTCGTGGTGTAGACCCAGAGTGTGTACCCCGCAGACAGCTTGGTTCAAAGCGCTCACCTGGCCTCGTTCTTACCAACATATGCCCATCACTGGCGCCAAGACAGAAACGGCTCTCATCTGAGAATAGAAAAGCTCTTCACTCCGCCCTTAAATGAGCCCTAGATTGATACCACTGATGTCGCAGATGGCAGTGATTCGGAGTTAGTGGTATAAACGCTACAGGCCGTCTGATTAGGAGCTGTCCCTCAAGTAATTGATTTATTACAGTTCGTAGTGTTACTTTGGGGCCAACAGAAGCTCTAATTGCTGCTGCAAATGAAGTACGCCTCCCACAGCCATGCGGCGAATACGGAGATCTTCCCTCTCAGTAGTGGTCAGTGTGCGGCCGGATCCCGGTCTTCTTGAGGCAGTGACTTCTCGTGACCACTGCTGCCAACAATCATGCACAGTGGATCCTGTGCCATGTCTTTCTGAAATATCCCAGAAAGAAAATCCACCTTCTCATAGCCCTATTATACGGCCTCGTTCAAATTCACTAAGCTGCTGATACTGCCTTATTCGTCTCCTTAAATGCAATCTTGACTCAAACCTAACTCACAACGCCCAGTTTGGAAGATAAATAACGCTCACGAAGTTTACACTGAGTATTTAAAGCACACGTGATTTGCATGATCACAGTGGCACTAATAGCGCCACTCTTATTCGACTAGCTCGAAATGTGAATAGGAGTCATCTTTCATATGTAAAAACGAGCCTCCCAAATGTCGTTTATATAGCACAACTCCTTCTTGGTGTTGGGATTTAATTTTCCGCCAGTGTATATGATCAATTAACTGAAATTTTTATGAATAATTTATTACCGCGAAAATATATTTCAACGATATGCACCATAAATTTCATGGCATTAATTGTACTTCGTTTCATTTATGGTAAAACAATGATATAAAATCAAGTGGTAAAATAAAATTATGTTATCCTTGATTGATCCAAGATTTTAATTATGAAAAAAATCGTTAAAATGCAACTACCGTAAAATTTTAATTAAAATAGATTCACTTAATTAGATATCTTAAAATTGTCCGCGAAAGTTCTCGAGTTTCATAAGTTGTTATAAATTATAATCAATCCCAAGGGAAGGTTGTTTGAAAGGAAAACAAGGTTGTTAAAGAATACGCAAAGAAAAAAAAACTTGTACAAAATTCTTCATATAAGATGGTAGTTTCTAATTTTGAGCATTTGCTGAAATATTTTTTTCACACTTTCCAACATAGTTGAAAAGTGTTTGTGACTTTGTTAATTCTGTGTATCAGTCCGTTCGTACGATAACTACCGTAAAAATAACTTTATTAAAATCAAATTTTAGTATGTCGTTGTGATGGTCTGTGGAACATATTCTAATGTAACTGAGATATATCACCCAATTAGTTTTGGACGGAGCCAGAGTTGAAAAAGTGAAATACATTGAACTCCATAGGACATAATTTTTCGAACATTTGAGCGAAGTTAAATCTCACAAATTGCTTCGAAAATGTTATGAAATATTTACATTATCCCATGAAATATATAAAAAAAATTCTGAATAATATGTACTTTAGTTTTTAAAATAAAAATGTAAGTAATAATTACACCCATGTTATATGAAGAGATCACGTGACCACTTCAAAATAAAATATGGCATCCATCTTTTTTCCTAATGTAAAAATCGTAATTTTAAAAGGTATTTTATATTTATATTTAGTGTTGCATCGGTACTTTAACCCCTTTATGTTTGCGCATTTTCTCTGCATTTATATTCTGTGTCAACGCATTTACAATATTTGAATTTAAATGATCATCAAACGTTTATTATTTCTACAACGAAGTCTAATTTTAGTGAATGTAGAATGCAAACAAGTGATTGTGAGATGAGTTGTATAAGACTTGTTGAATTTTCCCCCTCAAAATTATTTAGCTCTGGAGTCTGGATTAAAAGTGATATGAATGAAGCATTTATTGCTTTTACATACACAGCTAGACGATTTATATTTCTATGACGTCATTTGAACAAAGTTCATTTTTCTCGATAAAGTTTTGTAGAATTTAAGTTTTACATGATGTAGAATTTAAGTTTTCAAATATAATAAATTATTGTAGTACTCTGGTAATTTAACATATATCTGCGCTGAATATATCACATTTTGGAGATGTTTAAGTAAAATTCCATTTCAATTGGAATGTGTTTCATAATCAATATTTTATGCATGATTGATCAGTCTTATTTTATTTTATTAGCTTTCTTATTACAGAATGTGGTTTTGCCCACGGCTAATAAAAAAAATCGAGTACAACGAAAAATACTCCACAAACAAATGTAGAATGCAGACAATCGTTTCAGAAATATTTTAATAATCTTCTTCAATGTGAACAAACCTAGATATTAGTTTTTTTAGCACTTAAGAAGGAATCTAAGTATTTCTGAAACATACATTTGCATTCTACATTTATTTCCGCAGCATTTTATGTTGAGCTATGGTTATTTGTATTGCCCTGCCTAATAAAGAAACTAATGACAAGTATGAAGATACTTTGATCCATTTTACGTTTTTTTAAATTTACTTAATGTAAATTTCTCCTTTCGAGTATATTAATGAGTACTTTACTCGATGACTGAATTTTTTTATAAATATGTATTAGCATTTTGTAGATAAATTAGAGCTGTATGAAGATCATGATTATTAATAAAGATTATATTGGGACTTAATATTAATGTACTAACAGTACTCGCTCATACAGAATGTCCCCATAGGGGGCCACACATCATATATAGACATTGCTAGGAAGCTATTACTTTCCTTATATACATGATGTATAAGGAAAGTAATGTGACGGTGTCGAAAATTCGAATTCGTGTTTTCGACGGGAGAGCACGTATCAAGCATCCCAGATCACGAATGAGACATTTTTGAGGTGATGTCTGTGTGTGTGTGTGTGTGTGTGTGTGTGTGTGTGTGTGTGTGTGTCAGTGTGTGTGTGTGTGTGTGTGTGTGTGTGCGCGTGTGCGTGTGTGTGTGTGTGTGTGTGTGTGTGTGTGTGTGTGTGTGTGAGTGTGTGTATCAGTGAGTCTGTGGAGACGATATCTCACGAACGAATGGAGCGATTCGAGTGAAATTTGGTACAAAAATCACAATCCGTGAATACTGGAAGCCTATTGATTTTAAACACAATCGAGTGTTCAGAATCCCCTAAATTACCTTAGAAAACGATTGACATAAACTTACCTAAATCCTTAATTACCTAAATCCTTAGAAAACGATTGACGTAAACTTTAGAACGCTAGCATAAACCGTTCTCGAGATATTGCACATTTTTCAAATATATATATAAAAAAATCCCATAAATTAAAAAAAAATATTAACTGTTGAAAAACATGTTCACTTTTCATATGTAATATCATTCGATAAATTTGGTGACATCGTTCTCGTGGATCTAGCTCGTTCAATTCATGAGAAAAGGTACTTTGAGTAATACTTTTGTATTTGAACGCCAATAGTCATTTATCTGCTATAATAATAACTTATTTCTCCGTCCATAATGCTAGGCGAAATTTTGCTGACGAATTTGGCGGAATGTCGCCAACTTGGCGACATTTTTTAAATGTTGCCATATTAACGAAAATTTCGCCAAATGGATTAAAATAACGCTAAATCAATGAAAGTGACGACTAATTGTCGAAAATTCAATATCGTGGAAAGAATATAAATATCTACTATAAGAAAAATCTATTTTTTTACTGTAAAATTAGTAAATTCATTGCATTATATAAGGAAAGTTATGTGTTGCCCACATCAGATTTCTTTGTATACTAGAAAGCTATTTTTGTACGGTTAGGAAACTATTTTCAAACAAAAAAAATTACCATCATCATAAGCTAAATGGATAAGTATATTGATTTGAGGGAAATATAACAAATTTTGTGATTAACTGTGTTATATTTTGAAGACACACATAAATATTTAAATTTTATAAAATATTATACATATAGTTTGTATTGCATTCGCATCCTTATGTTAAATAAGAAATAATTACGTAAAATGAAATTAAAAATGATATCATGGCACATTGTATCAAAAGTTTTAATTTTTTTAATATTAGTGGAGAATTCTAAAATTGTCATTGACATTTCTAATTAAAATGATTAATCTTTAAACACAGAGATTTCAACCACCACTTTAAATTACGAGAAATAATATACTAAATATAACTTCAATAATTGTTACTAATTAAAATTACTGTTTATAAAAATTATTACTTTTATACAAGCTTATCAAGTAAATGCAAGCATCTCACAGCTGTAGATTTCATTTTCAGGAAAAAATCAGTTGCTTTTCATTTGGATAGGTTGAAAATATTAAAGATGAAAAAAAATAACACTTTTTTCTGTAACAAAAGCATTTTGAAATTTGAATTGAAGAATATAAGATATAAATAATTAATAAGATATACTTAATATCCTAAAATCCATATTAATAATGTATAACACGTTTTCATGTTTCTGCAATTCAATTCAGCGTCGCGTCCACTCGCAAAGAAAACATATTTGAAGCGGAATAAACTTGTTTAATAAATATTTCAATTTAGTTTGGTTTTCAAATGCACAAAGTTTTAAAAATTTTCTCGAAGAAATGTTTTTGAATAAAAAATTGCTACATATCGGAAATGATTAAAATTCCACAAAATAGAAAATTATACTAATAATTTATTCCTTCTTGAGTTCATCTCAAAATCATGCGGCGTTATCTCATAGCATTAGATTTAATTCGTATTTTTACGGTAAGGAATTGAGAAATTTTTCAGCGGTGAAATGCATTTTATCTGCAATGAATCAAAGATCATAAGAAAATGCCTTCGTATATATGAATCACTTGATTTATAGTATGAATCTTCGGTGTCGTGACAAAATTAAGATCAGAAGGAAACATATTCCATATTAAGAATCACTTGCACCCTTTGCTCATCATTTAGAATATTTATCCTCATTGTACATTATTGTGTTGCAGCAATTTTGGAGTAAATGATGACCTTGTATGTATATGCTTTGTCTTCTCTCATTAAAGTCTGTATGGCTAAATAACTCATTAGAGTATTTTCCTTTGCAATTTGGTGTTGATAGCTGTTAGGCATAATTTCATTAATAATGCCTGAATTACTGTTCCGTGCATAATTTCTGGAGGGCAGTGTATGCAAAAAAGTTAAGAACAAGAAAGATCAATCATGCTTAAGGCATTGATTATGAAACACTTTCCAACTTCAATGCAATTTTATTTAAACATGTCTAAAATGCAATACATTTCTCGGTAATATTTTAAAACTTATCACAATACTACATTAATTTATATATTTAAAAACTTATCACAATACTACATTAATTTATATATTTGAAAACTTAAACCTTCATCGACAAAAATGAACTTCATTCAAATGACAGCATTGAAATATAAAGTGCCTGTTTAAATTGCTTGGTTAAATTGCCTGGTTTCATACATCTCTAAAATCTGATACATTCCTCGGAAATAATTTTAGAATTATCATAATACTACAATAATTTATTATATTTGAAAACTTCATCGAAAACAACTGAAATTCATTCAAATGACGTCATTGAAAAAATAACACGCCTGGCTCTCTCTATAAAAGCAGCATTTCATTCATAAATAATTTCTCATTCATGTCATTCATCACAATACTATAATAATTTATTTTATTTAAAAATTAAGACCCTCGAGCTACAAGTAATCAAACTCTATGCGTAAAACTTCATCGAAAAAAATCGTCCTTCTCTTTGTAAAATCAATGAATATTTCATTCATACCAGCTACGCAGACTCCATGGAGTAAATTATTTTGTGTTAAAGAAATACAGCAATTCTAATACAACTCATTCTACATATTTTGCTGTTTACATTTTACATAGGTGAAAAATAGGCTTCATTGTAGAAATAATCAAATTTGGACAAGCATTTAAACTCAAATATATTATAATTGCGTTATTTCAGTATGTAGAAGCACAGAATTTAAGCAGAAATAAAGTGGTTTTAGGACGGATACAACACTCAATATGAATTAAAAAGAACTTTAAAAATCACAATTTTGAGGCAAGATGAATGCCATATATAATTTTGAAGTAGGTCACGTGATCTTTTCATATCAAGGTCACGTGATCTTTTCATATAAGGCGTGTTATTATTATTTTAATTTTTATTTAAAAAACTACTGAATATATTTCGCTGAATTTTCTTTATATATATTTTATGGAACAATTTGAATATTACCTAAAATTTTCGAAGCAATTTGTGAATTTTAAATCCGCTTAAAAAATTCTTGAAAAATTAGGTCCCATAGGACTCTATGTATTTCATTTTTTCAACCCGGGTTCAATCCAAAACTAATTGGGTGATATTATTCATTTAAATTCCCATAGGTCCTACAGACCGTCTGAACAACATACGAAAATTTAATTTTGATTAAGTCATTTTTAAGGCAGTTATCGTGCTAACGGACAGAGAGACAGACAGACAGACAGACAGACAAACAGATAGACAGACAGACAGACAGACAGAATGAACAAAGTCATAAACACTTTTCAACTTTGTTGTAAAGTGTTAAAAAAATGAACAGTAAAAATGGTTTTTTTCACTGTCGGTTTTGGACACATTGGCCCAATTTCAAAAGTACTATAAATAGGGTTGGAAATTATCCATTTATAATTTATAGAAACTGGAAAGTTTTTGTGAAAGGAAAATTAAATATTGTCCATACTTCATTTTGTCCAAAGTACAAATTTAAGACAAAATAAATTATCAAACTTCCTGACTTAGACTACGTTATCCTGGCACTTTGATACAGTTGTAATTACCATAATTCTGAATCCAACTTCACATATTGATTTGATTCACAGAAATTTTGTAGTAGGGTTTTTAAATGATTTTTGTCAGCAGTTTACTATTGGAACTATTGAAGACATATAGATAATTCTGGTTAAAAGAAACCTAAACCTTTAAATAATTTTTAAAAAATGATAATTCTGATTTTAATGGCCCGTCAAATGTTTTCCTAACGAAATCAATGGGAAAATAAGCATGTTGTTGTACTTTTAATAAGAGTTAGAGAAGGGTGCATTAGGAATTAGGATATCGATTGCATTCGGAACTAAGATATCGGCTGTATTCGCGATAAATCATAATTATGTCACAGAATTCTGCATTGCGGAACAGTGATATAATTTAAACTCTAGTTATGCAGCAGAATTACGTATTCGGATGCTTACATACAGACTGTGGATGAATACAATGATGATTTAATAGCGTTACTGAAATATTTACATAATTACATTTGAATAAGTAGTAAAAGTTTCAAAACTAGACAATTATGTTCAATTATAGAAAATTAGAACGAATTTCTGACGTAATCCGTATTCTAGTAAATTAGCATCGGCAACTTAAATAACACAGATACTGTTAACGCTACTCAATTTATAAATCACCTGTTTTTGAACAAAATCATTTCGTTTCCTCCGCCCGCAATGTTCTCAAATGGACAACGCGTGTGTAATATGACTTAAATAAGCCCATTTTATGCGACCTAAATAAGCTTCTATTATACGCTCAAAATAAGCTTCTCTTGTACGCCCAAAATAAGCTTCCTTTATACGTCCTAAATAAGCTTTTATGACACGCTCTAAATGAGTTCCTTTGATAGTCCATAAATAGACGTTGTAATTCGACACGTATGGCCGCAAACATCTAGTTCGTCGATTGCTGATCGTTGGCTGAATGACATATATATATATATATATATATATATATATATATATATATATATATATATATATATATATACACTTTGCATGCTTTTTCTCATAAAATCCCAAAGTTAGAAAACCGATATTCGAGAAGTTGGACATTTGAATTGCTTAAAATTAACGCCAATACTTAAACTGCTTATAATCGCAAAAATAAAACAAGAAAGATCAATCATGCATAAGCATTGATTATGAAACACTTTCCAACTGAAATGCAATTTCATTTAAAAATTTCTAAAATTTGATACATTCAGTGGTGATATCTGTTACTTTATCATAGTACTACAGTAATTTATTATACTTAAATATTTAAAACTGTATCGACATATAAATCATCTGATTCTCTATGCAAAATCAATGAATATTTCATTCAGATAACTTGTATTCCAGACTCCAGAGCTAAATAATTTTGTGTGAAAAAAATTCAGCAATTCTTATGTAACTCACCTTACAATCACTTGATATATTTGCATTCTGCATATGTTAAAATTAGGCTTCGTTGAAGAAATAATAAAAGTTTAGTGATCATTTAAAATCACAACTATTGTAATTGCATAGGCACGAAATTTAGATACGCAGATAATACACAGATACACAAATAATATATATATATATGTGTGTGTGTGTGTGTGTATGTATTCAAAGTACTGGAATCGTGCCGAAGATCGGAACTCGAATTTTCAAAGGATCTACACATTTTGGGACTTCTAGAACACGAAAAATCTATTTTTAGGAAGGCGTCTGTGTGTATAAGGGTGTATCTGTGTATGTTTCTCTGTGTCTGTGAGGATATTACATTCACTCTAATTGAAGAACTAATGGACCGAATTTCAGAAAATTTGGTAGGTATGTTTTTTGTGGGAAATCCTGATGTTCATTAGATTATAGTACGATTCATAATAAAAGAATCTGCCTTCTTTGCGAAATGGCCGGCAGAAATTGCCTTTATCCACTCTAGCTAAAAACTAATGGAACAAATTTAACAACATTTGGTGTATAATATTTCAATAACCTACAAGTGATTTATATACCAAATTTAACAAAATTTGGTATATAAATCATTTGTAGGTTATTCTAGTACGATTCGGGAAACAGGAGCGGGTTATTTTTGCGGAATCGCCCGTAAAAATCGTTAAATATAAGAATAAAAGACTACGTCTGCTCAGTTGTATTAATTAAATTCCTATTTTATACGTGATTTTTGGCAACAAAAAGAATAAGACTAACCCCATTACGGTAGGACTAGCCGTTCTTGAGATATTCTGGTTTTTTCGCGTTTTCCCTACGCCACCTTTGACAATAAGTCCAGCTATCAAATGAGAACCAAATTTAAGTTTAACGTGCAAATTCAATGTCATTTAAAATACTTATGGCTGTTAGTTTGTGCAGATAAACTCAAATTATTATTGAAGAAATAAAGAGAACGTGAATATGAGTCCGCAGGGAAAGACATGTGCTGCCCACATCAGAATTTTTAACAATATTACAACAATGATTTATAGTTACAACAATGATTTATAGTTACAACAATGATTTATAGTTACAACAATGATTTATAGAAGTGAACGGGGATTATTTGCAGGCCATTTCGAAAAAAATGTATGATCTATATTTAAAGATCCACCAAATTTTTGTAGAATAAAATGTTCAACAAAATTAAGCTGTGTACCAAATTTTAACTCTCTAGGACGTATGAAAGTGCATTAAAAATGTCATCAAATAAGTATATCATGAAGAGTCATAAAATTAAAACAAAAATTGAAATATTGTTATCTACCAATTTTATTTTAACATGTGAAGCCTGTCTCATATACAAAATGCTTAAGCTCCTGGAAACATATTTATTATATAATATATCTCTTTTTTCTTTCTGGAGGATATCCTTCAGAATTTAATTGAATTTGTTTATTTTCCTATATTAAATAATTTTTAATTAAAAAACTACTTAACATATTTTACTGAAATTTTTTTATACATTTTATGGGATAATGTGAATATTTCTTAAAAACTTCGAAGCAATTTGTGAATTTTAAATTTGCTTCAAAAATGTTTGAAGAATTAGGTCCCATAGTGTTCAATGTATTTCATTTTTTCAACCCAGGTTCAATAAAACCAGGTGATATTATTTATTTATATTCCCGTAGGTCCCACAGACCGTCTGAAAAACATACTAAAATTTCATTTTGATAAAGTCATTTTTGCGGCAGTTATCGTGCTAACGGACAGACAGACAGACAGTCAGAATGGACAACGTCATAATCATTTTTCGACTATGTTGTAAAGTGTTAAAAATGTTCCTTTATGCGAGAAGTAAAATAAGAAAAAATAATAATTGCTATTCAACGAGAACCGCTGCCAAACATTGTTGTAGATTCTGTGGCGTGAACTTCGCTTATCCCGACGCTATCTTTGAACAGTATTGAACAAATGGGAATAACGGGTTATGGGATAAAAAGTTGTACGGCTGTTCAGCTATCAAAGTTTTGAAAATTTTTTAGAGGCATCACATTACAGTTCACAGAAAATTCAGAAATACAGTAATTAGAATTATTTTTATTAGAATGTATTATATACAATATTTATGCTAAATATTGAAATGTGTGAATCTTCAATTTTCGGATATTACAATATATTCGTACATATGAAATATCATTAAATTTTTATATTTCAATGGATTTTCATTTTTTTTAAATAAGAAAGAATTAATGTTCGGTTGGTACAGCAGGGTTAATTTAAAGCTCGGTAATTTATTTAAACCTTGGTAATTGATTTAAAGCTCGTTGAAATAATCGTTCTTCGTTCTTTCCGATGGTATTAAGAAGAAACTCGGAGATAATATTTTCGAATGCTAAAGATCCGATTTCAGCAAAATTCCTTCAAAATGATTCGAATTAGGAAAAACCGCTGCGAGTTGTTTTCGACCCTGAACTTAAATGTCACTTATCCAAACTTCACAGATGTGTGTCGATAACATTTTCTGCTAGGCGATGGGCAGACATACATCTTTATTATTATAGATAATTATAATTTAGAATGTATTTACATGATTTTACATTTTGCTGTTGTACACCTATGGGTCCGTCGTGTGGTCAAGGCCTTCAACATGATTTCATTGCGAATAATCGGGACGTGTATATGGCCATGCCCACATTAACCACTCCTATTGTAGCATTCCGGAATTTCTTGAGGTATTGAAATAGTGTTCCCTCGCTTTCAATAAATATGAAAGAGGGGAGTGTTATTTTTCCAGCATGTGGTCTCTGGGATGTCAGTGTATGGAGTTGTAGTTTATAATGTTATGAGCTGCCATCGTGAGTGAGAAGTGCTCCAATGCAAATATACAGAGTGTCCGAAAAAGTCCTTTAACGCCCAGAACATTTTACCATTTCGGACACCCTATATATATATATATATATATATATATATATATATATATATATACATATATATATATATATACATATATATATACATATATATATATATATATATATATATATATATATATATATATATATATATGTCCGAATTGGTATAACATATATCTAGTGCTTTAGTGCTTGCTAGAATGTTTTGAAGTCTGTGAGGAATTGCTGGTTGTAAAAATGTTGTGGGCGTTAAAGGAATTTTTCGGACACACTTTGTAATAGCGACACCAGGCCGTCGCGAGTTAAGAACACTTTTATTGAATGTGCTTTCGACAGAGGTCAGTGTCAATAGTAAAAAATCTCGTTTGCAGTGAGTCAGAAATTTTGCTGACGGATACAGCGGGTGTGAAAATGCCTACGGACAACCAAAATGAGGAGGGCGTATCAGATACGAGCTATAGCTGGTAAAACGGAATGTAAGAAAATGATAAGTTTTCTCACTAAGCCGCGAAATGATCTGTACAGCTGATGAAAATAAAACATGGAAGAATGTTGAAACATGAAAGCTGTTGGTCTTAAAAAAATGCAGTCACATTTGTAAACTGAGAAGCTCTTGAAGCAGCTCAAAAAATGAAGTCACTGTCAGAGAATTATCGCTACGGACGGTAAAAGCGTTGAATTAATAGTTTTGACTCCACTGGTGTATAAATTATGAAGAGATTTGTACTTTTTTGCAATTTATTACCCAAGATTTTTAATTCATAAAAAGGGCGTAGAGCAGTAACAAGGACAGCCGGACCTGCATATTTCAGTGAGATATAATTACAGTGTGTCTGGTAATGAACAACATAACTGGTTTGATTTGATATAATCATGTATCTGATATGCCTTAAATTGTGAAGGCCACAATACTAATGAAAATGAAATATTTAATGAATTAATAAGTTAAATATTGTTGTATTTAAGAAACTCCTCAAATAATAAAAATTTAATTTCAGCGTCTGCTGGCAGCAATAACAAATGTGGTTTTATATCCGTTTATTCTAACACTATGCGAATAATCAAACTAAAATATTGTGTAACAATAAATATTTCCGTCTTATCACTAAAAATTATAAAATTCAGTTGACGTCTCCTTTCAAATCACTGTTTCCGCAGGTCCTAAAATGACTAAAAAAAAATACGGAATAATAAGCTTTCGGCGTAAGATTGGACAGATTGTTATTGGGCCTGAAAAAGACAACATTATTCCTCAAACAGTAGGATTTCGGGAAAAATTAAGAATGAATAATTTTTTTCTGTGTATCTTTAACATACCAATAATATTTTAAAAATACATTGTATATAAAAAAAGATTTCGATGAATTTAGTGTACTTTTTAACTGAATTGTAATACATCTAGAAAAATTGTCGGTGAATGACCGCTGATAATTGAAATGGACGCCATAAATAACATTGGCTGACTATAGGGAAACGAGTAAATCTTGTTGCGAGCAGAAAAATCCATTATGTCTCCAATTTAATTTGCGGAAATTAACCTATACATACATCTCCATTTTGTGAAGATCACATATCTATACTGGGTATTTGACGAAAAGTGACCGAAAGCAACAAAAATCAACTGTTGGTTATAGAAATAAAATAAAATGTAAAAAGTAATCAGCAAACAGAGGACACGCGCGTTAGCTATGACAATTTCACATCCCAGAACTGCTAACTTCATAAAAATGCGAAATGTAATTTTTATACGGCCCCTAATCTGGAAAACGTCAATTAATCAAATTTGCGCAGCGATTAATTAGAGAAAAATTAATTTATCTGGTGATTTTTGATTAACAATTTACTGTTGTATTCCAATTATTTTTATTAAAATTTTCGTTCGATTGCAATAGACCGGCAACAAATACATTGTTCAAAATTTAACACCAGCAAATTTCAGTAGGTGGTTTTCTTTTTTGGATCGATTTGTAGATGTCTCCCATATTTACTCTCAGAGGAAGTTACGAGGAAAATATGTTAACCCCAATAAAGCGCGGTACTAAATATTTAATTGACAAGTTTTTGATTTAACGGCGGTAAAATAATTAATTTGGCATGTCTATGAAAGTATCAGTTCCAGCGGTACAGCTATCATAGCTAAATTATCCTCTGTTTTCTAATTATTTAACATATTTCTGTTTAATTCTACATCTAACAGTTAGTTTTTAACCCCTTTCTGACCCATTTTTTGAAACACCCGGTATACTGCATATATTATATGTCTGTACTTGTGAAACAATTTCAATATCCGGGAAATCCGCTTTTTTAAATTAAACATTTTAAACTCATCTATTTGAATGTTCTGCAATTTTCGAATAAAATTTTAACACAAATTAACAACATCTAAATGCGACTTTTAACGAGGACGACATGGCATGATTTAAATTGTAATATATATTTCTTTATATTTGTAAAATTTTAGGCTTTTAATTCGTATTTAATTTTCGTTCTAATTTATAATTAAAACATGGTTCTATATTTATCAGCTGAGGTGCCCACTGCTAGCGGTTGTTATTTTAAGTGTTAAATTTAAAGTCACCCTAGGTTTTTAGATGTGACTTTTTGCAGCCATAGTTGACGATACATATACCGGTGCCAAATATCCGGAACGAAAAATGCACAAAAATGAAAGATCGTATGTAAAGAACCTTGTTGCCCCTACCGGGAATCGAACCCTGGATCTCCGAACTGGCCAACCGACGCTTTACCATTCAGCTACTGGGATGACATTACAAGTTCTTACCGTCAAAGTGGACTCCACACGTATTCTCCTAAGGGCCAGCCTTTATCATAAATAAAATAGTATAATATTATAAAATGTCCTATTTCTGTTATTCCATCTGCATTTCGTAGGATATTTGAAATTAATTTTATTCTTTCTTAAAAGTACTCTTGGATCTGAGAATTCAGCTATTTAGCCTTAAGTATATATATTCACAATAATTAACGCATTTTTACTTTCCGTAAAATACATAAAGTGCTATGTGCTGAAAAATTAGGGCAACAAACTCGAATCATTGAAATTGAATCCTTGTTAGATTTACACAATGTGTGGATGTTAGAGCACTATTCAACTATTTTGAGTCGCACAGCGGTTTTTGCATATGCATGCGTGGTGTGCAAATCTGTGTGCAATTAAACTGTAATATAAGTTTGAGTCAATTATAAATCAATAAAAATCAGATTTTTATGAAATTTACAGTTTTACGAAAATTTGATGGACACCAAATTAATATCTTCCTTATAAACAAGAGGTAATTATCAACAGCATTAATATGGTTGTGTGTCTCCACCCCCTGCTCGCAAGCCCCTATAATTTGATTCATCGGTCGATAGAATTCGACTCCTACTTGATGGCGCTTTCTGAGTTCGCTTCGCAAGCTTTGTCATTCCGCCTGCTAGTCGCATAATAACGCCCGTTCGAGCCATTCTGATTTCACTTGTGCTCATCTCTAGAGCTCGCTTCGTGAACTCTCCAACCAGAAAGCGCACATGATAGCGGTCGTATCATTTGGATGCTGACGCGCACCTACCCCGGAGGATGCTTCGCCCACTGTTCGCTGTCGACTATTAAAAGCCACAGGTCACTGCAGGTGTTATACATGCATTGAGACTTGTTGTCTGATGATAGCTGATGTTCACAAATACCCAGAATTTGCTTTGCAAGCTCTTTTACGCCGCCGAGCTGCCATGTCACATACTCGCTATTCCCTCCGCCTCTCCTGTAATTCGATTTGCTAGTTATGAGGCCATTCCCCTACTCGTTGTCGCTCATCAAGCTCGAATCCCGAGCTTCATTCCGCCTGCTACGCAGTAGTATTTTCAGAGTATCTTCTTTGTCTGTATGTGCTTATCTGTCCATCATATCCAATTCTATTGTATTTTTTTTCCTTATAATATTTGACAGTTTGATGAAAGATGTCTTGAGAAAGTCTCCGTAATGACAGACAATGGTGTCCATCTGTGTGCGCATGCGCGTTCTAGAGATAAATAAATGTGACTTTGCCTACTAAATATTGTAAAAAATTACTTCAGAGAGAGTCAACCTATTTCGAACATTTTTCAATAAGGACATATTTAACAAGAAAGATCAATCATGCTTAAAGCATTGATTATGAAACACTTTCCAACTTCAATGCAATTTTATTTTAAAAAGTCGAAAATGCAATACATTCCTCGGTTATACTTTAAAACTTGTCACAATACTACATTGATTTATTATATTTGAAAACTTAAACCTTCATTGAAAAAAATGAACTTCATTCAAATGACAGCATTGAAATATAAATTGCCTGGTTTAAATATCTCTAACATGCAATACATTCCACGGTAATATTTTTAAACTATCATAATACTACGAAAATTTATTATATTTAAAAACTTCATCGAAAACAACTGAAATAAATTCAAATGACGTCATAGAGAAAATAACACGCCTGGATCTCTCTATAAAAGCAGGATTTCATTCATCACAATACTATAATAATTTATTTTATTTAAAAATTAAGACCATGGAGCTACAATTCATAAACTCTATGCTTAAAACTTCATCGAAAAAAATCGTCCATCTGTTTATAAAATCAATTAATATTTCATTCATATCAGCCATGCTAACTCCATGGACTGAATTATTTTGTGTTAAAGAAATACAGTAATTCTAATACAACTCATTCTACATATTTTGCTGTTTACATTTTATATAGGTGAAAAATAGGCTTAGTTGTAGAAATAATCAAATTTGAATGATAATTTAAACTCAAATATATTGTCATTGTCTTGTTTTAGTATGTAGATGCACAGAATTTAAGCAAAAATAAAGTAGTTTTAGGACGGATACAACACTCAATATGAATTAAAAAGAACTTTAAAAAATCACGATTTTGAAACAAGATGGATGCCATATATCATTTTGAAGTGGGTCATGTGATCGTTTCATATCATGGTCACGTGATCGTTTCATATAAGATGTGTAATTATTATTTTAATTTTTATTTAAAAAACTACTGAATATATTTCGCTGAATTTTTTTTTATATATTTTATGGAACAATTTGACTATTACCTAAAATTTTCGAAGCAATTTGTGAATTTTAAATTCGCTTAAAAAATGTTTGAAAAATTAGGTCTCATAGGGCTCAATGTATTTCATTTTTTCAACCCGGGTTCAATCCAAAACTAATTGGGTGATATTATTCATTTATATTTCCATAGGTCTTACAGACCGTCTGAACAATATACTAAAATTTCATTTTGATTGAGTCATTTTTACGGCAGTTATCGTGCTAACGGTCAGACAGACAGACAGAATAAACAAAGTCATAAACACTTTTCAACTTTGTTGTAAAGTGTTAAAAAGCTGATAATTGCATTTGTAGTTTACTTGTATTTACTTCTCTTTATTGCAAATGCATTTTACATCAATTTTAGAGATTTAAGTTTATACATTTTTCTAAATTACAAAAAAATTAGCAATAAATATTCATTTTCTTACAATCTATAGTTCTTACAATGGTGCACATTTGTGTGGGCATGCGCATTTTAGAGATAAATAAAAGTGACCTTCGCCTACTAAATATTGTAAAAAAATTACTTTAGAGAGTCGACCTATTTCGAACATTTTTAAATAATGACATATTTAAAAAGCGTTCGAAGTAAGTTCGAGGAGGGATCTTATAACATTTTTCCTTCGAAAATTCGAATATGAAAATGTTCATTAAAACTTTGCTTTCTCTGAACATTAAGGAGGTATAATTCTCAAAATATGGACGAATTAGTTATAATTAGCTGTATACCTATTCTTTAATAAAAGTTCTTTATTAAAAGTATTTATTAAAAGTTTTTGTTTGCTTATAATATTAGTTGTCTTTTTTTTTTTAAATGTTATACCATTTGTCTCAAAAGCGAAAGAAGCAAGCCTGCTCGGACGCAATAAACGTACAGACAGAAACACGACGTATGATTCTGTTTATATAGAATATAAATGGCAGTGTATACAGAATATTTAAGAAAAAAATGAACAGTAAAAAGGGTTTTTTTAACTGTCACTTGTGGACACATAGTTCCAATTTCAAAAGTACTTTAAATAGGGTTTCAAATTATCCAATTATAATTAAAAGAAACTCAAATACTTTTGTGAAAAAAAAATTAAATATTGCCCTTTCTTTATTTAGTCAAAAGCACAAATTTAAGACGAAATAAATTGTCAAATTGCCTGACTTAGACTACATTATCCTGGCACTTTGATACGTGTGCAATCACCGTAATTCTGAATCCAAGTTCACAAATTGATTTGATTCACAAAAATTTTGTAGTAGGGATTTTAAAAGATTTTTGTCAGCAGTTTGCTATTGGAACTATTAAACACATATAGATAATTCTGGTTAAAAAAAAGCTAAACCCTTAAATAATTTTTAAAAAATGATAATTCTGATTTTAATGGCCCGTCAAATGTTTTCCTAACGAAATCAATGGAAAAATTAGCATGTTGTTGAGCTTTGAATAACATATAGAGACGGGGTGCATTAGGAATTACGAGATCGATTGCATTCGGAACTAAGATATCGGCTGTATTCCCGATAAATCATAATCATGTCATAGAATTCTGCATTGCGGAACAGCGGCATAATTTAAACTCTAGTTACACAGCAGAATTACGTACTTAGATGCTTAAATACAAACTGTGGATGAATACAATGGTGACGTAATTGCTTTACTGAAATATTTATATAAATATATTTGAGTAAGTAGTAAAAGGTTCAATAACTACTTGCGACAGAAATGGATGTGTTGAAGACCCAGACCACACAACCAACCCAAGGGCTTATGGTAGTTTAATGTGTGGCCGGAGAAATGGATGTGTGGATGTTCCCTTATTGCCCAATCAAAAATTGATATCAATGATAACTATGTCAAATTGGATCATATTACAACTACATTTTTGTCAGTTTTATAAAATACGGTATAATTAACGTTTTTCAAATTTTACTTTTTTCGTTAGAGAGTCTGATTAAAAGTTTTTATTTTTTATTTTTAACAAAAATATTGCACATGATTCAAAATATGGTTTAATAACTTCCTACCTCATATAAAGCATTTATTTAATTGGAACTATGAGTCTACAGCCAACGGTTTAAAAAAATCTTCCGCTTTTCACTTTTTTTAAATACCCTGTATATACCATCTAATAAGAGTTCAGGTAAGTGTTGCAGCTGCCTTGTTTTGCATGGAAAACAAAACAAGTTGATAACAAGACAATTTTGTTCAATTACAGAAAATTAGAACGAATTTCCGACGTTATCCGCATTCTACTAAATAAGCATCTGCGACATAAATAATGCAGATACAGTTAACACTACCGAATTTAAAAATCGCCTCTTTTTGAACTAAAATCATTCCGTTTCTCCACGCGCACCGTTCTCAAATGGACAATGCATGTCTAATATGACCTAAATAAGCCCCTTTTATACGCCCTAAATCAGCTTTTCTTGTACGTCCTAAATAAGCTTCCTTTATACGCTCTAAATAAGCTTCTTGGACACGTTCTAAATAAGTTCCTTTGAGACGGACTAAATAAATTTCAGAGATATGCAAAAAATAACCACGTTGCAATTCGACACGTATAATATATATATATATATATATATATATATATATATATATATATATATATATATATATATATATATATATATATTATATTTGCATGCTTTTTCTCATAAAATCGCAAAGTTATAAAACAGATATTAAAGAAAATAGTCATTTGAATTGGTTAGAATTAACGGCAATATATAAAATGCTTGTAATCATAAAAATATAAAAAGTTCCTTTTGCCAGAAGTAAAATAAGAAATAATAGTAATTTCTATTCAATGGGAACCGCTGTCAAACATTGTTGTAGATTCTCATAAAATCGCAAAGTTATAAAACAGATATTAAAGAAAATAGCCATTTGAATTGCTTAGAATTAACGGCAACACATAAAATGCTTGTAATCATAAAAATATAAAAAGTTCCTTTATGCCAGAAGTAAAATAAGAAATAATAGTAATTTCTATTGAATGGGAACCGCTGTCAAACATTGTTGTAGATTATGTGGCGTGAACTTCGCTTATCCCGACGCTACCTGTAACAGTATTTAATAAATGGGAATACCAGGTTTTGGGATTAAAAGTTGCACGGCAGTTCAGCTATCAAAGCTTTGACTATTTTTGAGACGCATCACATTACAATTCACAGAAAATTCAGAAATGCAGTCATTCGAATTATTTTTATTAGAATTTATGATATACAATATTTATGCCAAATATTGAAATGTGTAGAAGACCCAGACCGTCCGACTCGTCCAGAGGACTAAGAGCAACTATTTGGACGGCCGGAAATATTGAAATGTGTATAAATATTGAATTTTAATATCCGAAAATCTTCAATTTTCGGATATTACAATATACTCGTACATATGAAATATCATAAACTTTATATATTTCAATGGATTTTAATTTTTTTTAAATATGAAATAATTAATGTTCGGTTGGTACAGCTGGGTTGATTTAAAGCTCGGCTGGTTCAAACCTCGGTAATTGATTTAAAGCTCGTTGAAATGATCGTCCTTCGTTCTTTCCGATGGTATTAAGATGAAACTCAGAGATAATATTTCCTAATACCAAAGTTCGGATTTGAGCAAAATTCTTTCAAAATGGCTTTTTAACATTTAGGAACTAAAAAACTAATTCGAAATAGGAAAAATCGCTGCGACTTGTTTTCGATCCTGAACTTAAATGTTACTCATCCAAACTTAGCAGATGTGTGTGGTTAAGATTTTACGCTAGGCGAACGACAGACATACATCTTTATTATTATGGATAAGTATTATTTAGAATGTATCAACATGATTCCATTGTGAATACACAGGAGGTGTAGAAATTGTGTATATGGCCACGCCCAAATAAACAACTCCTATTGCAGTATTCCGGAATTTCATGAGGTATTGAAATAGTGTTATATGGTTTCAATAAATATGAAAGGTAGGAGAGTTATTTTTCCTGCAAATGAACAACATTGCCTGCAAATTGTCTGCAAATGAACAACATGAATGGTTTCATTTGATATCATGTATCCCATCTCAGATTGTAAAGGCCTCAATACTAATGAAAATGAAATATTTTATGAATTGATATGTTAAATATTGCTGTGTTTCAAGAACTCCCCAAATAATGAAAATTTCCTTTCAGCATCTGATGGCAGCAATGACAAATGTGGTTTTATTTCCGTTTATTCTAACACTATACGTACAATCAAATTTAAATATTATGTAATAATAAATACTCCCGTCCCATCAATAAGAATTAATAAATTCACTTGAAGTCTCATTTCAAATCACACTGTTTCCGCAGGTCCTAAAATGACTAAGAACAATACGGAATAATAATTTTTTGGAGTAAGATTGGACGGTCCATAATTAGGCCTGAAAAAGACAACATTGTTCCCCAAACAGTAGGGTTTTGTGAAAAATTAAAAATTGATTTTTTTTGTGTACCTCCAACATATCGATAATATTTTAAAAATGCATTATTTATAAAAAAATATTTTGATAAATAAAGTACCTCAATTTAAACCGAATTCTATATATCTAGAAAAATGTCTGTAATGGGACCGCAGGTAATTGAAATACGGGCAATAAAAAACAATGTCTGACTATGAGGAAACGTGCAAATCTTAGAGTTGCGGGCATAAAAATCCATTAGTTGGCTCGCTTAAAATTTCTCCAAAGTTAATTTGCAGAAATTACCCTATACATCTCCATTTTGTGAAGACCATATATCTAATATTTAATACTGGATATTTGACGAAAAGTGACCGAAAACAATAAAATTCAACCGTTGGTAATCAACCGTTGGTATAGAAATAAAATGAAATGTAAAAAATAATCATCAAACAGAGGACACGCGTTAGCTATGGCAATTTCACATCCCAGAACTGCTAATTTAATAAAAATGCGAAATGTAATTTTTTATACGGCCCATAATCTAAAAGATGTCAATTAATCAAATTTGCGCAGCAATTAATTAGAGAGAAATAAATTTATCGGTTTCTTTTTGATTAACAATTTACTGTTGTATTCCAATTAATGTTATTACATTTTTTCGTTCGATTGCAATAGACCGGCAACCAATATATTGTTCAAAATTTAACAGCAGCAAATTTCTATAGTCGGTTTTGCTTTTCAGATCGATTTGTAGATGTCTCCCATATTTACTTTTAGAGGAAGTTACGAGGTAGATATTTTAACCCCAATTAAGCGCGGCACTAAATATTTAATTAACACGTTTTTAACACTTTACAACAAAGTTGAAAAGTGATTATGACTTTGATGGTCTGTCTGTCTGTCTGTTTGTCTGTCTGTCTGTCCGTTAGCACGATAACTGCCGTAAAATGACTTAATCAAAATGAAATTTTAGTATGTTGTTCAGACGGTTTGTAGAACCTATGGGAATATAAATTAATAATATTACCCAATTAGTTTTAAATTGAACCCGGTCGAAAAAATGAAATACATTGAGCCCTATGGGACCTAATTTTTCAAACATTTTTTATGCGAATTTAAAATTCACAAATTGCTTCGAAAATTTTAGGTAATATTCAAATTGTTTCAATATGTTGAAATATATTCAGTAGTTTTTACAATACAAATTAAAATAATAATTACACCTCTTATATGAAACGATCACTTGACCATGATATGAAACGATCACATGACCCAGTTCAAAATGATATATGGCATCCATCTTGTTTCAAAATAGTTCTTTTTAATTCATATTGAGTGTTGTATCCGTCCTAAAACTACTTTATTTTTGCTTAAATTCTGTGCATCTACATACTGAAACAACGCAATGACAATATATTTGAGTTTAAATGCTCATCTAAATTTGATTATTTCTACAACTAAGCCTATTTTTCACTTATGTAAAATGTAAACAGCAAAATATATAGAATGAGTTGTATTAGAATTCCTGTATTTTTTTAACACAAAATAATTCAGTCCATGGAGTCTGCATGGCTGATATGAATGAAATATTAATTGATTTCATAAAGAGAAGGACGATTTTTTTCGATGAAGTTTCAAGCATAGAGTTTAATTTTTTGTAGCTCCATGGTCTTAAACAAAATGTTTAAATAAAATAAATTATTATAATATTGTGATGAATGAAATGAATGGGAGAAAGTTATGAATGAAATCCTGTTTTTATAGAGAGATCCAGGCGTGTTATTTTTTCTATGACGTCATTTGAATTAATTTCAGTTGTTTTCGATGAAGTTTTCAAATATAATACATTATCGTAGTATTATGATAATTCTAAAACTATTACCGAGGAATGTATAGGATTTTAGAGATGTTTAAACCAGGCAATTTATATTTCAATGCCGTCATTTGAATGAAGTTCATTTTTTTCGATGAAGGTTTAAGTTTTCAAATATAATAAATTAATGTAGTATTGTGATAAGTTTCAAAATATTACCGAGGAATGTATTGCATTTTAGACTTGTTTAAATAAAATTGCATTGATGTTGGAAAGTGTTTCATAATCAATGCATTAAGCATGATTGATCTTTCTTGTTGATTTAACGGCAGTAAAAAAATTAATTTGGCATGTTTATGAAAGTATCAGTTTCGGCAGTACAGCTATCATAGCTAAATTATCCTCTGTTTTCTTATTATTTAACTTATTTCTGTTTAATTCTACATCTGACAATTGGTTTTCAATCCCTTTCTGACCCACTTTATGAAACACCCGGTATACTGCATGTATTATATGTCTGTACTTGTGAAAAAATTTTAATATCAGTGAAACACTCTTTTTGAAATTAAACAGTATAAACACATCTATTTGAATGTTCTGCAATTTTCGAATAAACTTTTAACACCAATTAACAACATCTAAATGCAACTTTTAACGAAGACGTCATGGCATGATTTAAATTGTAATATATACTTCTAAAATATTCGTAATACTTTAGACTTTAAATTTGTATTTAATTTTCGTTCTAATCTATACTTAAAACATGTTTTAATATTTATAAGCTGAGGTGCCCACTGCTAGTGGTTATTATTTTAAGTGTTACTTTTAATGTCACCCATATGTAAAGTCGCCCTAAGTTTTGAGATGTGACTTTTTGCAGCCATAGTTGACGATACATACGCCCTTGCGTTGGCGCCAAATATCCGGGACGATAAATGCACAAAAAGGAAGATCGTATGTAAAGAACCTTGTCGTCCCTACCGGGAATCGAACCCTGGATCTCCGAACTGGCCAACCGGCGCTCTACCTTTCAGCTACTGGGATGACATTACAAGTTCTTATCGTCAAAGTGGACTCCACGCGTATTATCAGTAGAGCCAGTCTTTATCATAAGCAAAATAGTGAATGGCGGATGTCTTCAATTGTAAAATGTCCTATTTCTGTTATTCCATCTGCCTTTCGTATGATATATGGAATTAATTTATTCTTTTATAAAAGTACTCTTGGACCTGAGAATTCAGCTATTTAGCCTTAAGTATAATTCTTCACAATAATTAACGCATTTTTACTTTCCGTAAAATACATAATATGCTATGTGCAGAAACATTAGTGTAACAAATTGATATCATCGAAATCGCATACTTGTTAGATTTACACAATGTATGGATGTTAGAGCACAATTCAACTGTTTTCAGACGCAAAGCAGTTTTTGTATATGCGTGTGTGGTGGCAAATCCACGTCCAATTAAACTGTAATATAAGTATGTGTCGACTATAAATCAATAAAAATCAGATTTTTATGAAATTTATAGTTTTACGAAAATTTGATTGTCACCAAATTAACACCTTCCTTATAAACAAGAGGTAATTATCAACATCATTTATAGGGTTGTGGGGGTTCCACACCTGCTCGCAAATCCCTAGAATTTGATTCATCGGTCGATAGAATTCGAAGCCGGCTGGATGACGCTTCACCAGCTTTGTCTTTCCGCCTTCAAGCTTTTTGTTCACATTTGCTCAATCTCCTGAGCTCGCTTCGCGAACTCTTTACACCTTGCAAGCGCACACGATAGCCGTCGTATCATTTGCTTGCGGACTCACACCAACCCCCCAAGGATGCTTCGTCTACTTTTCGCTGTCACTCATTAAAACCAGCGGTCACTGCAGGAGTTATACATGTATTGAGACTTGATCTCTGGTGATCGCTGATGCTCACTAATACCCATAATTTGCTTTGCAAGCTCTATTTCGCCTCTCATCTGCCATGTCACTTGTTCGCTATTCCCTTCGCCTAATGTAATTCACTTTGCCAGGTGTTGGCGCTCACTAAGCTTGAATCGCGGGCTTCATTCCGCCTGCTACGCAATCGTACTGCAACATTTCTGTTTGATAACGCTCACAAACACTTGGAGTTTGGGAAGCAAGTTGATTGAGTTGATAAGTACATTTTTATTTTGGTCTTTACTTCTCTTTATTACAAATGTGTCTTACATCAACTTTAAAGATTACAGTTTATACATGTTTCTAAATTACAAATAATTTAGCAATAAACATTTTGCATTTTCTTACAAGCTAAAGTTATATATCAAGAAAGTTATTTGCAGAAAAGAAAATTCAAGTTTTCCTTTATTTAAACATCTCGAATATGTTGGATTATAAAACGACTATTTTCAGTGTATCTTCTATGTCTGTATGTGCTTATCTGTTCATCATATCTAAATCTATTGTATTTTTTTTTCTTATAAATATTTGAAAGTTTGATGAAATATGCCTTGAGAAAGTTTCCGTATTGATAGACAACGGAGCCTATCTGTGTGCGCATGCGCGTTCTAGATATAAATAAAATTCACTCTCACCTACTAAATATTGTAAACAATTACTTTAGACACTCGACCTATTTCGAACATTTTTAAATAAGGACATAAATATGTTCTTAATTAATAAAACGTTTAAAAAACGTTCGAAATAAGTTCGAGGGATCTTGTAACATTTGCCCTTCGAAAATTCGAATTTGAAAATGTTCATTAAATCTTTGATTTCACTGTACGTTATGGTGGTTACAATAGCTATAATTCTCAAAGTATGGACGAATTAGTTATAATTAGCTGTATACCTATTCTTTATTAAAAATTCTTTATTAAAATTATTTATTAAAAGTTTTCTTTGCTTATGATATATAGTTGTATTTTTTACTTTCCTTATATACTTAATGTATAAGGAAAGTATTGTGATGGGATCGAAAATTCGAATTCGAGTTTCCGACAGGAGAGCACGTTTCAAGCATCCCTGATCACGAATCAAACATTTTTGAAGTGATGTCTGTGTGTGTGTGGGTGTGTGTGTGAGTGTGTGTGTGTGTGAAAGTATGTGTGTGTGTGTGTGTGTGTCAGTGAGTCTGTGGAGACGATAACTGACGAACGAATGGACCGAATCGAACCAAATTTTGTACACAAATCACAATCCGTAAACACTGGAAGCCTATTGTTTTCAACGCAATCGAATGCTCAGAACCCCCATAAATTTTCGAATGAAATTTTGAAAAAATCGTCAAAAAATTAAAACCACTAATAAAGTTACGCAAATTGACATTTCTTATGTAATTTTTCATTAGCAAAACGATTGACAAAAATTTTAGAAAGCTAACATGAACCGTTCTCGAGATATTGTACATTTTTCAAAAAAATTATCAAAAAGTCATATAAAAAAAAAAAATTCCTATTGAGAAACATGTTCACTTTTCATATGTAATACCATGCGATAAATTGAGTGACATCGTTCTCGTGGATCTAGCTCGTTCCATTCATGAAAAAAGATACATTGAATAATACTTTTGTATTTGAACGCCAATAGTCATTTATCTGCTGTAAGAATAACTTATTTCTTAGTGCATAACGCTTGGCGAGATTTTGGCGACGAATTTGGCGGAAGGTCGCCAACTTGGCGACTTTTTTGAAATGTTGCCAAATTAACGAAAATCTCGCCAAATGGATAAAATTGACTCTAAATCAATGAAAATGACGATTAATTGTCGAAAATTCAATATCTTGGAAAGAATATTAGTATCTACTATAACATAAACCTGTTTTTTTTACTGTATAAGTAGTAAATTCATTACAATATATAAGGAAAGTCATATGTTGCTCACATCATATTTTTTTATGGTGGCATTTGGTCTCCTAAATACTTCAGTGGGGTCGCACGAGTAATAAGGTTGTGGACTACTGATTTAGACCGAAAAAAAAAGGTTTATTTAAAATTTTTTGTTTTAGATTTTGCAAAATTTTTAGCACATAAAACATCATGCTTTTTCTCAGTTTAATATTAGATATTTTTACTTTCCTTATATACATAATGTATAAGGAAAGTATTATGACGGGGTCGAAAATTCAAATTCGAGTTTTCGACGAGAGAGCACGTTTCAAGCATCCCTGATCACGAATCAAACATTTTTTAAGTGATGTCTGTCTGTCTGTGTGTGTGTGTGTGTGTGTGTGTGTGTGTGTGTGTGAAAGTGTGTGTGTGTGTGTGTGTGTGCGTGTGTGTGTCAGTGAGTCTGACGAACGAATGGACCGATTCGAATGAAATTTGGTACAAAAATCACAATCCGTAAACACTGGAAACCTTTTGTTTTTATACGTAATCGAATGTTCAGAACTCTCTTAAAGTTTTGAGTGAAATTTTGAAAAAATCGTCAAAAAATCAAAACCGCTAATAAAGTTACACAAATAGACATTTCTTATGTAATTTTTCATTATAAAACGATTGACATAAATTTTAGAACGCTAACATGAACCGTTCTCGAGATATTGCACATTTTTCAAAAAAAATTTCAAAAAGTTATATAAAATAAAATAAAAATATTTCCTATTGAGAAACATGTTTACTTTTCATATGTAATACCATGCGATAAATTGAGTGACTTCATTCTCGTGGATCTAGCTCGTTCCATTCATGAAAAAAGAGACTTTGAGTAATACTTTTGTATTTGAACGTCAATACTCATTTATCTGCTGTAAAAATAACTTATTTCTCCATAACGCTTGGGCAGATTTTGGCGACGAATTTGGCGGAATATCGCCAACTTGGCTACATTTTTAATTGATGCCAAATTAAAAAAAATCTCGCCAAATTGATAAAAATGACGCTAAATCAATCAAAATGACGACTAATTGAAGAAAATTCAATATCTTGGAAAGAATATGAGTATCTACTATAAGAATAACATTTTTTTAACTGTAAAAGTAATAAATTCATTGCATTATATAAGGAAAGTCATGTGTTGCCCACATCAGATTTTTTTAAATGTTATAACATTTGTCTCAAAAGTGAATGAAGCAACGTAATAAACAAACAGACACAAACACAACTTATAATTCTATTTATATAGATAATAATAATTTTTAAATTAAATAATAGTTTCTTTGTAGACTACATTGCTGTTGATAAATAGACACATGCAAATATGTAGTAGTAATACATGCTAGTTGATACAAAACTCAAAGGAAAGAAACAACAATTTCATTGTTTGAATATTGTCTGAAATTAATCAACTGATTACAAGCCAGCAGCCGACCTGTTAGGGTTTTAATGTTTTTAATGCTAGTTGTGAGAGGATATGAAGGTGTGTACTCTAGACTCCTTATATACAATAATCGCATTCATTCTGCCATATGTAGGAAATCATTTATTACAGCACATGTTGTTTACAATTGCTTTAAATACATTATTTTCACAGTACATACATGCTATTTACAATTACTTTAACAAGATATCCAGTGTTTAGATGCCTTATTACATTACTAATCACACCAGAATATCGAAACAGATATATATATATATATATATATATATATATATATATATATATATATATATATATATATATATATATATATATATATATATAAATATATATATATATATATATATATATATATATATAAATATATATATATATATATATATATATATATATATATATATATATATATATATATACATATATATATGTATATATATATACATATATATATGTATATATATATCTATATATATATATATATATATATATATATATATATATATATATACATATATATATGTATATATATATATATATATACATATATATATGTATATATATATATATATATATATATATATACATATATATATGTATATATATATATATATATATATGTATATATATATATATATATATATATATATATATACATATATATATGTATATATATATATATATATATATATATATATATATATATATATATATATATATATATATATATATATATATATATATATATATATATATATAATATATATATATATATATATATATATATATATATATATATATATATATATATATATATATATATATATATATATATATATATATATATATATATGGCAGACGATAATTAGCTGAATATTTCTGAAATAAAACTGGAATTTTCATAAACGCCTGTAATTGCGGCTTTTATTTTCAGTTTGCCGAAATTATCAACAAAGTAGCTGGAAAAAAATGAGCAACGGTTGCAGAATATTTTACAGTGTAGGACATTCTTATGACTCGCTCTGGCTGAAAATATAAAAGAACATATTTTTGTTAATTAAAATAAAAATACTAAATTTCATGAAAATCGTTTGACCTTTTCGAACGATATAACACTACGTGTGGATTGTCTTATTTCTTTAAATTTTGTTTCCCAAACTTACAAAGTCCGCATAACAAAGTCCACATATATATGAAGGCAAAAATTCCAATTCCGACTTAAACCCTATTCGATGCATCGACATGGGTTCTCAGAGGGGGTCATGTCGGCAATTCTCAAAAGTCATGTCGGCAGATTGCGTTTCAGGGGTCATACACAAATTACGAAAGGAAACAATGATTACATAAATAAATAATAATTTTGCTATTTATTGGTACAGAAATGTCTACGAAGTGTAAAAATAATAATTTTACACAAATGTTACAAAGCTTGTTCAGAATGTTTTCTATCCATACATAAGAACAATTGAGGATAAGAGGCAGATATTACTTGCCTATGATACATTTCTGCGTTGCGTCATTTGCACTCTTACTGTAAACATTTACATTACAATTTGTGATTAATCCCTCACCAACTTTGTTTAAACATACTTAGAGACATTTTATAATAAAATGCTGAAATTGTGTACATCATCTTATTAGTGTATGGGGCACATTTTACTTATTTGAAATGTTTTTGTAGGGGGGTCGTATAAAAATATAAATTTTGTATTTCTTCAGATTTAATCCTCTGAAAATGTTTATCGATTTCATAAAATACTGTACCGTTTTTTAAGCAATTTTGTAATTTATTATATACGTCTAAGATCAACATTTAAAGAATAAAAGCCGAGGCCAATGTTTTTGGGACACCTTTAGGTGACTTAGAGAAGTTGTTGATACATCTGTGCAGTAATTGCCTTAACTATTCCCACATGAGCGAAACCTGCGTATACCAGTATTGAATAAATTTAAGTATCCCTAACAGGAAAATGACCCGATATTTTTAAATTTACCGTTCATTTTCCATTAACTAAACTTAATTATCATAATAAGAATTGATGGCCCTAATAAACTAAAGTATCATTGCCTTCCTTATGATCAATATGTATGCAATCAATATTGATAATTGTCAATTTAGATTTGCGTGAAATACTTCGAAATATGTATTTATACACGTTGTCATCCAGAAAAGCGCAAAATGTGCAATTCAACAATAAAAATACTGTGTTGTAGATCTTATACGTTATTTTTACACGGTGAAATAAGAACATTTTTACTTTCCTTATATACATAATGTATAAGGAAAGTATTGTGACGGGGTCGAAAATTCGAAATCGAGTTTTCGACGGGAGAGCACGTTTCAAGCATCCCTGATCACGAATCAAACATTTTTGAAGTGATGTCTGTGTGTGTGTCTGTGTGTGTGTGTGAAAGTATGAGTGTGTGTGTGTGTGTCACTGAGTCTGTGGAGACGATAACTGATGAACGAATGGACCGATTCGAACCAAATTTGGTACAAAAATCACAATCCGTAAACACTGGAAGCCTATTGTTTTTATACGTAATCGAATGTTCAGAACCCCCCTAAATTTTCGAATAAAATTTTGATAAAATCGTCAAAAAATTAAAAGCACTAATAATGTTACACAAATAGACATTTCTTATGTAATTTTTTATTAGAAAACGATTGACATGAATTTTAGAACGCTAACATAAACCCTTCTCGAGATATTGCACATTTTTCAAAAAAATTATTGCAAAGTCATATAAAATGAAAAAAAAATGTTTCCTATTGAAAAACATGTTCAGTTTTCATATGTAATACCATGCGATAAATTGGATGACATCATTCTCGTGGATCTAGCTCGTTCCATTCATGAAAAAAGATACATTGAGTAATACTTTTGTATTTGAACACCAATAGTCATTTATCTGCTGTAAGAACTACTTATGTCTTCGTCCATAACGCTTGGAGAGGTTTTAGCGACGAATTTGGCGGAATGTCGCCAATTTGGCGACTTTTTTAAATGTTGCCAAATTAACGAAAATCTCGCCAAATGGATAAAAATGACGCTAAATCAATGAAAATGACGACTAATTGTCGAAAATTCCATATCTTGGAAAGAATATTAGTATCTACTATAAGAAAAACCTATTTTTTTACTGTAAAAGTAGTAAATTCATTACATTATATAAGGAAAGTCATGTGTTGCCCACATCAGATTTTTTGCATTATATTGGTAAAGACATGTGCTACCCACATTCGAAGTTTCATTTGCATTGTTTTCGTATTAAATGCATTTTTGCATTTTATCTGTATGGCATACTTTTCCAGACTTGAGAACAAAAACGAACAAAAATTAATGAAAAATTATAAGGAAAAAAGTACTTCGCTCCAACTATTATTGAAATATTAAAAACATTACCTAGGAATGTATCGCATGTTAGAGATGTTTAAATAAAATTGCATTGAAGTTGGAAATTGTTTCATAATCTATGCTTTATGCACGATTGATCTTTCTTGTTACACTGTGAAATAAGAACATTTTTTGCATTATATTGGTAAAGTCATGTGCTACCCATATCATACGTTTTGTTTGCATTGTTTTTGTATCAAATGCATTTTAAATTCATTTTTGCATTTTATCACTATGCCATACTTTCCAGACTTGAGAACATGAAAGAACAAAAATTAATGAAAAATGATACTGAAAAAAATATTTCACGCCAACGATTACAAGGTTCGTAAAACTTTTTCGAGAAACTGTTTCTATTACAGCCAGTCAGAACTTTCATTTTAACTCAGAATAAACCAGAATTGTTGAATTGCTGGGGAATAATTTTAGAACAAGGATATTTCCTCTGAAACCCTTCAATGACACTCTCAAGAGAATTATTAGAGGAATATTGCTCTAAAATAACATTATTTCCCTTTGAGAAAAAGTAATGTTCTTTGTTTAATAAAAAAAATCTGATGTGGGCAACACATGACTTTCCTTATATAATGTAAGGAATTTACTACTTTTACAGTAAAAAAATAGGATTTTCTTGTAGTAGATACTAATATTCTTTCCAAGATATTGAATTTTCGACAATTAGTCGTCATTTTCATTGATTTAGCGTCATTTTTATCCATTTGGCGAGATTTTCGTTAATATGTCAACATTTCAAAAAAGTCGCCAAGTTGGCGACATTCCGCCAAATTCGTCGCCGAAATCTCGCCAAGCGTTATGCACTAAGAAATAAATTTTTCTTAAAGCAGATAAATGACTATTGGCGTTCAAATACAAAAGTATTATTCAAAGTATCTTTTTTCAAGAATGGAACGAGCTAGATCCACGAGAAGGATGTCACTCAATTTATCGCATGGTATTACATATGAAAAGTAAACATGTTTCTCAATAGGAAATATTTTTCTTTTTATTTTATATGACTTTTTGATAATTTTTTTAAAAAATGTACAATATCTCGAGAACGGTTCACGTTAGCGTTCTAAAATTTATGTCAATCGTTTTCTAATGAAACATTACATAAGAAATGTCTATTTGCGTAACTTTCATAGTGGTTTTAATTTTTTGACGATTTTTTCAAAATTTCATTCGAAAATTTAGGGGGGTTCTGAACATTCGATTGCGTATAAAAACAGTAGGCTTCCAGTGTTTACGGATTGTGATTTTTGTACCAAATTTGGTTCGAATCGGTCCATTCGTTCGTCAGTTATCGTCTCTACAGACTCACTGACACACACACACACATACACACATACTTTCACACACACACACACACACACACACACAGACATCACTTCAAAAATGTTTGATTCGTGATCAGGGATGCTTGAAACGTGCTCTCCCGTCGAAAACTCGAATTCGAATTTTCGACCCCGTCACAATATTTTCCTTATACATTATGTATATAAGGAAAGTAATAGGTCAGTAATTACCGTTTTTCGTATTAAAGCTGCAGACAATATATCTGATATATTTTTGAGGGTTTATCAGTGTAGAGTCACTTAACTGAAAGAAAAATCTACCATTTCAATTTCTTGGTACATTGTATTATTTTATAATTCGATTTTCACGGTTTTTGATCACTATATATATATTATATATATATTATTAATTGACTGAATTTTTTATGAGTAATTTATTAAAACGAAAACATATTTCAACAATATGCACCATTATATGCACAATGATGTAAAATTAAGTATTAAAATTAAATTATGTTTTCCTTGATTGATCCAAAATTTTAATTACGAAAAAAAATTTAAAATACAACTACCGTAACATTTTAATTAATATATCATTTTCACTTAATTAGATATCTTCAATATCCTAAAATAGGCTGCGACAGTTCTCGAGTTTCATAAGTTGTTATAAAGCCAACGGGCCTACCGTGCTGAAAATACCGGTTCTCGTTAGATCACCGAAGTCAAACAGCATCGGGCGCGGTTAGTACTTGGGTGGGTGTACACCTGGGAACACCGCGTGCTGTTGGCACATTTAGGGCGCGGTATCCCGGTGGTTTGCGCGCTGGATTTAAATAATTTCAGAAACAGGTAATAAAAAAGAATCGAGTACAGTGTAAAATACTCCTCAAACAAATGTAGAATGAAGATAATCGTTGCGGAGATATTTTGATTTTCTTCGTCAATGCGAACAAACCTAGAGTAGTTTTGTTAGCACTGAAGCAGGGAATTCAAGTGTTTCTGAAACATACATCTGCATTCTACGTTTATTTGCGCAGCATTTTATGTTGCTGTTGTTGAAACCCAGACCGTCCGACCTACCAGAAAGATGTAAGGTAACTGTTTGGACGGTCGGGAAGTGCCACCCAATTTAGACCGGAACCCAGTGGGGGAGGCATTTTATGTTACGCTATAGTTGTTTATATTGCCCTTTCCATTGAAGAAACTCATGAGAATAACAAGTACGGAGATACTTTGATCTATTTTACATATTTTAAATTGACTAAATGCAAATTTCTTCTCTCGAATATATTAATAAGTACTCTACTCAATGACGAATATTTTTATAAATAATTTTTATCATTTTGTAGATAAATTTGAGCTGTATATAGACCATGATTAATAATAAAGCTTATATTGTGACTTAATATTATTTGTACTGATAGTACTCGCACATAGAGAATGCCTCTATATGGGGACCCACATCAGGTTATAACGAGAGTATATTGCTATGACCAGGAAGCTATTTTGAAACGAAAAATTGATATTATCATAAGCTAAATGCGTATAATAAGTATCTTGATATGTGAAAAAAATAACAAAGTATGTGATTCATTGTGTTATATTTTAAAAACAACCCTAAATATTTAATATGTATTTTATAAAAGAAATCCACAATGTGACAGTGAAAATGAGACACCAAGAAGGAGTGGGCAGAAAGTGATGAAAACCATCTGATCGATAACACCGTCGATGAACCTATGATACCGTCTAATCAGTAGGTTGTAGGACCACCGCGAGCGGCGATACCGGCAGCAACACGTCTAGGTACAGAGTCAATGGGCATACGGATGGTGTCCTGAGGGATGGCTACCCATTTAATGTCAACCATTTGCCAGAGATCGTCTTCTAAACGCGGCGGTGGCAGCGCACGCACGCGACGTCTAATCATGTCTCTAACGTGTTAGATTGGTGAAAGATGAGGGGAAACTGGTGGCCAGGGAAGCACCTGTGAACTTTGCAGGGCATGTTGGCAAATGCCCGCCGTGTGTGATCGGACGTTATCATGCTTGTAAATTACATTGGGCACCCCTGTAGGAAGGGTAGCGTCACCGGTCGTAACACGTCATCTACGTATCGTTGGGCCGTCATATTTCCCTCAATACGGATCAGAGGCGACTTGCTATCGTAGGCGATGCCGTCCCAAACCATGATGCCGTGTTGTCTCGCGGTGTGGCGTTCCACAGATGCGGTCGGATTGGACCTATCAGCACTTCGGCGCCAGACTCGTATACGAAGACTGCCATTGATAAAACAGAAGCAGGGCTCGTCTGAGAACACGACACTGTGCTATTCGGCCGTCCAACGAGGCTCTATCCTGACACCATTGCAAACGGAGGTGTCAGTGCTGATGGGTCAATGACAGTCTTCTTAACTGACGTCATGAGTGCAGGTCGCCAGCGACCAATCAACGAATAATGGTCCTGATCGATATGGGAGCATCAAGGGCGTCCTGCACATGTTGCGAAATGGCGACGGACGTGGTCTGCGGGGCCGCCAACGCTTGCCGGCGGATTGGTCGATCCACGCATGCTGACGTCGCGCTGGCCATACCGACACCCCTCAGACGTGCCGCATTCCCTTGTTCCAACCATCTTCGCCACAGCCGGTACACCATGGACGCGTGTAGGTGGCTGTCCTCTTAGATTTGGTGTATGGACCAACCTATCCCTCTGAGTCCGATCACCTTACCCCTCGTGAAATCGTCTGTCTGCTGGAACTGCATCGGTTGGCGGCGGCCTGGCATTCTCTGCAGCTACACGTATCCTCTGACACACAAAAAAAAATGCAAAATGATTTCCCTGGAGAAACCTGCAGAATCGGCAATAGTCTGGCAGACAGAGCGGCGTGACTAATGCCGATTCTGCAGGTTTCTTCCTTTACATCGCATTAATCGTGCACGGGACAGCTGCGCATTTTAACATCATTTACATAACTCGGTGAGCTGCGTCTACCGTTCAATGTGTATATTCTTCTGCCCACTCCTTCTTGTTGTCTCATTTTCACTGTCACGTAGTTGCTGTTGTTGTAGACCCAGACCGTCCGACCTACCAGAAAGGTGTAAGGTACCGTTTGGACGGTCGGGAAGTGCCAGCCAATTTAGACCGGAACCCAGTGGGGGAGGCATCCACAGGGACCGTACCCTCCCTCCCCTACCACCAACCTATCGGAAAGACTTACGGACCCACATGTTTAAAGTGATCGTACTTCGCATGAACACTGCGGCAGTTGTGACAGCGTGAAATTCCAGCGCTCAAACCACCGGGTTACCGCTCCCGAAATGTGCCAATAGCACGCAGTGTTCCAGGTGGTCACCTACCCAAGTACTAACCGCGCCCGATGCTGCTTGACTTCAGTGATCTAACGAGAACCGGTGTTTTCAGTACGGTAGGGGGCGTTGTCTCACTGTCACGTAGTGTACATATAGTTTGAAATGCAATCATATCTTTATGCTTAATGAGTAATACTTACGTAAAATGAAATTAAAAATAATATTATAGCGGACTGTATCAAACGTTTTAATTTTTTAAATCTGAATGAGAAATTCTAATATTGTCATTGACATTTCTGATTAAAATGATTAATCCTTAAACTCAGAAATTTCAACCAACGCTTTAAATTAGAAGAAATAATATACTAACTATAATTTCAATAATTGTTACTAATTAAAATTACTTTTTATAACAATTATTATTTTTATGCAAGCTTATCAAGTAAATGTATAAATCTCACAGCTGTAGATTTCATTATCAGAAAAAAATCAGTTGCTTTTCGTCTGGGTAAGTTGAAAATATTGAAGTTGGAAAGTAACATGTTTTTTCTGCAACAAAAGATTTTGAAATTTGAATTGAATAATATAAGATTTGAATATTTACTTAGATATACCTAATATCCTAAAACAAATATTAATAATGTATAACACGTTTTCAAGTTTCTGCAATTAAATCCAGCATCGTTTCCACTCTTAAAGAGAAAATATTTGAAGCGGAATAAACTTTTTTATCAAATATTTGATTATAGATTGGTCTTTCAACGTACAAAGTTATAAACGATTTCTCGAAGTAATATTTTTAAATAAAAACATTGGTAGTTAATTTTAATCAGAAATGATTAAAATTTCACAGGATGAGAAATTATACTAATAATTTATTCCCACTTGAGTTCATATCAAAATCATGCGGCATAAATCTCATAGCAATAGATTTAATTCATTTTTTTACGGTAAGGAATTGAGAAAAATTCCAGCGGTTAAATGCATATTATCTGCAAAGATCATAAGAAAATGCCTTCGACCATATGAATCACTTAATTTATAGGATAAATTTTTGGTGCCAACCTGATTTAAGATCCGAAGGGGACATATTCCATATTAAGGATCACTTGCACCCTTTATGCATCATTTAGTTACAATGTTTAGCTCCATTGTGCATTATTCTGTTGTAGTAATTTTGGGGTAAATGAAACCTTGAATGTATATGCTTTGTCTCATTAAAGTATGTATGACTATATAACTCATTAGAGTATTTTCCTTTGCAGTTTGGTGTTAATAGGTGTCAGGCATAATTTTATGAATTATGCCCGATTTACTGTTCCGTGCATAATTCCTGGAGGGCAGTGTATACAGAAAAGTTAAAAACAAGAAAGATCAATCATGCTTAAGGCATTCATTATGAAACACTTTCCAACTTCAAAGCAATTTTATTTAAACATGTCTAAAATGCAATACATTCCTCGGTAATATTTTAAAACTTATCACAATACTACATTAATATATACAATATTAAGGGTATACAGGATGTTTTAAAAAAATGAACAGTAAAGGGTGTTTTATAACTGTTGCTTGTGGGCATATAGTTTCAATTCCAAAAATACGCTATATATGGTAGGAAATTATCCAATAATAATTTAAAGAAGATGAAAATATTTTTGTGAAAAGAAAATTAAATATTGTCCATACTTCATTTAGTTAAAAGTACTAACTTAAGACGAAATGATATATCAAACTTCCATACGTAGGTAACTTTAACCTGGCATTTTGATATGCTTTTAATCACCGTTATTCGGAATCCAAGTTCATAAATAGATTTGATTCACAGACATTTTGTAGTAGAGTTTTTAAATGATTTTTGTCAGCAGTTTGCCTTTGCGACTATTAAAGACAGATATATATAATTTTGGTTAAAACATTTTTAAACCCATAAATAAGGCAAAAACAAAATGATAATTCTGATTTAAGTTTAAAATATGGAAATACTGAGATAAGGTAAAGAAAAATAAAATGTTTTCCAAGCAAAATCAATGGGAAAAATAAGCATGTTATTTAACTTTTAACATCAGTTGGACATCAGATGCATCAGGGATTAGGAGATCAATTGCTAAGAGATCGGCTGTATTTGTTATTTCTTTATAAATCATAATCATCTCACAGAGTTCTGCATTGCGGAACAGTGATATAATTTAAACTCTAGTTATGCAGCAGAATTACGTATTCGGATGAAATGCACACTGTGGATGAATACAATGATGACGTAAGAGCTTTACTGAAATATTTATTTAAATGCATTTGAATAAGTGGTAAAACTTTTACTAACTATTTGCAGCAGAAATGGATGCATGGATGTCCCCTTATGTCCCAATCAAAAATTTATATCAATGATAACTATGACAAATTTGAACGTATTACAGCTAAATTTTTGTCAGATTTACAAAATAACTTATGGGTAATATTTTGTAATTTTATTTTTCGCGTTAGAGGGGCTGTATAAATGTTTTTTTTTTAATTTTTAACGAAAATATTGCACATGATTCAAATAATAACCTTCCTCATATTAATCATTTATGCAATACGGCTGGACATGCATATTTCAATGAGGAATAATTTCAGCGTGTGTGGTAATGAACAAAACAAATGGTTTGATTTTGTATTATCACGTATCCTATCCGCCTAAGATTGTAAAGGCCTAAATACTAATGAAAATGAGATAGTTAATGGATTGATAAGTTAAATTTTGGTGTATTTAATTGTATTTAGTGCATAAAATTGGCTGACTATGAAGAAATGTGTAAACCTTGGTGTCGCGGGTATAAAAATATATTATGTCGGTTCGTTTAAAATGTCTCCAGTGTCAAATTTACAAAAACTAACTGTATACTTCCCCGTTTTCTGAAGACCGTTAGATCATATATATTGGGTATTATCACGAAGAGTGCCCGAAATGAATAAAAATCAATCGTTGGTTGTAGAAATAAAATGAAATTTAAAAAGTAATCAGTAAACAGAGGAGACGTTAACACTGATAATTTCAAATCCCAGAACTGCTAATTTCATAAAAATGCGAAATTAAACATTTTATATGGCCCCTAATCTAAAAAGTCGGTTAATCAAATTTGCGCCACGATTAATTAGAACGAAATAAATTTGCCGAATACTTTTTGATGAACAATTCGCTGTTATATTTCGATTATTGTTATTGAATATTTTCGTTTGATTGCAACAGACCGTCAACAAATACATTGTTAAAAATTCAACAACCGCAAATTTCAATAGACGGTTTTCCTTTTTAGGTCGATTTGTAGATGTCTCCCATATTTACTTTCAGAGGAAGTTACGGGGTAAACATTTTATCCCCATTTAAGCGAGGTACAAAATATTTAATTGACAATTCTTTGATTTAACGGCGGTAAAAAAAATTAATTTGGCATTTGTATGAAAGTATCAGTTCTGGGGGTACAACAGTCTTATATAAATTATCCTCTGTTTGCTGATTGCTTAACATATTTTTCTTTAACCAACAGCTAAGAGTTGGTTTTTAATTCTTTCTGATCCATATTAGGAAACACCCGCTATACTGCATATATTATATGTATGTACTTATGCACGTCTGTACAATTGCGCCGCAGTTTGTGAAACAATTTTAATATCTACGAAACAAACTTTTTTTAAATTAAATATTTCAAACACATCTATTTGAATCTGCTACAATTTTTGAATGAAATTCTAACATAAATTAACATCTAAGTGCAATTTTTGACAAGGGCGTCATGGCATGTGATTTAAACTGTAATTCATATTTCTGAAATATTCGTAAAATTTCTTTAGGCTTTAACTTTTTATTTAATATTATTTCTAATCTATATTTAAAACATGTTTTAATATTTATCAGCTGCTGTGCCCACAGCTAACGGTTATTATTTTAAATGTGACTTTTTCAGCAGTCACAGTTGATGATATATACGCCCTTGCGCGGGTGCAGAAAATCTGGAACGATAAATGCACAAAAAAGTAGATCGCATGCAACGAACCTTGCTGCCCCAACCGGGATTCGAACCATCTTCGAACTAGCCAGAGCGACGCTCTACCGTTGAGGTACTGGGACGACATTGCAAGCTCTTATCGCTGAAGTCGAGTCTACACGTATAATCAGAAGGGTCATTCTTTATCATAAGCAAAATAATCAATGATGGATGTCTTCAATTATATAATGTCCTATTTCTATTATTCCATCCACATGTCGTATAATATTTGAAATAAATTTTATTCTTTTATAAAAGTACCATTGGACCTGAAAAGTCAGCTATTTAGCCTTAGGTGAATTTCTTCACAATATTTAACGTATTTTTACTTTTCCTAAAGTACATAATATGCTATGTGAAGAAAAAATATTGTAACAAAGTGGAATATTCGAAATAGAATTCTTGTTAGAGTTACATATGTTGTGGATGTTAGAGCACGATACAACTATTTTTAGATGCACAGCTGTTTTTATATATGCGTGTGTGGTTTCGAAGACCCAGACCACACGAATAACCTTAAGGCATATAGCAACTTAATGAGTTGCCGGATGCGTGTGTGGTATGTATATCCGTGTGCAAGTAAACTGTAATGAAAGTATGAGTAAGACTCCAACAACTTATTTTTTTCCACATCGCCATATCAGCGATGAAGACTCAACCGGCAGGCATATAAGAGTTGCCAGAGCAACAGAGCGAGAGTACAGAAGAGAGAAAAACAAGATATAGATGAGAGGTAGAAAGCAAGGAGCATCCGGCGTCGTGAACATTTTAAAGAGTTATCCAGTGAATTAAATGTTTAAGTGTTTGTTATGTTATGTGCTTTCGTCTAAATAAATGTATTTTATGTGAAGTACGGATGTTTTATTTACAGTTGGCCTTTTGGCGAGTTCTTCTATTCAAGTGTAATGAAAGGAAAGGTTGCGATGTTTGTGTTCCAAAAAGAAATGGCGCACTAAAGAACTTCGGAAGTTTATTGGAGTAGTCGTAGCAGGATTAGTTTATTACGGAAGTAATAATTGTTCCTGGAATGAAAAACAATTTGTATGTATTTGGTGAATAGATACAGATACTTCCGATATCAATTAATTGATGCACCAGCATTATAATACGAGTGGATACGATATTGATTTTTGAAAAATTATGTTGGTATAATATCATGACATATGATGATTACAATTTTCATTTCTGTTGTATGATGAAGTCAAATCTAGATAAATGACAATCGGGAATATTTCTTTTAAATGGTTGATACACAGTTTGGTTCTTTAACAAAGTGAGCGATAACCTGCAAAGTTGTCATAAAATAGTTAATGGAAATGTTATACTGGTTATATTAAGTAAATATTTTAAGTGAAGACAATACGTAAGATTTTATATTGTAGGTACTTGTTTCTTTTTGTAACGTTAAACAATTTAGAGATAAATCAGTTAACTTCTCTCGTGATCAGATATGGCATTTCTTGCGAAAGATAGAAAAAAGGATTTAATGTGTCCGGCGGGAGAATTGGGGATAATTACTAAACCTGAATTTAAAATTTTGGATTTGCGTAGAGAAATTCTTGGAAGTGAGGACTACGACGAAGAATTTACGAAAGAACTCCTCTTTACTATTATTAAAGAAAGAAAAGATCAAATAGAAAAGGATGAAAAAGAAAGAAAAGACCAAATAGAAAAGGTTGGATAAGAAAGAAAAGATACAATGGAATTTGATTTAGAAAAACTCAGAATCGAAAGGGGTATACGCAGGTTTCTACGTCCTCAAATTTAGGGAGTAGTGAAAGATCAAAAAGCAGTTTCGAATTGATAAAATTGATGCCAACATTTGACTTGAAGAATGATGATATTATGTTATGTCTCGCACTTTTTGAGAGACAAGCTAAAAGAGCCCACGTAGACATGGCGGATTGGGTGTCAAGCCTGTCGTCACTTTGCCTTCTGAGATCATACAACTCATCACACAGGAGTCAGAGGAAAAGTTTCAAAATTATGAATACGTTAAGGGTATTCTATTGAAGGGATTCAAGATGAATAAAGTTTCCGGAATAAAGTTTCCGGATGAATAAAGTTTCCATAAAGTTTCCGGAAAAAGTTCGTGCAACTACAGAAAGTTCCCGAGAAATCGTGGCGTGATTTCGTATTTGAATTAACCAAGTACTTTGGAGAGTCGATTGATGGGATCGAAATTAAAGATTTTGATAGCCTAAAGAAATTGATGATTACTGATCAATTAAAGAAGAGGGTACCTGGGAAGGTATGAGAACATTTCTTAGACGAATGGTTGAAAATTGTAGTACCCAATATGTTGGCAGACAAGTTAGATGAATATGAAAGTATACGTGTAAACTATACGAAATCAACAGGTATAGTCCAGAGAGAGAAGGTTGAGTATCACCAAAGCAAATTTAGGGAAAAGGAAAAATTTGGAGCACCACCAAATATCAGAGGGTTTAGCGAAAAAATTTGGAAAAATGGAAGTGTTCCAGGAAGGGGGCATCAAAGTTACAAGAACCAACCAGGTTACAATTGGAGAAATGACACTTCTAAAATCAACTATAAACCTACTTGTTTTTCATGCGGAGCTGAGGGTCATATTAGAAAATTTTGTACAATAAGGAATAATGAGAGAAAATCACCCAACACTAATGCCCAAAGCAATCATATTCGAACTATAGAGTCTAATCATGAAAATAACTTCCAAGTTCTGACAGCACGAATTACCGTACCGGTGTCAGTGCAGGATAATACCAAGAATAATGTGGATACCTCCACATATAAAATGTGGAGAAACTTCAATTGTAAGCATAGTTGATTTGGGGGCACAAATCTCAGTGACACATGAAGATTTAGTAATGGACGTACATAGTGAAGGAGAGGGGAGAATCAAAATTGTCTCAACTTTTGGTGAAAGTGAGATCGCTCTTTTGAAGATGATTTCTATGGAAATTGATGACAAATTAATGGAATGGTCCCCATAATATGTGCAGTTTCTAAAAACATAACAAATTATATGTTAGTATGCTCTACAGCTTATGAGTCGTTGCGAGAGAATATACAATTGTATGAATTGGATCACAATATCATGATCGATGATGCTACCTATCTTGGCGAAAAGGTGGAGGAAGTAGGGTCTGACCAGGAAGTAATGAATGAAAATGTCCAGGAAGAAAATACGTGCAGTGACCATGGTATTGTGAATGCCACTCAGGTCGAGAGTGATGGGAAACAAGAACAGAAGTCGAGTAAGGATGGCGAAGTAAAGAGCTCGTTTATTCAATTACAACATGAAGATGAGACGTTGAGAAAAGTCTGGGACTTTGCAAGAAAGGGACAAAATGCATACGATATAATTGACGAAGTGTTAGTCCATTCTGAATGGATTACGAGTGAGACAGTCAAACAAGTAGTTTTAACGATCTGCAAACGTCAAGATGTTCTTAGAATGGCTCACGAAATTTCATTAGCTGGCCATTTGGGAGAATAAAATACTAGACAGAGAATTAAATTTTCATTCTTTTGGCCTACACTAAAACAAGATGTGGCTAAATTTTGTGAAAACTGCAAGACTTGTCAGATGAGACGAGTTGTTACATACAGGGACAGAATTCCCATACAACCGATAGCGGGACCCGAAACCCCTTTCGAAGTTTGGAGTTTAGATTGCATTGGCCCGTTAGAACCTCCTTCCGTGCGAGGATATAAGTATATTATATGTGCGAAAGATCTGTGTACAAGATGGGCTGAAGCTATTCGGGTTAAAGAAATCAGTGCAAAAACATCCTGCAATGCATTGATGGAAATTTTTACTCAAACTGGGTTTCCAAAATTGATCTTCACTGATCAAGGAACAAATTTCACAGCAAAATTAACTGAAGCATTTTTAGGTATATTAGGGATATCTTCCAGATTTTCTACACCTGGACATCCCGAAAGCATGGGTGCTGTAGAGAGGTGGAATAGAAATTTGAAAATATGATGAACAAAAATATTCAGGAATATGGGCGGAATTGGGATATACACCTTCCCTACCTTCTGTTTGCATATAGAGAAGTGCCCCATAGTACAACAGGTGTATTACCGTTTCAGCTAGTATATGGACCTTACCTCCAGGACCACTTGCTCTACTAAAAGATGTATGGATCGGTGAACGGAAAATTCTCACTAGGGCATCCCGAACTGTGGAGGAATATCTACATGATCTAATTGAGAAATTGAAAAAAGGACATGAGATCGACACTGAGAAATCCGAAGTAACTCAGGGAAATTACGCTTCTAGATACAATTTGAGATCAAAGGAAAAACATTTTAATATCGGAGATAAGGTTTTAATTTTATTGCCCTCATCCAGCCATAAGTTACAAAACACTTGGATGGGTCCAGTGACGGTTATCCAGCTTACAAGGACGGAACTCGAAGGACGACGGAACTCGAAGAGAGTTACATGTAAACAAATTGAGACTCTACATCAATCGTATCAAACAAATCGGGCTTATTTTCGACGAAGACAAAGAATTTGGAGAACTGAATTGTGTGCCTACAAACCGAGTTAATATTACGCGAAAGGAAGTAAGAAGGTATATTGAGGGGAAAACAGAGACCTTAAGAACAGAACATCGCCTACAACTAAGTTCCATACTATGCAATTATCGTGACGTTTTTAGCACAACTCCTGGACGGTCGAAGGTTGAAGGGCATTCCATCAAGGTTACCTTAGAGTGTAACCCTAAAAAGTTACATCCATATTGTATTCCTATGTCATTGCAGAAAGAAGTGGATCGTCAAATACAGAAATTACTAAATCTAAAATTGATTGAACCAAGTGACAGCGATTGGGCGCACCCCCTTGTATGTGTAGCAAAGAGGATGCAGCGTCAGACTTTGTGTCGATTTTAGATTGCTGAACAGTTTTACAGTGTCCAATGCTTATCCAATGAACGTTGCTGATGAACTCAGAATGCTCATAGGTGACTCTCAATATATCACAGTTCTAGATATGATCAAGGGGTTCTGGCAAATCCCTATGAAAGAGGATGACAAACTTTACACAGCATTTGTGACCCATGCCGTACATTTCAGTGGAGAGTGTTGCCTTTCGGTCTGAAGAATGCAGGAAACACATTTCAGAAGTCGATGGACCACGTGTTGGCATCTCACCAGGAGTATTCTCGTTCTTACATTGATGATGTTGCTATATTTTCTAAAATTTGGCTCGATCATTTGTCTCACATAAATTCTGTATTCAAAACAATGCGTGTAGTTGAACTAACTGCAAATTTAAATAAATGCGATTTCGGAAAAAAAGAAGTGAAACTTTTGGGCCGTATTATAGGATCGGGAAGACATTCTCCTGACCCGGATAAGGTTGAAACGATGAAGAAATTAGTACGGCCTATTGATAAGAGGAAATTACGAGGTATTTTAGGACTAGCTAATCATTACCGAGATTATATCCCAAATGTCGCTCAGTAGTGATACCTTTAACTGATCTAACCAAGAAAAGAATACCAAACAAGATACCATGGATTAGACAGGGAGATGAATTTACAAAGTTGAAGCAATGTTTAACTGAAATGGCTTTTCTTTACACCCCAGAATTTAACAAACTCTTTCAGCTTTATATTGACGCGTCCGGTACCGCAGCAGGAGCTTGTTTAGCGCAAGAAGATGATTCCAAGAAGGATAAACCGATTGCCTTCTATAGTAAAAAGCTCACTTCCTGTCAGACTCGTTGGTCTACGATTGAAAGGAAAGCATATAGCGTCATCGCTGTCTTAAGAAATATGAAACTTGGATCTTCGGGTCAGAAGTACAAATTATATCGGATCATAATTCGCTGACCTACTTAACCCATACAGTGCCGCAAAGTGCAAAGTTGGCTCGGTAGGCCCTTAGCCCTCCAGCGATACAATAATACAATCCGTTATCGAAAGGGAGCATTACACGGAAACGCTATTCCTAGAATTCCCATGACCGACTAATTAGGTAGGGTGGAAGAACATTCATTCTTCATTTGCAGTAAGACTGCCACTTGAATTGCCGAAATCGAGGATTGATATGCTGTGAAAAGAATTGATAATGTTTTACTGTTATTGTGTTTTGATATCTATGTGTGGCTATTGTTTAAGATGTCACATTTCTTATTGTAACACGGTAGGAAATATTATTTTTAAACAATTAGATTTTCTTCTTGAAAATATTAGGTGTTTTGAAATATACTGTAATATTGTGTTGTTAAATCATTACGCTCACAGATGTAAATTTTTATGTATCAGTATGCTCTTTTTAAGTTGTTAGGACTGTATTTTCGATGCCTATATGTTCATAGACCTCTATTTTCAACAACATTATCTTTAAAGAGACGAATGTGCCTTTTTTTAAGGGGGGGGGGAGTAGTAAGACTCCAACAATTCATTTTTTCCACATCGCCAAATCAGCGATGAAGACTCAACCGGCAGGTATATAATTGTTGCCAGAGCAACAGAGCGAGAGCACAGAGGAGAGAGGAGCAATATATAGATGGGAGGTGGAAAGCAAGGAGCATCCGGCGTCGTGAAATTTATAGAGTTTACCAGTGAATTAAATATTTCAATGTTTGTTATGTTATGTGCTTTCGTCTAAATAAATGTGTTTTGCGTGAAGTGCGGATGTTTTAATTACAGTTGGCCTTTTGTCGAGTGCTTCTATTCAAGTGTAATGAAATGAAAATATGCGATGTTAGTGTTTCATAAAGAAATGTCGCACTAAAGAAGAACTTCGGAAGTTTACTGTATGTGTCAACTATAACTCAATGAAAATCAGATTTTTGTGAAATTTACAGTCTTACTAAAATAGGATGAACACCAGAGTAATATCTTCCTTATCCAGTGGTGATTATCAACATCATTAATATGGTTGTAGGGATTCACACCTGCTCGCTACGTTCGAAAACCCCTATAGTTAGTTGATAGAATTCGTCTCCTGCTTGATGGCGCTCGTTGAGGTCGCTTCGCAAGCTTTATCGTTCCACATGGTAGCCGTCTAATGCGCCCTTTGTAGCCATCATTTGTCCACTGGTGCTCAACGAACTCCAGAGCTCGCTTCGCGAACTCTTTATAACCAGCAAGCGCACACGATAACCTTAGTATCATTTGCTTGTTGACGCACACCAACCCCCGAGGATTGGATGCTTCGCTTCCTGTAAGCTGTCGCTCATTAAAATCCAGAAGTCACTGCAGACGTTATATTTGCATTGAAACCTTACCTCTGATGATAGCTGATGCTCACTAATACCCAGAATTCGCTTTTCAATAAAAGAAAACAGTCAAACGCTCAATGTAGGATAACAGTCAAAAGATAATTACAACAGATCACAAGTCAGCAGGGGACCGGTTATAGTAAATATGCCATTATAAACTAAAGTATCATTGCCTTTAAATTTGATTTGGATTAAATATTTTGAAATTTAATTTGAAGTTATAAATATTTATTTCACTTCATAGTTTTTTAAATTTCATTTACACCCAATGTAAAAGGTTATTTTAAATCAATCGAAACGAACTCATTAATTAGAAAACATAATCCCATTCTAGTGCTATTTGAGGAAATTTATAAACAGGCAAATGGACAGAGGGACACTAAAAGTTTTAGTGGGATCACACGAAGGATACAATTCAATACAATTGAAGGATACGAACACAATTTCATAAAGTTTAATACAGCCGTTCTGTCGTGACGATGAGACAAGCAGACAGACAAATAAGTGGATTTTCAATTTTATTTATATAGATTAATCATCTGTTAAGTATAATCAGCTATGATATAGGGTAAATATTTTAGCACTCAATTCTGTTTTGTACTATTTATAGACAAGCAGTAAAAAAATATTTTGCTAGTGAAATTGATTGCTTTTTATCCCATGAATCGAAGATTTTAATTATAATCTGAAAAAAAGTACCATGTTAAAATAACACTACCGTAAAATTTAATTAAAACGAGGACATATTCACTTAATTAAGCATGCTCAATATCACAAAATGTATGTGAAAATAATCACCCTTAACGAGGGTTTCTTTGTAAAATAGTATAAGTTGTAAAAACTTATATTGAAGAATATAAAGTTTTCACTAATACTTGAAACTTTTAGAACATTCAATTTTAAACAATTGTTAAAGTTAAAATAATTTTTTAAAAGTTTAAAAAACGGTTATAAATACAACAAATATACCTCACGTCTTGCAAATGTGTGACTTTTGCTGCATAATAACAAATAAAAATATCGTGTGAAAACAATATAACATGGAAGATTATTTATAAATTCAAACCTATGAAAGTCAATCGATTTATTCTTGTCACATATTCAAATGGGCATACCAATTTTAAGATAAATAACTTGATCCTTATGAAATATACTATGCTAATCGTAGAAATTGAAAGTACCAACACTTTATTAACTCTCAGTAACTGTATTCATTTATTTTTGTTCATCAATTACAAGTTCTTACTATGATTGATGAACAAGCATAATAATAATATTACACATAATTTAAATTAGTAAATCAATAAAACCAATTAATAAAATTAATGTAATAACTTATTCTTGATAGAAAGCTTACATATGTTATCAAATTTCCAAAAAAGGTCAATAAAAGGGTGTCGAAAGCCCAGACCGTCCAACTCGTCCTGGGACATAAGTCGCAACTTGGACGGCCGGTAATAAAATAATGTTTTTGTTGAGACCCAGACCGTCCGACCTACCAGAAAGGTGTAAGGTAACCGTTCGGACGGCCGGGAAGTGCCATCGAATTTAGATTGGAACCCAGTCGGTGAGGCATCCACAGGGACCGTACCCTCCTTCCCCTACCACCAATCTCTCGGAAGGACTTACGGACCCTCATGTTTAAAGTGATCGCACTCCGGATGAACACGGCGGCAGTTGTGTCAGCGTGCAAATCCAGCGCGCAAACCACTCGGCTACTGCGCCCGAAATGTGACAACAGCCCCTTTTATTACTCAAGGTAATAAAAGAGTGTGGGGATGTTACATTAAAAGAGTAACGAAAAACAAAACTCTCACATTAAAAGAGTAATGAAGCACAAAACTCAGTCCGCTCTATAAATCCAACAAAAGGAAGAATCATAGCACTATTATTGTCATAACTGTAATAATTCATTAGAAAGGTCATGATACCTTGATTATTTATCATCTCATCATTTGTCATTTCGAAAAGAAATTCACACTATTAATACTTTACCAAAGTTGTGTATTCATCGTACATCCATATACCAAATTTTAAAGTAAACGCTTGTTACTGAACACATTTAGGAATTTCTATACACTAAGTACATCGTATCTTGTTCAGTTAGATTTCATTCATGGCAAACGTTAGAGTGAGTTTATGCCTGTCATTTCTCAAAGGCTTGTATTTTTTTAAGTTCATCCTTCAGCTTCATCTGCGCCGCTTTCCCGCCTTCTCATTTGCACAGAACCTCACATCACTTCCTTGCATAGATTCATCGGCTCTCTGTACTCATTCCTTTTGGCGTTGGAATACATCATATATTTAGTTCCAAGTAGATATCGCCCCTGATAAATTTAAAGACCAATCTGTTGTCCATTTATATTTCAGGACCACATCATCTCCTTTGTTATTGTTGGATCATTTTTACACTCAGTGTCTTTTTTACTGTAGACGTTTACCTTTTGGATTTGATTTGCATATCAGTGCAAGAGGTTAAAATTATGTTATCACACTCATATAGTAATACATATCATATTTTTCATTGTCATTTTCATTCCCTTTTAGATAAAAAAATGCAGTATCTCAAGAACGACGCGTGTTAACAACTTATAAAAGGTACTGTCTGATTAAAATAAATTGCATATACGATTGCTTATTTTGCATTTTTAACATAATATAATGGCTTACAATGTAATTTTGATTTTTGAACAAAATATATTTTAGTTTTCGGCAGTACAGTTTTTACTGTTATGGAAGCACTTAGTTGTGCTTCTATTATTTTTATACAAATAGAGCTTTTTAAAGAGAAATTATTATTCTGCTTATAGACATTTTAATAACTAAAACAAGATATTAAAATATATGTAAACATTTTATATATGTAAACATTTATTAAATATGTAAACATTTTATATATGTAAACATTTTATGTATGTAAACATATATTAAATATATAAACATTTTATTAAATTGCTTACATATTTTAATGGTGTTAATAACATGAAATATTAAAAATACTTTAACTGTTAATTGACTATCGCGCTTCTGTTAGGTGACTTGGTAACTTAAACTTTCTTTTTCTTTTCAACAGTTGGAATGTCGTGTCTTTCGTTTCCGGTTAACACTTTTTTTAGAGCATTAATGAGGAAAACATAATTATGTTTTGTGAGACGTAGGTTCTTAGATTATTTCCTGAAATAAGGAGCTTTAAGAAGTGGAAAAAGATAGTAGTGTTTTAATAACTCATAAAAATCATTAAAACTTTAAACTACATATATATAAGTTTGGTACGATCGTAAATAAATTCTTTAAGTATATTTTCGAAATGCAGAATGACTGTAAGTATATTATTTCACACTGATGTGCTTATTCCCAATTTTATCAAGTAAATTATAAAGTAATTGGCTTAGAAATAAAATGTTTATTTATTTTTCAATTTCGAAAATTGAACCAAATTGAATTCAAACCACCAATCTTCACCTTGTCGGACAACTTTTATACATTGGGTTTCTGATATGTTATTGAAGTACAGTTGAAGTAAATCCCACGCTTTACAAATATTACATCAATTTTAAACACGTGATGTGGGAATAGGAAATATTCGAAAAAAAAATAATGTTTTTCGTATGCAGTTAAAATTAGTTTAAAAAGTGTAAAATTGAATGATATAAATATTACTTAAAATATCTAATTGATCTTTTAATTTGAAGACGTAAAACATTAAAAACTGAATTTTCTGATATTTACTGCATAAAACAGAACTTAAAAGTCTTGTTTTTTCAGAAAATTAAATATTGGAAAGTTCAGTGTATAAATTTACGTAACTCAAGAAATATGAGAGATAGAGCCGTGAAAGTTAAAACATAATTTATCTATATTTTTAACTTTAATTGGACTTCAGGATATGTACATAAAATTGTAAATTTTAAACTTAATGTATTTTATGCATACGTGACTTATGTAAAAAGACAGTTTTGTCGGTAAGACATTGTTTTTCGATTTTTTCTTATAAGTGTAGAATATATCCTGAAGCTAAATTGAAGAGCATGCTTTTTTATAAAAAACATTTATATACATTTTGTATTTATAGAATTTTAATTCACAGTTAAATTAAATTTAAGATTTTCAATTATTTGTTTTACATTTTTTTAATATTTCACTTATGTTTATTTACTTTACATAACACACTCACACCCAATGAAAGAGAACATGTGTGTAACACTTTTTGAATATAACTATTCATAAATAAGAGAACCAATAATGTCTGTTACGAACTACCTTATGATTTGAACGAGTTCCTGATTATTCTATTCTTCTTATAAAGAAAAAAATCTCTCTCGCTATAAAAACTGAGATTTCTAAATGGCAACGTTAAAATTGCAAATTTGGGATCGTTAGAAAACCAAATATCTTTCAGATCACATATATGTTTTTAACATATGTTTAAGTGGTTAAGTTTTATGATTAAGTTTCATGGTTAAATTGTGAACATTAAAATATATTTCGTTTCAACAACATTAACAATTTAAATGTAATAAAATGGCGACAGTAGTCGAGATGAAATCGAACTAAGTGCTGAAAAAAATAACTGTGGAAAAAAAATCGTCATCCATAAAATAGCATTCTACAACTAAGTAAATTAAAGTACGTAATGGGGAGTAATGTTCCTGATAGTTTTGGATAAAAAAATATATATTCCCTTTGATAGATCAAAATATATATCCTTTGATAGTTCATTTGCAGATTCTCTTTGATAGATCAAAATTTAAATGTTGATCTATCAAAGTCCTTTTCCTTCATTTATACCATGCGTTATAGGGAAAGTATGTAGTTTAGTGAATACACAGTTCATTCACATCATTGTGACCTCCAGCTAATATCTGGAGTAACCGCCGTGTGCAGCGCGGACAGCAGCTAGGCGGTCTGGGAATGACTCGATAAGGTGCTGGAAGATGTTCACAGGTATGTGGAGCCATGCTGATAGCGAATAACCCGATTGAGGCGGTCCTACAGATGCTCAATTGGGTTTAAGTCTGGGAAACTAGGGGGTCAGGGTAGTACTTTGAAGTCTTCAACGTGTTACTCTAGCCACTCTTGGACATTTTTCGCTGTGTGGCACATCGCATTGTCGTACTGGTAGATTCCATCCACCCTAGGGAAGACAATCAGCATATATGGGTGTTCGTGGTTTGCAATAATCATAACAAATTCCGTTCATAGTGGCTACCATAGATATGAGTGGACCCAGAGAATGTCACGAAAACATTCCCCAGACCATAACGCTGCCCCCAAAGCCTTGTGATTTTCGAGCAATGGTTGATGAGTGTTTGTTGGCCTATCTTTCACGACTTATACGCAAATCTCCATCCATTCAATGCAGCAGAAAACGTGACTCATCGGAAAAGACAGTTTTTTGCCAATCAGCGGAGGTCCAAATCCGATACAGCCGTGCAAATGTAAGACTTTTCTGCCGATGCACTTTCGTTAGCATAAATGCAGTGACCGCCCATTAGATTCGAAGGCCCATACCCAACAGGGTTCATTTAACTGTCATTTGAGAGGCACTTCCGGTAGCACCCTAGTTCACTGTACCACGGCGATCGGTCCTCACGGACCTTCGGAGCCGACGTTCAACTCTCATATCGATGGCTCGTGGTGCTCAGCAGTTTCGACGTCGCTTATTCGCAATGATACCATTTCTCAATTGACGATACATTTTAAACACAACAGCAAGTGAACAGTTCACAAACTGCGCAATTTAAGAAATACTGCAACCCTTGGGTCGAAACCTGATAATCATCCATTTTTCTAAATTTAATAAATCACTTCTTTTAGCCACCACAGCAACGAGTGATATGTTTTCAGAATGCTTACGCCATACCATATATAACCACCCAGCCAGTTCATGACACGTGCCTTTTTTCATTTGCTACGCGCTGTTGACGTTAAAAGTAGGAGGCGGTCACGATAATATGGCTCAAATCTGTACATATTTGGAACAAATAAGAACATTATATATTCTACTACATCTAATATTAAAAAATGAAATAAAAAATATGTATGCAGTTCTGATTTTAAGCCTCAAAAATAGAATATATGGTGTGTTCAGAAACATAGGGTTGTTTATAATGCTACTGTGTTTCGATAAAACCAAGTACAATACATATTTGAGATAAAAAAATTCAGAAGCAAAGAATTTGAACTTTGGTTTCTGAAACCACCAAAGATGCAATTTGTTATATGTAATCTTCAAAAACATATACTTTATACTTTGATTCCATCTTTATATTCATCTCCGGCAGCAGAACTTTTGAAAAAAAATGTATTTTGCTTTGATTTTATTCTTAGTTCTTTTTAACCCTTCATATTTCGATATTTTTTCTAATTCTGTATTTTGATGGCAAGTCCATAACGTTTTATTTAACACATGATCCTTATGATTTTATATTTAGTCAGAAATTTTACACGTGGCCGAAAAATGTAATTTATTAATTCAAATAAAATACATGATGTGTGGACCCCGTGTCTGTTTTACAAATATGACATTTCGATATTCTGGGGGAATCAAAATTACACTGTTAAACATTTGCAAGCATGATAGTGAAAGCTTCAGGGGAGTCAGCTGTCCGTAATGGGGAGTAATGTTCCTGATAGTTTTGGATAATATATATATATATATATATATATATATATATATATATATATTATCCATTTGATAATATATATATATATATATATATATATATATATATATATATATATATATTATCAAATGGCCAGGCACTTGACTTTCATCACTCGCCTATATATCGGTCAGAAACGTGAACCATTTAGCCATCCTGGGACGTTGCCCCAGGCGCACCAGAAGGGGGCGGAACACACTGTGCCCAACAATACAACATCCATGCCTTACGTGGGACTCGAACCCAGAATGCGGCGGCCGCATTGAACCCAGAATGCGGCGGCCGCATCCCAAAAACATTGACCTCGGATTTTATTCCTTACATATTGATCTTAGACATGTATATAAATTGCAAAGTTGCGTAAAAAAGTTACACAATTTTATGAAATCGATAAAAATTTCAATGGAATTAAATTTTAAGAAATACAAAATTTAAATTTTTATATGGCTCCCGCACATAAACTTTTCCAATGAGTAAAATGTGCTCCATACAATAATAAGGTGATGTACAAAATTTCAACCTCTAATAATAAAAAATTTTAGAGATATAAAAAGACAAAAATGACTTTAACCACTTTTCAGTGCATCGATATGGGTTCATAGAGGGGGAAAATAATGTCAGCAGATTGCGTTTCAGTGGTCATACACAAATTACGAAAGAAACATTGACTACATAAATAAATAATAATTTTGCTATTTATTGGTACAAAAGTATCTACACTGTGTAGAAATAATAGCTTTACATAAATATTACAAAGCTTTTTCAAAATGATTTCCATCCATGCCAAATATTCATTAAAGACAAGAGGCAGATTTTATTTGCCTATGATGCATTTGCATTGCGTCATTTGCACTTTTGCTGTAAACATTTACATTCTAATTTGTGGTTAATCCCTCACCAACTTCGTTTAAACATACTTCTGGGACTTTTTATGACAAAATGCTGAAATTTTGTACATCAACTTATTATTGTATCTGGCACATTTTACTCATTGGAAATGTTTGGTACGGGGGCCGTATAAAAATTTAAATTTTGTATATCTTCCAATTTAATCCCCTGAAAAATTTTATCAATTTCATAAAATTGTGTATCTTTTTTACGCACCTTTATAATTTATTATATATGTTTAAGATCAATATTTAAGAAATAAAAGCCGAAGTCAATGTTTTTGGTACCCTATATATATATATATATATATATATATATATATATATATATATATATATATATATATATATATATATATATAGGGGAATTGACTAATACTTGACTAATTGACCTTGAATTTTACTAATTCTGTCTTAAATAATCTGAAGATAAATAATTTTTTTAAATCGGTTTCCAATTACTTTCCAGTCAAACATGTAAATCCTAAAATTGCATATAAATATGATAAACCGCTAGGACGTTATATTTTCAACTATAATCAAATTGCCAAATCAGTAGATATTAATCAAAACTATGAATTGGATAAAGAGTCATATTGCCACTGTCATTTAGAAAAATACAAAGACTTCGTAGATAAACACCATGGGCATGTTATAATGGGAAATCTAAATATTATTAATTATGATACACTAAGATCACTGATGTTACTGGGTACTAAGTACCGTATACCTACTAAATTTAAACATAAATTAATATGTAAAGGTTTATTTCTTGACTTAAATAAATATATTTATAAAATCAGTTATAAATATCAAATCCCTGTAGAAGCCTTTAAACCTTGGAGAGTCTTAATAGAGCAATACTTAAATCATTATACATATAATCAGAAAATTAATAATTCATATAAACTTAATTCAATTAAAAATGATATTAAAGAAATACAAAATGATTTTGTCATTACATATGTCGATAAGGCAAGTGGAAACTACTCAATTATATGTAAATATTATTATAAAAATACCCTTCAGTCACACTTACTTAATAATCATATCTATAATTTACATAAAACTAACCTTAAAATCTTATACAATAGAATATCAGCCAAATATAAGCAAATCCATCTAAAAAATAGTTGTAATAACATTCCATATATTGTTTTAGTACCCAAGTTTCATAAATCCCCTGTTGCTTTTCGAACCATTACCAGTGGGCATAATTCTTACATTACTAATGCTGGAAAATTATTATTAAAGATATTACATGAAGTATCCTTGTCAGATGAAATCTCAAATAATTGTCATATTGTAAAAAACAGTTTTGAATTAGTTAAGTAATTGAAAACTCTTACTAATATTCGTAGTATTTATACCTTTGATTTCAAAGATTTGTTTAATAATATTAATATAGATGATCTGTATAGAATTATTTTAGGAATTTTTGAAAAATATAATATCAACCTAAAATATTCAAATTTTCTTTTTAAAAAATTACTTAACTTCACTCTTTATGAGAATTATATTCAACATGGTGGTACTTTTTTTAAACAACAGGTTGGTATCCCACAAGGGGGGTGTGCCTCCTCATTGTTAGCTAATCTGTATTTATTCTTCTATGAAAAAATCATTAATCCAAGCTTGCATAATATGCACATGTTTAGATATTTAGATGATATTTTATGTGTATCCCCAAATAATAATATCCTTATAGTGTTAAACTTTTATCCAAAAAATTTGCAATTAAATGCAAGTAATAATGACACAAATGTTGCAAACTTTTTAGATTTAAATTTAAATTTACAAAATTGTAATATGGTTATAAACTTGTATGATAAAAGACAGGATTTTAAATTTAATACATCAAAAATTCAACATTTTGACTCTTGTTTGCATATATCTGTATTTAGAAATATTATAATAAACCAGGCTCTTAGAATCAATAAAATTTGTGATGAAAATTATAAATTAGCGCATTTTATGGAATTATTGAGTACAGCGACTAATAATGCATATCCCCCCAAGTTTGTTATTAAAATTATCAACTCAGTGTATCAAATTTCACTCGATAACATCCTAGAAAACATTCCCAATTATAGTGACTAACATACAGTAAAAAAAAAATATATATATATATATATATATTATATATAATTATTTATTAATTATATAAATAAATAAAAATGAAAAATAATAAACTAAATCAAAAGCATTAGAAAAATTAAAAAAATCGGAAAATAAGATGCATTAACATTAATGTTTTGAATTTTATTTTCGCAAAAAAATGTAACTTTTGTCAGTATTGAAACTACGATTTGAGCGCCCTTATAATGGTGTATTCGTTTATCCAGTTTTCCTATGAATTACTTGTTTAGTAGGAATTTTCATCTTTGATTCATATTCATATTCAGAATTGCATATTTGGGAAGTTGTATTCTGAATTGCTTGTCCAGTCTCCAGCTTAGACTCACTGGACGGGTTTGGGAGTATTTCCGTGAACGTTCGTACTGCCTCCCTGGTAGAATTTCGACTTGTTCATTCCGGTGCTTCTAGATTAAGCTGTTGAGGTTAATCGTGTATACACGTGGTGGAAGAAGAAGGGTTCATGCCGTATGGTAATACAATTTTCTTAATGTATCCTTTTTTCATTTTTTTAATTTTCATGATGCCAGTAGACTGAGTTTAAGCATTTATAGTAATGTACTATTGCTTAATCTGAAACAGGCATTTGTTTGGGTTAATTAGAATTAAATACTCAGACCTGAAGATGAATTTAAATCTGATTAATCATTGAATTTGGGACGGTGCTGTTCTTTTCTCTATCGGCGGCATTATGGCCGTGAATTTGCTTCTATGGTGATGTTAATATTACTTGAATTGTATTTTTATTTTTTTATTTTTACATAATTCTTATTATTACATATTTCAAACATATATATATATATATATATATATATATATATATATATATATATATATATATATATGGCAGACGATAAGTAGCTGAATATTTCTGAAATAAAACTGGAATTTTCATAAACGCCTGTAATTGCGGCTTTTATTTTCAGTTTGCTGAAATTATCAACAAATTAGCTTGAAAAAAATGAGCAACGGTTGCAGGACATATTTACAGTGCATATTTTACAGTGTAGGACATTCTTATGACTCGCTCTGGCTGAAAATAGAAAAGAACATATTTTTGTTAATTAAAATAAAAATACTAAATTTCATGAAAATCGTTTGACCTTTTCGAACGATATAACACTACGTGTGGATTGTCTTATTTCTTTAAATTTTGTTTCCCAAACTTACAAAGTCCGCATAACCCTTACAGAATTATTCATATCGGTATTTCTCCTTTGAAGAGTTTGAAGTAAGTTTTAATAAAACAACTTTATCTGCAGATGATAGACTAATATATTATTTTCCTTATATATTAGGAAAGTTGAACAACATCGAAATATGTACATTTGTATGTGATAGATTATTTGCCATTATTTTAATAATGACTCAAAAATATTACTTTCCTTATATACATAATGTATAAGGAAAGTATTGTGACGGGGTCGAAAATTCGAATTCGAGTTTTCGACAGAAGAGCACGTTTCAAGCATCCCTGATCACGAATCAAACATTTTTGAAGTGATGTCTGTGTGTGTGTGTGTGAAAGTGTGTGTGTGTGTGTGTGTGTGTGTGTGTGTGAAAGTGTGTGTGTGTGTGTGTGTGTGTGTGTGTGTGTGTGTCAGTGAGCCTGTGGAGACGATAACTGACATGCGAATGAACCGATTCAAACCAAATTTGATACAAAAATCACAATCCGTAAACACTGGAAGCCTATTGCTTTTATACGCAATCGAATGTTCAGAACCCCCCTAAATTTTCGCGTAAAATTTTGAAAAAATCGTCAAAAAATCAAAACTACTAATAAAGTTACCCAAATAGACATTTCTTATGTAATTGTTCATTAGAAAACGATTGGCATAAATTTTAGAACGCTAACACAAACCGTTCTCGAGATATTGCACATTTTTTAAAAAAATTATCATAAAGTCATATAAAATAAAAAAAATATTTCCTATTGAGAAACATGTTCACTTTTCATATGTAATACCATACGATAAATTGGGTGACATCATTGTAGTGGATCTAGCTCGTTCCATTCATGGAAAAAGATACTTTGAGTAATACTTTTGTATTTGAGCGCCAATAGTCATTTGTCTGCTGTAAGAATAACTTATTTCTTCATCCATAACGCTTGGTGAGATTTTGGCGACGAATTTGGCAGAATGTCGCCAATTTGGCGACTTTTTGAAATGTTGCCAAATTAACAAAAATCTCGCCAAATGGATAAAAATGACGCCAAATCAATGAAAATGACGACTCATTGTCGAAAATTCAATATCTTGGAAAGAATATTAGTATCTACTATAAGAAAAACCTATATTTTACTGTAAAATTAGTAAATTCAATTCATTATATAAGGAAAGTCATGTGTTGCCCACATCAGATTTTTTTCTTATATGTTCAGATTGTCTCTCTAATTTTTGCAAGATATTTGCAAACATCTGACTCCGACCTCTCCAAATGTTACATCATTATTTGAATCATAACAGTTTTGCCGCATCTAATATTTTACCGAATTATTCAGTGATGAAAAGGAAAGTATTCACCATTTCTATGATGTTTATGCTGTAGTAGCAATTTGAAAATTGTGGCCTTCAATTTATATTGAAAATAGAATTACTTGCATGTTTCCAGTGCAAGGACAAGTTAAGGTTATTCAAATGAACAAATTGATCTGTAAATGCATGCTAATTTACAAGGTCATTTTGTCAGCCCAAGAAAAGTACAAACAGGCATTATAATTTATGTAAGATTTTAAAAGTGGGTGCTTAATTTGCATCGTCAGAAGTTTGCATCCAACGTCGTTGTATTCGAGTCAGTTAAGTTATAATTATTAAATTAGAAAATGAATTATATGTATTTAATTATAAATATTTTTGTCGTAATAATTGTATTTAGTCCCTATTTACGGTTATTGTTGCTTCGAATAAAGTTATCCATAACTTTGAACATATTTATGTATCTTGAAAATACGCATTCATATCTAGAGGATGTTTTGCAACAATAGTGTGGAACTAATGGAATTATGGAATATTATGAAATAATTCCTACCCACGCGTCGCGCAGACGAAATAGCTAGTAGTCACTAAATATAACATTTACATACTATAAAAGTTCAGAATATCAAATATTGTTTAAAATTTAAGCACAAAATTGCAGCACATTTTACAGTTCCGTTGACAGTAAAATTGCAGTATGTGAAACAATATTTCATTTTCAGATCACTATATGCGTATTTTTATTGTTTTATTTTAAATTAAAAATAAATTAATCATAGCATTATTTTTAAATCGTTTGATTAAAAGGATAGACATTAAACGATTTCGGTATTTGAAAAGTAACACGGTTACCAGAATTACTACATTAAATTAAAAAACTATAAATACATTAATTGGAAAAATATAATAAAACATATTAACTGTTGACCATAGTTACTCCAATGAAATAAAAAAAAAATCTGATATGGGCAACACATGACTTTCCTTATATAATGTAATGAATTTACTACTTTTACAGTAAAAATATAGGTTTTTCTTATAGTAGATACTAATATTCTTTCCAAGACATTGGATTTTCGACAATTAGTCGTCATTTTCATTGATGTAGCGTCATTTTTATCCATTTGGCGAGATTTTCGTTAATTTGGCAACATTTCAAAAAGTCGCCAAGTTGGCGACATTCCGCCACATTAAATGACTATTGGCGTCCAAATACCAAAGTGTTACTCAGAGTATCTTTTTTCATGAATGGAACGAGCTAGATCCACGAGAATGATGTCACCCAATTTATCGCATGGTCATATGAAAAGTGAACATGTTTATCAAAAAGAAATTTTTTTTTATTTTATATGACTTTTTGATACTTTTTTTTTGAAAAATGTACAATATCTCAAAAACGGCTCGTGTTAGCGTTCTAAAATTTATGTCAATCGTTTTCTAATGAAAAATTACATAAGAAATGTCCATTTGCGTAACTTTATTAGTGGGTTTGATTTTTTGACGATTTTTTCAAAATTTCATTCGAAAATTTAGGGAGGTTCTGTACATTTGATTGCGTATAAAAACAATAGGTTTCCAGTGTTTACGGATTGTGATTTTTGTACCAAATTTGGTTCTAATCGGTCCATTCGTTCGTCAGTTATCGTCTCCACAGACCCACTGACATACACACACACATACTTTCACACACACACACACACAGACATCACATCCAAAATGTTTGATTCGTGATCAGGGATGCTTGAAACGTGCTCTCCCGTCGAAAACTCGAATTCGAATTTTCGACCCCGTCACAATACTTTCCTTATACATTATGTATATAAGGAAAGTAATATAAATACATTAATTGGAAAAATATGATAAAAAGTATCAATTGCTGACTATAGTTACTCCAATGAAATGAAAAACTATAAATACATTAATTAGAAAAATATAACATAAATATCATCTGCTGTGACTATAAATGAAAATATCTCAAGAAAGATTGATTGTAAACCAATAGAGTTAATAAAGATAATTTAGTATACTTTTTTATGTGCATGGTGATACAAACACAACTTTTGCGATCCAGTTGTTCTCGAGTTATAACTAAAAGAATGTTTAAGAAAAAATCATGTGATTTATAAGTGTTATACACGACTTTTCAAGAGCTTAGATTTTCCTAATTACTTATTGGTAAAACCACACGTATATGCTGAGTTTACAGTTTCTACCGTCAGCAGTTTTGGCATTCAATCAGTTTCAGTCCTTTGTATGATATGGAAAACTAATCCTTTTAATTAATGACATGGAAACTGTGTATACATTTCTTATTTTCTGACTACATTGCCTATTTTGTTTTTTCTTTCGACTCAGACCGTCCGACCTACCCGAAGGTGTAAGATATATGTTTGGACGTCCGAGACAGTACCACCCAATATACACCGTAACACAGTGGGGGCGATATCCACAGGGACCGTACGCTCCTCTTCTACCACCAACATCTTGGAAGGATTTACAAACCCACATATTTAACATGTCTGTACTACGCGAGAACACGGGGACAGCTTGGAAAGCGCAAGGAATCGAACTAGGGTTCTCCGAGTGCAATGCCCATGCTCTAACCACTGGGTCGTCCCGCCCTAGCCTACCCCACTTGATGCTTGTCATTAGGTAAAATTGTCCTTATCAAAATTCTTACTATAGAACTTACCTATGATGCCGACACTAAGGGTGGCGCATGTAAGCCCCTGGTTCTCAAGCTGTAGAGACAATCACACAAAATACCAATAAATACACTTATCTAAATTAAATCAATTACTTTAATATTTCTTTCATATATATACATGTAGCGAGATCTTGATTATTAAATTTATTCCTAAATCCTTCTGGACACATATATCTTCAACAACATTTAATCAACACATACATTTACAATACATAATTTAAAAGACATGTATATTTATAACACATTAATTACTATTAGCTACCGAAAATCTAAGTAGTTCATTTAGTTAACTACACGAGCTCGTTATCGCGATTGGTTCGTACGACCTTATTGTTACTTGTACGATAGATACTATAAATTGTGTGACTTCCATAATCATTATAACAGATGAAACATATCCATACCTTATGTTAGCTTGTACCTCGATAGTTGATGTAGCCAACACTATATCGGAAGCCTGCGTATACTATTTGAATACGCCACTATTTCACTGTGCTCATATTTCGTTCACACATCACAATTTTTGCCGATCCGCGTATCTTTGCGCGATCGCAGGAGATATTTTTTGAAATTCCTAAAAAACATTAGGTGCGTCTAGGACGCTGTCGAAATTGCATCTCATGGAAACTTCTAGAACATTCTCGAAAACACTTTTTCTTTTCACCTTGTAGTGTCATACCTCTTCTTTTCATTGGTTGTTGTGATGGAGGGGATGCGCGCTACTTATTTATGTTTGGGTTGCCATTGGTTCCATCTGCAGCATTTAAATAGCTCATTATTTTGGTTGGCATCCGTAATTGAAATTACAAAATGTCGTACACGCCGTACGGCAATGCTCATAACAACATACTCTCTAATCAGAATCCAACGTTCTCTAATCAGAACTACATTGTTGAAAACCAAGAATACTAGAAAATTTAAATCCGAAAGGCTAGAAGCAAGGCTTTTTAACTTTGATTTCTGATATTCTGAAAAACGCTATTGTATGAAAGAAGAATTTGATTTATTATCTACGGGCTGAAAAAACATATATCCATAATGCATAGGGATTCTTTTATCGCATTTGAACTTGTGAAAAATGTTCCATTTTGTTTTCAAATCAATGCGTTGTCATTTTTTTTAATATCATATCCAACTCCCGACTTTTTACAGATTAGCAAATGTCTACATTATAGGAAAAATAACTCACATTAAGGCTCTTTAACAACAACATAATTTCACAGATCATGACTAGGCTTATTTTAATTGTAGTAAGAATGCTAAATTTTATGAAAATCGTCTGGGTCTTTTGATATGATTTTGTTGCTCTTTGTGAGAAAATAAAATTTTTAATATCTGATAGTTCGTATTGTAATAAAAATGTTTTCGAAGCAATTCTGGTGAAATTTGTACAAGCTATTCATAGGGGCGCGGTAGCCCTTTGGTTAGCGCGCTGGAGTTGCACTCGGTAGGCCCTGGTTCGATTCCAGCCACTGCCAAATCTGCCGCCGTGTTCACGCGGAGTACGATCACGTTAAACATGTGGGTCCGTAAGTCCTTCCGAGAGGTTGGTGGTAGGGAAAGGCGGGTACGGTCCCTGTGGATGCCTCCCCCACTGGGTTCCGGTCTAAATTGGGTGGCACTTCCCGGCCGTCCAAACAGTTACCTTACACCTTTCTGGTAGGTCGGACGGTCTGGGTAACAACAACAACAACAAGCTATTCATATGTTTGCAAATTGATCATACCTACATGACGATAAAAATGAGACATCAAGATGGAGTGGACAGAAAACTGTGCAAATTGCAGGTTAGACGCAGCTCACCGAGTTATGTTATGATGTAAAAGTTATGTAATGATGAATGCCGAGTAAATGATGCGAAATGCGCAGCTGTCCCGTGCACGTTGCGTGAGATGTAAGCGAAGGAACGTGCAGAATCGATCATAGTTGCGCCTCTCTGTCTGCCAGTTGAATCATTTTACAATTATTTTTGTCTAAGAGGAAAGGTGTAGCAGCAGAGAATGCCAGGCCGCCGCCAACCGAGACAGTTCCAGCAGACAGACGATTTCACGAAGGGTATGGTGATCTGATTCAGAAGCGAAGGTTGGTCCATACGTAAAATCTCATCGGACTGCCACCTTCATGCGCCACGGTGCACCGGTTGTTGCGAAGATGGGTGGAACAATGGAATGTGGAACGTTTGTTGGGTGTCTGTACGGCCAGAGCGACGTCAGCATGCGTGGACCACATATCCGCCGACAAGCGTTGCGACTCCACAGGCTAGTTCCTTCGCCCTTTTACAGCATGTGCAAGGCACCCTTGATTATCCCATATCGACCAGTACCATCATCAAGCGATTGGTCGTGGGCGCCCTGCACGGCCTTGTCATTGACCCAACAGCACAGTAAGAAAACTGTCATTGACCCAACAGCACAGACGCCTCCGTTTGCAATGGTGACGGGATAGAGCCACGTGCACTGCGGAATGGCACAGGGACGTATTCTCAGACGAGTCACACTTCTGCTTCAGCAATGACAGTCGCCGTGCACGACCCTTGAGCCGAAGTGGTGACGGTTCCAATCCGGTTGCATCAGTGGAACGCCACACCGCGTGACAACGAGACGCATGGTTTGGAGCGCCATCGCCTACAATAGCAGATCGCCTCTGGTCCGTATTGAGGGCACTATGACATCCAACAATACGTGGATGACGTGTTGCTGCCGGTGACCCTACCCTTCCTTCAGTGGTGCCCAATGCCATTTACTAGCAGTATGAAGTCCGATCACACACGGCAAGCATCTGCCAAAGTACCCAGGTGCTTCGCTGGCCACCAGTCTTCCCTGATCCTTCACCAATCGAACACGTCTGGGACGTGATTGGACGTCGCTTGCGTGCGCTACCACCGCCGCTTTTAGAAGATGAACTCTGGCAAATGGTTGATAGGGAATGGGCAACCTTCCTTCAGAACACCATTCGCACGCTCGTTGACTCTGTACGTAGACGTGTTGTCGCCTGTACGGTCCTACAGCCTACAGCTCAGATGGTATTATCGCTCAGTGTATAGGTGTATCATATTACAATGAACATCATTTTTTTTCGTTGCTGCCACTGTCTTTTTGCCAATTTTCATTACTTTCTGCTCACTCCTTATTAGTTTCTCATTTTCACTGTCACGTAGTGTATTTAGTTTTTTATAATTATTTTTCAAAATCCCTAGAACGACGCTTATTAAAGTTCTATAAGTGGCATTCACTTTTAAATTCAATTTTATGTTAAATGTGTTTTAATATGATTTTTTTTGCAATCATTTTTAATGATTATCTTCCAAAATCCGAAAACAATATTTTCGAAAACTTTGACTTTTGTCCGAGATTCCCGAAAATCACTGTGTGTCTAATGTTTATTGATTGCAATATTAATTCTAAATTCATTCCATTTGTTTAATTCGTTCGAGATTTATAGAGCTCAAACACTCCCAAATAAACACCCAGATATTAAAAACTGGTAGAATATATTAAGAAATTCTCAAAGCACGTAGATATCTCATAATTTGTGAATGTGATAAATTGTGAGAGCAAAAGCACATCACAATACATTTTCTTCATATATTGTCGGTATTGTTGGGAATGTAGTAAACCAATTTACAACATATGTTTGGATATATGATTCTTTGAAAACTGATATACAGGGTGATCCAAAAGTCCCTGACACATTTTAAAACTGAATATAAACTCAAGTAATTGCCGTGAAATAGTGAGGTTTGGACTAAAATGTTTTTCACGTTGAAATGTTTTGGTTAAGCAAATAAAAAATTTTGTTCCGCAATTTGCCCATAGATGACGCTACGTGTGCAAATGTTGTATATCTGCGATTTTTTTTTTCAGATTCGTTTTGTCACTCTCACTGAGAAGTAAATGACAGCTCCCACTGAAAAAACTCATTGCGTAGGTTGGTACTTTGAAACTAAATCTATCATTACAGTTCAAAGAAAGTTTCGTGCCAAGTATAAAAAAAAACCCTCCATCTCGAAACAGCATTTTGGATTGACATAGCAAATGTTTAGAAACTGGAAGCGTTTTGGATCCAGAAAGAAGTGGCCGGCCAAGCACTTCTTCACTACTCGTCTACAGATTTTATCCTTTTTTGGGTATTTTTAAGGTACAGCGCCATCTATGGGCAAAGTTTGGAATTATTTTTTTTATTGGCTTAACCAAAACTTTTCAACCTGGACATAATTTTAGTCCAAACCTCACTATCGTACGGCAATTACTTGAGTTTATATTCAATTTTAAAATGTGGCAACGACTTTTGAATCACCCTGTATATATCTCTATCGCGATACTCAGTGTCATTAACCTTAAGGACTTTATTGCCTTAACTTGCATTTTGTAAATATTTACATTAATGAAAAAAAGTAGAATAGTTTCATTTTAAATGCGAAATTTGTTTTGTTTTTGTAACGGATCTATAAAATACACACTATTTTCATGAATTAATTTGAAATATTTTTTGATATTCAAAATTTTTATTACATATATAGATGCCACATTTTTTACCACTACGCGCGAAGCGTGAGTGGGAATTTGCTAGTATCCTATAACTAGAGTTGCAAAAAAAAAAGGTCAATGTTTGGGAACAAACAGGGAATTTTTTGAAGGCTTGGAAACTTTGAAGGGAGGAAACTAATTTACGCGTTTCTTATATGCTCTGTTTCATCCGGTACGTTAAAGAGTTAAGGAGATTAAAGATCGATTGCGATTTAGATGAATTTACTGAATATTTGCATTAGTTTAAAAGTAAAGTCTATTGTAATAAAGTTTTTGAAAATTTGAAATTACGAAAATTTTGTTGAAAATTGGCTAATTTTACTAGTCACAAAATTATTAAAATGTTATTGGGACTAATATAGATTCCTTATTATCGTTCAATATTAAATGAATATGAATTAAATTATCCCTTTGTAATAATTATTTTATCGTTCGAAGTGTTCTTACATTTAAAATATTTACAAATTAAATTACATCTTATTTGTGGAACTAATTTTCGTTTTTATATACAATTAGAAAGTCACATAATCTAAACATTTTCTTACATTTAACAATTTTCTTTCAATTTTATATCAATGCTTCAACTATTTACCCACTCCGAATGCGAAAAAATAAATATTAGTTTTTGATCATATACTCGTACTTTCTTTTACAATGAAAAAAGCAATAACTGAAAATTCCCACTTTTTGGAAACTTTCAAAATTTCCAAATTTTTCAAAATTTTCTTCTAAAAAAAACAGAGCTTATTCCGGAATAAATCGAGGTTTATTCCTGTCTTTACAACTCTATAACGCAGTTGATACAAATAGCTGGAGGAAAAACAGTCCAGTAACAATGTAAATTATACTTACTATTTATTTACTGAAAATGTGATATAGAGGATAATCGATAAAATCCCCTGAAACATTTTGAATATATAGAGAGAACATAATGATGATCACCATTGACATAATTTTCAGAAAAAAAGTAAAACACATATTGAACAGATCCATAAATAAGTGTATTTTTACACTTATAAAAGTTAGCATGCTAAAGTGTGCCAAATGTCATGATGATATTAATATTACAGTTAGACTAATTAAGTAATGAATATTAATGTATATACGACATACCAATTTTTTGCTGCAGATTAAAACTGCAAACACGAAATGTTGAAACTCTATTAAGATATTCGTAACAGAAGAAAACGGAGCAATCTAGAATTTATTTGCTTAATTTCCATTAAGTAAATGTATCATTAACATATATTAAACACATATCTTCTTCATTTCTATCAACTAAAGATTTAATTCTAAGAAATGAGTTGAGGTCAAGAAGAAATTTGAGACTAAGAAAGAAGGAAAGAAGGTATAGTTTATAAGATACATTTTATCAGCATTTTTTTCTTCTGAAATTTAAGTTCTTTCTTTATTTTGTAGTGATTTTTTAATTATTTTAGAATTTTGATGGAGTTTTCTTTTCCAACTTCTGACCATAATAGGACTTTGTCCCATTAAGATATTGGTAACCTATAAGAATAATGCATCATATTTTTAATTTAGGATCTAGAAGAATTTTAAGATTAAGAAGGAAGGAAAGAAGGTGTAGTTTATAAAAGACATTTTATCAGTCATTTTTTTCTGAAATTTATGTTCTTTCCTAATTTCGTAGTGATTTTTTAATTATTTTAGAATTTTGAGGTAGTTTCCTTTTCCTACTTCTGATCGTAATTGGACTTTACCCCATTAAGATATTGGTAATCTATAAGAATAATGCATCATATTTTTAATTTAGGGTCAAGAAGAATTTTAAGACTAAGAAGGAAGGAAAGAAGGTGTAGTTTATAAGAGACAATTTATCAGCCATTTTTTTCTGAAATTTATGTTCTTTCCTAATTTCGTAGTGATTTTTAAAATATTTTAGAATTTTGATGGAATTTTCTTTTCCTACTTCTGATCGTAATTGGACTTTGCCCCATTAAGATATTGTTAACCTATATGAATAATGCATCATCTTTTTAATTTAGCTTATATATTTTTACTAAAGGAAATGTTTTAGTTATCATTTTTATCAATTTTGAAAACCGTATTTTTCTTAATTTTACCTGTTAGTCTTATAGAAAATATTTTCAATTTCAGCAATAATATAAGATCCAACAAGAAAATAAAATAATGAGATTAGGAGGTGTAATATATTGAAACCATTAACTGAAAAAATGTATAAAAGTATTTTAATATCTTTAGTATCAAGGAATACTGCTATCATTAATTTGTAAGGAATTTTTGATTAAAAACTTAGCGACACTATTAATTTGACCAACATAATTGTATATGGAAGGTGATACCATTATGCTGCTAAATCAAAGAAATCAAGTTAAATAATTGTAAAATAAGCAAATAAAATATATATTTGAGCGTTTAGTAACAGTTAAATTACAATCAGGTTCTAAATTGGTGTTGTTCGACGTAATAAACATATCAGAATCATCTGGTTCTGAGATTTCAACAAGCAAAAAGTAATCTAAAACCCGAGATGACGCCATGTTTTATGGATCTACCATATTGCTGCTAAAATGCAGACGCATTGTTTCTTACCAATGGTTCTTCTACTCCCAAGCACTGTTGAGTTTACGACTCAATTTATATTTTACTAAAAGTGAAATACTTTTTTTAAATATTAGCAAGTACCAATATGTCTTCGCCAGCCCTTAACTTAAGCGATGATGTAATTACTTCACTTTACATTTCTTCTTTTTGTCCTATATTATATTTTTATATTGTTCCTTTTTCTATGGTAATATATATAATATGAAATTATGAAATTCCAATGATAGATTAGAGAGTAAACTAAGTTGTAACTCAAGTAACCATAGTTTAAAATATATGCTAACAACGTAAAAATATTTAATAAATAGGGATTCAATCAAGAGAAAAATAAAATGCATATATCCATTCATGAAGCTAAATATAATCAACATATATCAATGGTGAGAATTTGAAAATTGAAAAACAGAAAATAACCAAGCAACAAAGCAAAACACGTTGAAAAGCACTAGGCTTAAAAAGGAATTCATTTTGAAAAGATGTATCCATTTCCATGTATCTATTCAATATAAACAAAATAAACTTGTTTCTGAAGACGGCGATAGATACTATCTATAAAATCCTTCTATTTGGACTACAAGTTAAAAGATTGAAACATAAAATGGCAATATAAAATGTGATAGAGGTAATTCTGCACATGTTCTATTTAAACGAGCAACGAGCAATATATAAATAAAGAGACTCATGTTGCTATTCGCAGGATATATATATATATATATATATATATATATATATATATATATATATATATATATATATATATATATATATATATATATATATATGTATATATATATATATATATATATATATATATATATATATATACGTATATATATATATATATATATATATATATATATATATATATATATATATATATATATATATATATATATATATATATATATATATATATATATATATATATATATATATATATATATATATATAAAAGTATGTTTTCATTTCTTTTCAATACCCACTCTCATTAGTAAGTGTGCTAAAGTATTGCGTATAGTCGATTGTTTTTCTTATGTAAAAATGTTACACGAATTCTGTGGAAAGTAAATAAAGACTTTCAAAGAAATAAGGACAAAAAATCATTTTTATGCATCGCAAAGCGAGAAATGTTAATTAAAATCAGCAATTATAAAAGCCACCCTCCAATAAAAGAAGAAATAAAAGAAGACGTAAGAAAGAGCACAATTAACATGCAAGTATTTCTTTAGATAATGTTATAATCAATGCACAAGTGGTTAGTTCTGGGAAAGTTTCGTTAGAGATTGCTAATTGGAGCAAATAGTTAGAAAAAAAATGTTAAGGAATTATTTCACCCGATGATTAATTATACCTTTTATGTTCCATTTTAGCTTTCAAATGCTGATGGTAAAAACACTTAAGATAGTTTTAGCGCATTAGCTCCTATATTGACTAGAAAATTATGATCTGGAGTCCATAATCGATGTTATTATTATTTTTAATTATTCGAGGATGTTTCAGGGAGTAACGCTATGATCCGGGATTACGGTTGATATCGGAATGTTATGAAAAAATTAAACAATATGGATATTTACATTTCTGAACTGAATAGATAAAAATGAAAACAGCTTATACTCATTTTGTCAGAAATTGTGTACACTTTTTGATTATATAAAAGCAATTTCTTTTTTTTTTAATATTTTGAACTATATTTTTTTTTTCGAAAAATAATTAAAAGATGATTTTATCCGGCCGAGTGTTTGCTTCCCTTTGATTATAAATCCTTTGATTACACTCATTGATTACACACAATCTCGCACTGATCCCTTTGATTACACTCAAAATATTTTCCAAACTGTAAGAAATGGAAATAAATAATAAGTAATAAAATTATTCAGTGGAGAATCTAGTTTAGAAATCAATAATATGTTTTTACAAATCCTTTAGTGTTTTCGAATAATCGTCTTGTCAAGTTGAAGAATATTGAAATGTTTGCGATGCGTATATCTCAAAAACTAGTGAATTAAAAGTTCTAGAACAGTAATTGGCAGCTCTTTGAAAGCACTTTACAGACATATAGTAATTGAATTTCAGATTGAGTTCGTATTTTTCAAATCAGGTTTTTCAACTCTACAAACCGCTCAAGAATCCAGTAGCCGTTTAGGACTACCGGCTTTGCGTTCAGATACAGTTTCAAATCTGGAGACCCACTCTGTGTACACTTCAACAACTGCTGTTTTTGAGGTCACATTGGTATTCATACTAATCTGACCACTCAGTGTATATATAGGGTGATTCAATCCGCTGTGGTGAAACATTAAAGGGTGAAAGAACACACCTAAACAAGCACATTTCCTCATACAATACGTGGTCGTAACGCAAGCGGTTAAGCTCTAGAGGGTGCTGTCCAGAGAGAGAAGTACGCGCCTGTTGTCGCATTCGTCGTCAGTTCTACCGTGGATCTCAAAAAGGATGGATTGTTTTACGAATCAGGAGAAGGCGGGGATGCATTTCATGTACAGAGCTGCGGCCGGGAATGCGAGGAAAGACAAATCCCTATGAGGTTCCAACACGACGGATCGGCACCCCATTTCAGCGTGACTGTGCGAAACGCCTTGGACGCAACATTCTCAGGATGATGGATTGGTCAGGGTGGCCCCATCACTTGGCCGGCACGATCGCTTGATCGCTCATGTCTAAACTTTCTCTCATGGGTCCATATACAAAGCCTTACCTATTATTGGTCCGTCGATTCCAATGAGGACCTTCTTGCCCGGATTTCTCTTGCTGTTGTCGATGTACATGAAATGTCTGGTAATTACGGCAATGTACTACGAACTCAACTTCTCAGGTGTGAGGCCTGCATTCATCATAACGGTCACTGTTATGAGCAGTTTCTGTTAGTTACTCATTACAATTTGATTTTTTATATCTTTGATTTCTTATTTTGTTGAGCAGTTTCTGTAAGTTCATTAACATGTGTTCATATTTCCTCTGTCATTCTTATGTTCCATCATTTCATACAACATTATGTGCTAACCCCTAGTGCTTAACCGCTGGAATTACGACCATGCATTGTATGACGATAAGTGCTTGTTTAGGGGGTTATATCACCCCTTAAAGTTTTGCCTCAATATATATATATATATATATATATATATATATATATATATATATATATATATATATATATATATATATATATATATATATATATATATATATATATATATATATATATATATATTCATATATATGCATATATATATATATATATATATGTATATATATATATATGTATATATATATATTCATATATATATATATATATATATATATATATATATATATATATATATTCATGTATATATATATATATATATATATATACTGCCTGCTCAAAACAATTAAGGTGTATTGTGAGTTCGGTATGAAACATATATACAATCGATTAGTTTTTTAACAAAAATAAAAGATAAAAGGAGATTAAAAAGGACTATTATCAAGTTCACAGACTTTGAAATATGCAAATTTTGTCTGTGACACTGAAAATTACGCGGCACTTTAGATATGGAGTGAAAAAGTGATGTGCAGCATTCTTTATGTAGAGAGAGATTAGACACAATTGACTTGCGTTGAATGCTTCGTAGCAGTGAGAACGATGTCTCAACAACATGGCTTAGCCGAATCTGTAGCATAGATTGTCAACACTCATTTAGAGGGGGGCCAAATGCAACCCTCTGTTGCAGAAGCCCTTGAAGTGTCCCAAAGTGTTATTTCCATTCTATGGAATCGGATTCTGGAAACTGGAAATGTTAGTCGAAGACCTGGATAAAGTCGTAGGCATGTAACAACACAAAATGAGAACCGGTACTTAACACTAAAGGCTAGAAGATATCGCAATATGAACACCACTATTTTGCAACAGCACCTTCGCAGGGCTACTGGCACTAGCATTTCAACTCAAGCCGCTTGAAACCGACTCCATCATGGTGCTTTGTATGCTCGCAGAATTAGGGTTTGTGTTTCTTTAACAGCGGGCCACTGTGCTAACCGCAGATGGTGGTCACAAGAATATTTCAGATAGAAACGACATGAATGGAACAGATGAGTCCTGCTTTAGTGTACCCTGACAATAGGCAGATTATCATTTGGAATGAACGTGGCACTCGAAATAAACTTGCATTTGTGAATGAAAGTTTCAGATTTGGAGGAGGCGGAGTGATGGCCTGGGCCGGTATCTAAATTAATAGTGTACCAAACTGTATATCATTAGAAATGGTTCACTGACGACTGAGAGATATATGAATGAGATCCTCAGAGCTTTCGTGGTTTCTTGCGCTGCAGCAATCTGGGATGAATTCACTCTCATGGATGACAACACAAAGCCATATCGTGCTCGGCTAATGGAAGCTTTCCCTTTCGACCAAGGAATCCTTCGAATGTATTGGCAAGCATATTTCCCAAACATGAATCCAATAGAACAAGTTTGGGACATTCTAGGGAGGAAAGTTGCCGTTTTTTTATCACCCTCATTATCCGTTTAGCAGCTGGAAATTTATCTTCTACAGCAAAGGGATAGAATACCCCAATCCCTCCTTGATAATCTCATTGATTTCATGCCTCACATATGTGCAATATTGTTTTGGTAAGGGGAAACCATGTCCCTTATTAAAACTAACTTTTATCCCAGAAATCACATTTTTATTCGTTTCTATAACATCTGCAATATGTGCATTCTTTGTTTTCTGACGAAAAGCAACAATAAAATATAATTATTTTTTGTTCTGTGTGTAACTTTATTTTTAACAGCTTACAGGACCTATGAATCATATATCAGCCAATGTAATTTTTTCTCATCCGCAGTTTATAGCCAAAATCATAATATTCCCTAGTTGCTTTGAACATATATACACGGCCCACTTAATAAGTCTCCGGTCTAACTAAGAAAAACAAATTTTTTTTAGAAATTCGACTTTATTCATCAACAAATTCTCCTTCAATAGTGATACTTTCATTCCAACGCTCCTCTAACTTTTCGATGCCCTTTCTGTAGAACGATTTGTCTTTGCTCTCAAAATAGGCCTCAGTTTCGGCAATCACTACATCATTTGAGCCACATTTCTTTCCCTGGAGCATCTTTTTGATGTCTGCAAAAAGCCAGTTTTCCATAGAATTTAGAACATGTATTAGAAACATGAGGAGAAAAGAAAAAATCGGACGTAGAAATAACTCAAAGATCAGTAATAGAGAACTTTCTATCCAAAACAGAGTTGCCAATACCATAAGAAAATAAAATAGGCACTTTTCTACGAGTAAAAGACACAACACTACATTTACTAATATTGAGATGAAGACGGTTATTGCTACACCAATCAAAAGTGTATTATTGCCCATGGTCGTAAGGCCCTTTTTGTATCAATTACTAAGTTTAGATTTATGTTACATTTACTAAGTTAATCCCGAAATCAAACCCAATAAGTCATCTACATATCAGACTCAATAAGTCTCCGGTCTAACTAAGAAAAACAATTTTCTTTTAGAAATTCGACTTTATTCATCAACATACTCTCCTTCAAGAGTGATGCATTCATTCCAACGCTCCTCTAACTTTTCGATGCCTTTTTCGTAGAACGGTTTGTCTTTGATCTCAAAATAGGCCTCGGTTACGGCAATCACTTCTTCATTTGAACAAAATTTCTTTCCGTAGAGCATCTTTTTGATCTCGACAAAAATCCAGTAGTCGCTGGGGGCCAGATCTGGAGAATACGATGGTTAAGGAAGCAATTCGAAGCGAAATTCATAAAATTTAACCATCGTTTTCATCGACTTGTGACATGGGGCATTGTCTTGGTGGAACAGCACTTTTTCCTTTTGCATGTGAAGCCGTTTTTTCTTGATTTCTACACTCAATCAATCCAATAATGCCATGTAATATTCGCTATTGATAGTTTCACCTTTCTCAAGATAGTCGATGAACAAAATACCATGCGCATCCCAAAATACGAATGCCATAACCTTGCCAGCTGACTTTTGGGTTTGGGGTCGCTTTGGGCGACTTTCCCCGGCTGCTGTCCATTCAGCTGACGATCTTTTTGATTCTGGTGTGTAGAAATGAATCCATGTTTCATCCATTGTCACATACCGACGCAAGAAATCCTTCTTATCCTTCTTCAACAGCTCCTAAAAGCTCTCTGAATCGTCGACGCGTTGTTGTTCTTAGTCCGGTATGAGCAAACGCGGCACCCACTTCGAAAGCATCTTACGCATGCTCAAATTTTCGTGTAAAATTGTAAACACACTACCTTCTGGTATCTTTACGGTATCAGCTATCTCACGCAACTTCACTTTACGGTCTTTCGACACTATTTTGTGGACTTTTTTTATGTTTTCCGGAACAACTGCCGATTTTGGGCGACCAGCATCATCAGTGTCTGTACGACCGCGTTTAAATTCAGCATACCAGTTAATAATAGTTGATTTCTCTGGTGCAGAGTCTCCATAGCGCTTATCAAGCCACTGTTTAACTTCAACAGTATTTCCCCCCCCCCCCCTCATCAAAAAATAATGTTTAATCAACACACGAAATTATTTTTTATCCATTGTTTGGAAAATTACAAAACTGGGGTCACTAAAACCACTGTGACCTATAAACTAATTGTTAGAATGTCATGAAATTTTGACACATGTCGTTTGAAGGTTGGTACTCTCCAGAAATCATAAGGGTCTGTCAACAGTGTTGCTATATATGTGTCAGACCGGAGACATATAGAAGAAGACCGGAGAAGTGCTTATATATATATATATATATATATATATATATATATATATATATATATATATATATATATATATATATATATATATATATATGTATATATATATATATATATATATATATATATATATATATGTATATATATATATATATCAGTGTGTGTGTGTATCACGTAGTACACATTTTCAACCTGATATTTTACATTGTAATTGTGTAATAGTGACATGTACGAGTTGCAGTTAAACCATTGAAAGAAGAAAATCATTGAAAAGCAAAAAACCTTATTTATTGCTTTCACATTGTGCATTCCTCTTCCAAGACATTTAAATGGTTTTAATAAAGACATAAGCATCCATTTTAATTTAGTAAATATTTACGATCCTTTAGAAAAAGCGAATTCAAAGACGGTAGAATGTTAACAAAAACATACTGTGTTTATAGAGCAATTTATCTTACACAAGGAAAGATTTAAAAATAACGTATTTAAAAAAAACTTATTTGTAGTACTTCAACTATGTAACGACAACTCCTACGGTATAATTTACTCGACCAAGGATATCCTTTTTTTACATTTTTTTAAGTAGTAAAAATTTGGAGAAGGGGAATTTTGCGGTTGTGATAAGAAATGAGTTTTTTAAACTGTGTACTGACATTAAATGAATTTTAAACACTCAGTAAAAATAGAAACGTAAGGCACGCATAGAAATCCAGTAAATTAAAAACCTTAAATAGAACATATTGACTCTTTTTTTCTAATACTACATTAGCATTTTAAACATATCAGTGAAGAAACTAATGAACAAAAATCAAAGTTTATATAATAACTTTCTAACGTGTTTGTGTCTTCCCAGACCTTCCAGAAGCCTTTCGTTGAGCTGCAATACTGAATCATTGCAGTCGTATAGCATCAGCATGTATAGTACGCACTACTGAATCATTGCAGTCTTATAGCATCAGCATTTATAGTATACAATACTGAATCATTGCAGTCTTATAGCATCAGCATTTATAGCATGCAATACTGAATCATTGCTGCCTTATTGCATCAGAATTTATAGTATGCAATACTGAATCATTGCAGTCATATAGCAACAGCATTTATAGTATGCAATACTGAATCATTGCATCTTTATAGCATCAGCATTTATAGTATGTAATACTGAATCATTGCAGTCTTATAGCATCAGCATTTTCAGTATGCAATACTTAATCATTGCAGTCTTTTAACATCAGCATTTATAGTATGCAATACTGAATCATTGCAGCCTTATAGCATCAGAATTTATAGTATGCTATACTGAATCATTGCAGTCTTATTGCATCAGCATTTATAGTATGCAATACTGAATCATTGCAGTCATATAGCAACAGCATTTATAGTATGCAATACTGAATCATTGCAGCCTTATAGCATCATAAATTATAGTATGTAATACTGAATCATTGCAGTCTTATAGCATCAGGATTTATAGTATGCAATACTTAATGATTGCTGTCTTATAGCATCAGCATTTATAGTATACAATACTGAAACATTGCAGTCTTATAGCATCAGAATTTATAGTATACAATACTGATCATTGCAGTCTTATAGTATCAGCATTTATTGTATCAGAATCTAACGGAACCGGATTTTCGATTGATACCCCGGAAGCGAAAAAATTGTATTTTTTCCGAAAAGTCTCATTCAGACCCTCTACTACTATTCTCACTGGTGACATAGATAGATGTATTTTACATACTTACTGCATCAACCATCAGTGTAGCGTAGCCTCAATCCTCCTCGTAGTATCAATTCTCCTCGGGAGTTTTCGAAAAGTTATTCCAGACATTCAAACAAACCCTTAGTAACTTTGAATGCCAAATTTTTCTTGCTTATAGAATCGACCACTGGACTGAACTTATTGGAGCTGGATCTTACGTTTCTCATCTGGGGTGGACAAAAGGGGGATGTAAAGACCCTCAGGACCCTCGCGAAGGCCCCAGTAACCAAGGAGGCTGAAACTCGACCAATCGACAGAGCCTAACAGGGCTGATTTTAACTTGAGCTTACTATTGTCAAACTGAAGTGACATACAATGTTAAAAAAAATTTGCAACATAATATTTAACATAGTTTCCCTGTCTTTGATAGACCTAATTACTTTTTCATACATTGTAAAGAGTAAATTAAGGTAAGTTTTAAAGGACATGTCTTCGTGAAAATTACATACTGTAGCCGTGTTACATACCATGTTACATAATGTTATCATGTTACCGAAAAATAGGTATACCCCTTTTCTTGACAACACAAACTAAATAAATCTCGAGAACCAGGATAAGTTAAAATATACTAACCATCCCCAAACTGCCAAAAAGCTAAGTAATATCCAAACCTGTACCATCCCCCCAAAATAATTAAACTCAAATGTGCACCAAAATGCCACATTAGGAGCAAAGTCAAAAATAAATCTAGTCAACAAAAGCAACGATTTTCTATATAATGGGTCAATGAAAAAATGCCACAGTATGAAGGTATGTATCAGATGTTGGGAATGGGGATTAAAGGCGCTTCGCCCCTGGTGCTCTGTCTGGAACGACAAATATTTTCGGAAGCTTCCAAATGCCAAGATATATCGTCCAAAACCGGTTGCTATACTAGAAGCAAAATTTCAAAGTTTGGATGATTTTGTTCCCAGCCTTGACGGATTTTGTATGTCAGCAGGTTCTGGTGAGAAATGTATACACTCTTTTTTCATTCAATGTCCGTGACCATTCTACTACGGGAGGGCGGTAAAGTAATCCAGATGCCGATATCTCACAGTTTAATTACAGGGTACATATTAACCATGAAATACAGCATCTTGTCTTAGTAGCTCAGTGGCTAGAGTATCTGCTGGCCTATTTGATGACCCTCGGTTTGATCCCCAACTCGGACATTGAGAACATTACCATGGCTTCCGAACAACTACACTCTTCAGGTTGGGTAAAATGAAAATGGAGGTAAAAAAATCCAGTTCAAAATTATTTTTCAGTGGCCTTTATGAATTATATCACTAGTTTCTATATCAGGACCACGAAAGATGCTAGCATGTGTATAAAACTAGGGAAAGCAACATGGTGGTTCAGATCTTCATTTGCATGCCGATCAGACTTCAGAAGAAGGATATATGATCGATTAGATATTATCATGACCGAAGAGATAGGACATGATCTATATCGATTAGAATAACTTGCAATCTCATCCCAGTAACTCAATGGTAAGAGCATTAGCTGGCCAGTTCGAAAGTTCTGGGTACGATCCCCAGCTGGAACAAGAAGATTTTTGAAAAGTTGGATATGGTGTTTGTAGAAAATGAAGCACACGTTGCATTTTTCACTGTAACAGATAAGTAGTACAAAAGAAAGTTAAAATTAGAGATTAGTTTTTTAACACCGAAGCAAACAAATTTAGGTACATTCTAAATATTCTCGAAAGAAAACTTTTCAAAACTTTTCAAAGATTAAGTTTTCTGACCTTGACCATATGCAAAACAAGTTAAATCTTTAGTAAATTTTCAGTAACAGCAGGAATGCATCTTAACTGCCTGTATGCATGTCAAACTTTGTTCCTTTGTTGAAAAAACCCCGCAAATATCTGAAACTTCTGCGAATAGAAACGGGAATATTGATCAATACCAGATCTTTATTTCTTTGAAGTTAGTTTTTACGTGACGCGTAGCTGTGAAAAGAAGATCTTGTTTTTACAGAATAAAAATTCCGATATATGTTGAAAAGAAGATTGATCTGAGTTCTTAGAGAGGGAATATCACTACAGTTTGCGAAAAAATGCCATTCAGAATCTTTAGACGCTTTTATAGACTTTTAAAGAAATATATGGCATCGAAAAGAAATACAAGTTATTTTGTAAACTAGATAATAAAAGTCAGATGAGATCAATACCTAACTTTTTTGAAGTGGCACAAATAGTATGAAATAGTGTTTATATTATAGATATATAAAGTATAATATAATTATTGTACAATACATAATTTTTCCTACAAATAAACAAATCTCGATATTATGGTATAATAAAGATGTTTAAAGAATAAACTTATTTTGATTCAATCTGGATGAAATGTATTATGTAATAGTTATCAAATACAAAAATATTCCAAAGTTCATGGCAAGTTTTCCATCATTTCAAGATATACCATGCTATCTCTGGAAAAACTCAACCTTTAAATATATCAGAAAAACTTGCAATGCCACATAGATATTTTGAATTGTTTAAAATTGTATATTACTTATAAATTACAATAAAGGTCATATTTAGTTTTAAAGAATTTAATTTTATTTATACTAGATTTAATTATTTCATTTTGTTTAAATAATATATATATATATATATATATATATATATATATATATATATATATATATATATATATATATATATATATATATGTATATATATATAATAACTATTTTCAAAAATATTATTGACATAATTATTTTTATACGGTTTTTAAATAAATAAAATATTTTCAAAAAATCTTCGATATAATACTTGGCTGAATTACCGGAAAATCTATTCACTATAGTAAAGACGTTCGGACGTTATAATATCTATTACCTATATATAAAATATATATATATAATACATATATAGAAATCAATTCACTATATTCACGAGTATACGATTATTTCACCATTATTTACAAATTTAATTAATCGTACGAATTTTGTCTGACTAGCTGATATCATAACTACAGACTCAAAAACAGATGCACACAGACAATGAAAAAAAATGGTTTATTTTTATTTAAGTGTGGTCTAAACCTGTATATCCATATCTAACTACGAATAGTAGTTTTGAGTAAGTACATCAAAATATTTTATGTTTTATTAGATAGTGAAACCTGGTCTTCCGTGATATTGAAAAATTGTTCAGTGTAGATGGTAGTGACCAAATCACACAAACCAATAGTATCTTGATAAACAGACTAAGTGGTAACTTCATTCACGTGCTCATTATGTCCAGTTGGTAACTTAACAAAATTTTACTGTACTATGTATTATAGAGGAAGTAAAAACTGTCATCGTGATCGTTTTAACAGAAGCACATCATTACACAATTACACTTATGCTTTAATTAACGTTTCTAAATATACAGGTTGGCGCAACAGCTGCCATCTTGATTTCCAGTTGAAAGGATGGCCGTACATGTTAGTACGGCCATCACGAGTTTTACTATCTCATATTTCCTTGGGTTCTCCAGAAAATCTTAAAATTCTAGACTGCTTCTTGAGTGATTGGTCCAATGTTTGGAAAGCAGGAGCAGCTATTTCACAGTTAAATTGCTTATCAAATATCAATCACGTAACATGCGTTCAGGCAGACGATAACTGACTGTACGCGATGAAATCAAAATAGTGGCTGCGTCAGCATGTATAAAGAAACCGAGCTTTAATGCACGACATTTTAACAATATATTTGAATGGCTTGCATAATGATACAATCCAACTTTGCAAGCTTTAAATGCAGCTTAATTTAGTGAATTGAGCCAATTCCCTTTTATTGCTGAAAACTGAAAAATATTGCATAAATTTTTAAAGATACCTATTACTTTGGTTGAAGACGTCAACTGACCTATTACTTTGGTTGAAGTGCAGTTGGTTAAAAACCAAAACTAGTTAGAAAGTACTATGCTCTCTCTTGTTTCTGGTTAAAGGGATGCCAGCATCCTTTCCCTTAAATTTTTCTTTGAAAACTTATAAGATGAATGATACGACAATTATGATAAGCATTATAGACGCGTATCTATTTAGCATTACCTAAGACAGAAATGTGAACAAAACTTTAAAAAAATTTTAGAAGTAAAACATACAAATGTGAAATGCTATACTAGAAGAAACATCTGAGGATCAAGAAGGAAAATAAGTTTTAATAAAAAATATTATTGTACGTTTCAGCGATAAATTATAAAAAAAAACATTTTAAATATATCAAAAGCTTTAGTCGAATTTAATTTTACACCGCGAATCGGGAATTGTGAAAAAACACGTTGACGTATGTAATGCTTGGAATAATTATTTTTTATTTTAATACAAACAATATCAGACGAGAACTAAAATTGCGCCCCTTTTAGGCGCGTTCTGCGGGTATGCACGAAATACATTCATAGCTCTTAAAATTTTTGTGCAATGATCTATAAATATAGAAAACGATGGTTCCCATGCGTGTCTAACAGAAGGAGTAGCATATTGGTTAAATAAATGTCTGGCAAGTTCTGAAGTTGATATAATTTACCTTTAAATAAAAATCAGGTATAAATTTCAATTTCGGTAACTATTGTACAAATTATTTTTATATAGTTATGTTCTGTTTTCTAATCTTTGAGAGAAACCACTTGTCACGAATTAGCGAGAATGAATAGATTTCCGAGGTTCATGGATTTCAAAATTCTTTTCTAATTTCAATTGAATCACTTTGTTTGAGATTTGTCACGATTTGCTCACTTAGTTTGAGACAGAGAGAGTTTGAGAATGTCGTGCCAGCAGACTCACAAACAGACAATTCATTTGAAACAAATATTGTTTCGATTTAACGATGTCTACAACGTGTAGATCCATCAAAGTCTGTGTGTCGGATATTTGAGTCCACAAAAAAAAATATATTTTTTAAATATAGTGTATTATTCAGAATGTGTAAAATCCTTTTAAAACAAATTTTCCGCAATATGAGATTCTTTTAAAACGGATATATCACATGATAAAACTTACATATCTCTCCAACAGATATATAAGCAATAAATAAAAATCATCAACATTAATGATATTTTCCTTGATATTATTCATAATTTTTATCCATATAAAGATTATTCTTTAACCACTACGTATGTGCAATGGCGCTTATAGTAGAAAGTGTCATTGCACAAAAAGGTAGGTGAGTCTTTTGTCAATATTTTTTAGTTGTTTCGAAGTTATTTGTTCTTTGTCAGAGACACAATTTTTTCTTTGATGGACACTTCAGCTGAATATTAACTCGAAAGGGAAGCAGTTGTTTTATACATTGTAATGATGGCAAATTTATTGCATTTAATGATGATTTTTCCTGCATAATGGTAAATGTGAAAGAATAAAATTTTACTTTCAACACTAGCATTACCACGCTTTCAACATACTGAGAAATATCGCGACGGGGCATAGTTGACCTGTTGATTTCAAAGATCTATTGTTTCGCGCTGAATGCGACATAGACGCAAAATGCAAAACAAAAACAATACAAATAACCAAACAAAAATGTGTACATAGACGCAACGGGCGTTTTGTCGCGACGTAAAGCATGCTTAACCGGGGTGAGGGGGTCACAACTCCCCCCGGCCATCTTTTGGTATATTGTTTCCATCCATACCTCTTTTCTTTTTGACAATATATATATATATATATATATATATATATATATATATATATATATATATATACAAGTTGTATATAAACTGATGGTCAGAACTGCAAGGGACTATAGAACTCACCAAAAGAAACAGCTTTTACAAAACAATGGCGCATCAAAATAGAGTACAGTGAAGACGAACACAGTGAAGACAAATAATGAAAATTGATTGACAAAAAGTTTAGAACACATGCTGAAATGAATGACCAACAACTGCGAGGCAGGCTTCACAACGGCAACGGAGTGAATCGTTTACACTTTGGAAGATTCCTAGAATATTCTCTAACGTCTGCAGTTGCGACGCTACTTCGGGCGACAAGGTCCTCTGGTGACTCGATGGCCGTCTCGTAAACGGAGGTTTTTAGTTGTCCCCAGAGGAAAAAATCCAGGCAGGACAGAACGGGAGACCTAGGAGGCTCCGCGACGAAATCACAACGGCCAATCCATTTGGTCGGAAATGCAATGTCCAGGTAGTTTCGCACAATCCTGGTGCAATGTGCTGGCGCTCAGTCGTGCTGGACCCACATAGTCACTTGATGATTTTCTGGTACAAAACGTGGTAAATCTGGCAGCACATGCTGGAGGAAGATGAGGTAGTTCTATCCGTCTAGGCAGTCTGGTAACTGGTACGGGCCAAATAATTGGTCGCGGGTATTCCTTGCCCACACATCCACGGAGAAACTTTGCTGGGGACATCTGAAACGTGTAGCATGCGGATTTTCTGTGTTGTCCATTTTGACGCGACGTTTCATTCACTCCAGAGAAAGCGCCCTCCTGCGGCTCGTTGGTTGCTTTCCGAACCCACATTTTATTGTAAATGTTGTTTGTTTTGGTGAGTACTATAACCCCTCACAGTTCTGATCAAAATCAGTTCATATTCACACTGTATATATATGTATATATATATATATATATATATATATATATATATATATATATATATAAAAGAAACAGTAGGTGTTCAGTGATATTGCCAGTTGGCCGCCAATCTGACATTAGAGGGTGGAGAATGCAGGATGCACATCAACGATAAAAGCATATAATTTCATACCAGTAGCTCAACGGACGGTGCAGCGTCGGCTGGTAAGTTTGGGGATCCAGAATGCGATTCCCAGTTGGTGCAGCAATGGTCTTTATAATATATATATATCTATATATATATATATATATATATGTGTGTGTATATATGTATGTATATATATGTATGTATATATGTATGTATGTATGCATATATATATATAGAAATGCACACACACACACACACACACACACACACACACATATATATATATATATATGTGTGTGTGTGTGTGTGTGTATATATATATACAGTCGAACCTCGGTATGTCGAATTTGAAGGGAGAAGAAAAAAAATCGAGATATCGAAAATTTGAAAAAATTTAAGGAATTCATAAAATATATTAGTCCTATACTTTACATACTAGTCCTGTACTTTACACATTTTTAAAAGAATCACTTACTTTATTTTGCAGACAGAGAATTAGGTATTACCCAAGTAAATGCTGACAACAGCGAATACAAAGCGAATCTTGAAATGCTTGGATACACATTTAATGTAATACTATGTACTTACATACATTATTAAAATTTAATCTTGCATTTCTTTACTTTGCAAAATAGTCTTCATGGACTGTTTGGTTACAGTTACTGAAACCTTCAATATCTGTCACATTTTCCAAATGAGCTAGGCGGCTCCAAATAAGCATAATTTTGTGGAGACAGTTTATTTTAAAACTCTGAATAATACCTTGGTCCAAAGGCTGAAACTTAGAAGTTGTGTTTGGTGGCGTAAAATGAACTTTCACGGATTTTAATTTCGGCACCCTATTATGCGTTGTGCAGTTGTCCAAGAAGAGATCAATATCGCTATTTTCACGGGATATTTTTCTGTCTAGTTCCTTCAGCCAATTACTGAAATTTTCGGCAGTCATCCAAGACTCTTTGTTCGCAAAATACGTCATTGGAAGAGATTTCATTCCGGAAAAACATCGGGGTTTAGCAGATTTAACTATCATAAGATGTTTTTGCCTTTCTGAACCATCCATATCAGTGCAAAACAGCACAGTTAATCTTCCCTTGCTCTTTTTGCCCGCCATGACATGCTTCACCGTTAATGGCCATGGTTTTAACAGGCATACACTTAAAAAATAGTCCTGTTTCATCTGCTTTAAACACATTTTTTGGATCGTATTTTTCCAAATGAAAAGTTGAAAATGGTAAGATGATCCAAATGGTAAGATGAAAAAATTCGAGATATCGAGAGTTTAGTGAAACTTTCGGCAGTCATCCAAGTCTCTTTGTGACAAAATTCGAGTAAAAGAGTTTGTTTTACATTAGTTTTATACCGTGCGTGAAGGCAGATGAAAATATTTCGAGATACCGAGGTTCGACATATCGATATATATATATATATATATATATATATATATATATATATATATATATATATATATATATATATATATATATATATATATATATATATATATATATATATATATATATATATATATATATATATATATATATATATATATATATATATACAGGGTTAGCAAAAAATAAGTTTCCCACTTCAGAGGGTTCTAGAATGCGTTCTATTGGTCCAAATGAGATAAAATTTGAAATTCAGATAATTCAAATGATGCGCTTGACATTTATTAAATCAAAAATTTTAATATCAACATTCACCTATAGATGGCGCTATAACACGACTGGCATTTATTTGCATATATTGAAAATGTGAAACATTATTTGCGTTACAGCGCATGCCTAGTAGCATTATTCTTTGGATAAAAAGACCGTTGCAGCTGTAAAAGAATTCCATCTTATGAAGCAGATACTACGAAGAGGTCCAATGTCTATATGTGCCCTACGCAGGATGATAAAGAAATTTGAAACAACTGGGCAACTTGGTATTCTTCCAGGTAGAGGACTAAACCCAATCCAGTCTTTTAGCGTCGAAAATATGGCTACCGCGGTCGTTGAAGCCAGCAGTCATTCCCCGCATGGTAGTGTAAGTGTGCCAGTTGTTTCCCGTGTATTGGATCTTACGGCGGAAAAATCATACGGCGGAATTTGAATTTTTATCCCTACAAAATCAAGCCTGTGTACCTATTGCAGGACGGAGACTCAGAGGTTCGCAATACTTTTGCACTTCAGTTCCTTGCTCGAGTGGTGGTTGACGTCAGTTGGCCATGGAACAAACACCCTGTGGACTGACGAAGCCCACGATTACCTAAATTGGCAAGTTAACAACCACACTTGTCGAATTTGAGCAGCGGAAAATCCTCACGCTATCCAGGAGCAACCCTTCTATCATGAAAAAGTGGCAGCATGGTATGGTTTTACGGCTACCTTTATCATTGGAACGTATTTTTTTTAATAGTTAATTACAACTGGAATTAAAACATGTTTCGTTACAGGACTACAATACAGTGATATGCTGAGAGTATTTGTAATCCCACAACTTCAACAGCGTGGATGCCTTCAGGACATCATTTTCGTGCAGGATGGCGCACCTCCTCACATTGAGCATAGTGTAAAGCAATTGCTAACACATCATTTCACACCTGAACGGGTGAACAACCGGCATTTTCCAACAGCATGGCCTCCTCGTTCGCCGGATATCACCCCCTGCGACTTTTAGTTGTGGGGTTTCCTCAAGGACAATATCTACCATAAAAGGCGAGTATCTGTGCCAGATCTGAAGGACAACATTCGGCGCCATGTTCTTGATATTCCAGCAGACTCACTTCGGTCAGATGTGGAAAATATGGTTCTGCGATTAAAGCATATTGTTGAGCATTAAGGAGGACATATTGATCAGTTTTAATGCTACTTCTTTAATATTATTAATATTTTTAAATCTTATTAAATATTATGTGTATTACAGCACTACCTATCGGCGGATTTCTGTACTAAAATTTTTGATTTAATAAATGTCAAGCAGATCATTTGAATTATATGTATTTCACATTTTTCTCATTTGGCCCAATTGAACGCATTCGAGACCCCTCTGAAGTGGGAAACTTATTTTTTTGCTTACCCTGTGTATATATATATATATATATATATATATATATATATATATATATATATATATATATATATATATATATATATATATGTATATATATATATATATATATATATATATATATATATATATGTATATATGTATATATATATATATATATATATATATATATATATATATATATATATATATATATATATATATATATATATATATATGTATATATATATATATATATATATATATATATATATATATATATATATATATATATATATATATATATATATATTTCTTTTTCTAATTTTTCTTTAAAAAATTATCTTAATACGCCAAAATTTTATATACAATTCATTAAAAGTTTTCTAAACTACAGTTTTTCATGTGTTTAATGAAAAGTAAATAGTTACTTACAGCGAATAATATCGTAAAATCCATTTTTATTCAATACAAAAAGAGAAAGTTGATTAAAAGAAGCAATTTCAAAAGCTATGCGTTATTCAAATAAACAATGGAGAAAGCTGTATGAAAGAACGTGATTACCATACACTGTTTCTTCAGATAAAGTTATAATTAATGCACAAGTGGTTAATTCTTCAATGTTTCTTTAAGTATTGCTAATTAGGACAAAGAAGTAGAAAAGAAAATGTTAAGGAAATATTTTAACCAATGATTAATTGTACCTCTTATGCTCTACTTTAGTCATCAAATGTTAATTGTAAAAACAATTAAGAAAGTTCCATATGTATTAACTCACGCATATTGGTCAAGAACTCGTCTAATTTTTTTAACATTTCATTTATTTTTAAAATGTGGTCAAAAAAGAAATTGTATTTAAAATGTTTCCAAAATAGCTATGTAAAGCTGTTATTTGATAGTAAATGGCATCATTTATAGGATGCAAGCAGATGACCACCCCTCTCTCTCTCTCTATTTCTCTCTACCTGTATATAGTATATATGATACAGAAATTTTACGCTTTCTCCAATAACGCGCCCTTTTCTTTCATAATTATTATTCCGAATTCCTATTTCATGCTCAGCACGTATATTAAATTCTATCTCACGCCATTAATACTAACAAAGTCTGCCAGCACTTCCTCTTATCCTCGAATATACCATATATGGTCACTACTCTTAACCGCTGCGTAAACTTTCTCATATGAAACTGACTCCCCATCACATTTTTAAAGCATAAAGAACGCGGAGGCAGCATGTGCACCAAGTCGTCATATCCTCCCCACTCCGATATAACTGTACATCATTGCCTGAACCAATGCAGACTGCATTGAGATGTCTTGAGAGTGGCTGTGGTTAGGCTGCCTGCATGTGGGGTCGCGGAGAGAGTTGCAGTAGGAAACCTGCAAGTGGGCTTCCATCAAATTAGTCGGACGTTTATCTTCCGGTGGAAAGTAGCATTATATTCCATTTAGGTCGATATGCTGACTGCAATATACAAGTAAAAGAAATGTTTATATATTTTTAAATGCAAACCCTTTTTTATAGCTATGTTGTGATTAAATTCGACATTTATTAAATCATATGTTTGACTGTAGTTGTACTATAAGAATAAATACTTTAAAAATTCATTGGGCATATTATTCCTGCTCACATGTAATAATGAAAATAATTTCAATAAAATCAAAGAACCCAATTCCCTCCTTTTATATGTATATAGGAGGAAAAAATTCCATTTTTCAAGATCTATTTTAATGTTATATATGCATTACTGAGATCTAAAAATAGTATATTTTTAAATATTTTCTTTCTTGATAAAGAAAAGTTATAAAATAATTATGTTTTATCTATAACAGGATTTTTGTAATGATAAATTTAAAACATTACACAAAAGGAATAGCAGGAAAAAAAATTAAAATTCTTAAAACGTAAATTATTAAATATAATAAATAAGAGTAATTTATTAAATTATAAGAACAAATTTAAAAATGCTTTTGAAAAATATATTATTAAATATTATATTAGAATTCGTTTTAAATACTTACATATGGGTAACCGTTTTGCCACTTATGAAAAAAATAAAATTAATAGCAAAATAAAAGAAATAATTTACTCAGTTTATCATATACATATAAAAAATGCGTTATTAAATAATTAAAAAAATGAAAAACGGTTTATAATTAAATATTTTTTAATATATTATAATATATAATATTAAAAATTATTAAAATAAAATAACTGCTTGTAATTAATTGAATGGTTGAATATTATGAAATGGAAGAGACATTTTGCTGAAAGATAAGTTAAGCATAAATTTAGTACTATTAAATCATATTCCTTCACTAGAAGTACTTGCGTAAATATTTTATATTTTTCTTCACAACTTTGCCAGCGTTTTTCTGAGAAGGAGTAAAATGTCACTTGTAACGTTCTCTTATTCTTTTTCTTCAAAATAAAGCACACACATGCAGGCCCGTGGAAAGCGGGGGGGGGGGGGGTTGTGGAAGAGGCCTTTCCGGGTCCCCGTCCCCTCATATGTGTACCTAATTTTTCCTGTCTAGGCTGGATTCCCATACCGGCGGGGGAGGGGGGGGGGTTCGGGTATATTAATTAGAAATTTTTTATGATCAAATACATCTTGTCAAGGTCTTTAAAAAGTTTAGTAAGATTATTATATTTAGATTTTCAGAAAAATAGAAGTGAAAAAATGAATCGCTTAATTCTTCAAACTCTATTTTAATGCTATATATACATTTGTAGGAGCTAGAAACCGTAAAATTCGACTCTTTTCTCTGTAATTTATTTTTAAATATATTTGAAGAATTCCAATTTAAATAACACTGTCGTCTAACATTAGTGGACGAACTATAATTCCGCCGTCAGACAACAACTATCCGGTTAATTTGACGGTAGCCCACTGGCAGGTAACTCAATGCGCGTCCGCACTTGACGGCAGCCAAATTATATCGTTTCCGCAACCGCACTTGCAGGTAGCCTAACCACTTCGTTTGAGAGCTGGTCGACGATTAGGAGTTTGTCTGGCCTATGTAACAAATGATATATTCCGAGTGTCATATAATAAAGTAGATTTTTGGTAACATGAAATACATACATATATATATATATATATGTGTGTGTGTGTGTATGTGTGTGTGTGTGTGTAATGTAGGCTACAATAGTCCAGTCTTTAAAAATCTCTGGAACATTTTACGACAAAATGCTGAAATTTTGTACATCAGCTTATTAGTGTATGGGGTGCATTTTATTCTTTGGAAATGTTTTTGTACGGGGACCGTATGCAAGTTTAAATTTTGCATATCTTCAAATTTAATCCACCGAAAATTTTTATCGATTTCATAAAATTCAGTACCTTTTGTACGTAACCTTGTAATTTATAGTATATGTATGTCTAAGTTCAATATTTAAGGAATAAAAGAGGAGGCCAATGTGTTTGGGATACCCTGTATATATATATACATATATATATTACATATATATATATATATATATATATATATATATATATATATATATATATATATATATATATATATATATATATATATATATATATATATATATAATATTTGTTCTTTTGCAAAATAATTCGAAGCACCAATAAAAAATAATCCGATCATCTCGAAATTTCGCATGCACATTCCTTTATACCAAGTGTGCAAATGTGATAATTTGATAGACCGCTGAGTCTTAACTTCGGTCATAGAGCACGTTTCTACTGCGCAACTAGCATCCTACAAAACAGATAAAAAAATGTGGCCTGTTTATCTTTGCTCGTTATCGGCGTTGCAGTTCCTTGGAAACACAACCAATAATGCCGTTACGATTTTGCTGAAGACCTTATAAGCAATTAGACGAGCTCGAACGTGGTCGTATATTCGGAAAGCGGAAAGCTGGCTGGTTATAACGAGCAATAGGCCTCCCACTTGCACCGATCGGATACTGCTGTGCAAATGTGTTAGTAGCAACGGTTGTTTCAAGGAACTAATCGGCGAAATGAAGGTTCTGGAAGGCTAGGGTGTAGGAATGCGAGGCAAGATCGGATGAGTGTGTGACAGGTCTGAACTGCCCAACGCCATCATTGTCCACCGTCCAACGTGCTACAGCATTTTCCATACAACCCATAGTACCTTGCACCATCTGACAGCACTTGACTGAGGTGGGCTTGCGCTCACGGAGGCCTTCAAGACGGCTGCCCATAACACCACAACATCGACAGAGTCGTTTGTAGTGGTGTCGTAGCCGAGCATCTTGGCTGCCAGCAGACTAACATCGCACGGTGTTCAGCGATGAATCAGTCTTCAGTCTTTCAGCAGATGGCCATCGGGTATGTGTGTGGAGACGCAAAGGCCAGCAGTCCCAATCAGCCTTTGTTTTACACAGGCACACAGCCATTACCCACGGTGTGATAGTGTGGAGTGCAATCTCTTACGACAGCAGGTCGACTTCAGTCATTTTGCATACCACTTTAGCAGCTTAACGATATGCTGAAGAAGTTCTACGACCGTTTGCGTTACCCTTCATGTCACGCCATTATAGGGTTGTTTTCCAACAAGATAATACCACGCCACATACGGCTCGCATATCTGGGGAGTGTCTCTATGCTGTTCATACTGTTCCTTGGCCAGCAAGGTCACCAGATCTTTTGCCAATTGAGCATGTATGGGACATACTAGGCCGCAAGATTAGGGCACCTCGAAATATAGCAGATCTGGAGCAACAATTGAGGAATGTCTGACAGAATTTATCGCAGGATGACATTATTGAAGTTTAGTTCTTAATTCCTAGATGTATACAAGCATACATTGCCGCCAAGGGCAGTTTCACCAATTACTGATTTGGAATTTTAATATGCAATTGCTAACCATTGGTGGGACCTGCAGCCTTGATTTTGTAATCTTTTCCTTACCTGTGTATGAGTATGTACACATACAAAAACATAACCACATAAATTTTCTATTTGGATCACGTGAAGTCTCAAAATGAGTTTTGCCTTCGAAAAGAGAAATACGAATTTCGACTCCATTACAATACTTTCTATATACATTATACAATATTAGTAGAGTAAGTAATAGCCTGGCATCAAATGTGCATGATTTATTTACAGCCCAATTGCAGGGGTTATAACACTAGTCGGATTCTACATGTCTTGTGCATAGTATTGAAATCGAAATATTTATCATTATTAGGCCCAGATAGTTATCAAACAATCGTTTTATATACACTTACACAACTTACTTGATGAAAAAAGTATATGTCAGTTAGGTAATTATTATTGTTTCAAGGGCGTTATAAGTCCCTTTTTACAGTCCAAAAGGACATGTAGAACAGTATGCATACTTGTAAACGACAAAGTCCTGAGTACAGTTAGTCCAGAAATGTTCAAAATTCAGCCCTAGACAGCCTTGAAGGTATGTGAATGAAGGTTCCTGAAATAATATTACAGGTCTTAAATAAATTCTAGGTATTTTAACATATGGTCTCACATCATCTCTCTCCCGCGCGAGCAAGAGGAAAAATCGTTGTAATTAAGTAATTAAGTGTTTTGTGTTGCTAATAAATGCTTTATTGTTAAAGTTAAAATGATGCAATTAATGGAGTAGTATTGTTTATTTCTATTCCTTTACTGAACTCTCTCTAATGATATTTAATTGGAGGGTTATCAGAGGCAAAACAATGCAATGTATAATTTAATGAGAACCACGTATACGATCAATTTACGACCTTGTAAATATATGTTTAAATTAATATTTAAAAACCCAACTTTAAGTTTATTTTAATGTGTGCACCACAGATCACACTTATTTTGAATATTATCGAACCTTGTATTTCTTTTACACAATTCAGAGATACAAATATATTTGAAAAACTCAGCAACTTTGATCTTCAATCAGTCTCCAAGCTCCTGTAATTTGATCAGGCGACTATTCTGCTACTTCGCTTTCGGAGTCAATATTACGATGTTGAACATTGAATTAGGGGCAATCAAGTTGCGAGGTTAGGATTACCTAAGTTGTTGGAATAGTACGTGTGAAATATTTTTGTAGCTTTCTTAGCATATAATAAATATGCACGGTAATTTGTTTTAGTTCTCTATGAAAGAGTATTACGAATTACATATCTCTGGAATTTTAATCATGAGTTGAGTTGTATTGCGTGTATTATATGTACCCTGCATTTCAGCAACATCTGAAAAAGATACATTTTATTCATATGTATATATATATATATATATATATATATATATATATATATATATATCTGTTCGTTTTATTTTTCGTTTCCTCCAAAACTCATATGTCTACGTGTCTGCGAATAGGAATATACCAGAACTTTATTTCTCTGCAATCAGTTTCTACATAAGACGGAGTTGTGAAAAGATCATTTTCTTCACCTAGAATAAGAATTCTGATACACGTTGAAAGGAAGATTGTTCTGGAGTGTTTGAGAAGGAATATCACAAAAATATTTGAAAAAATAAAATATATTGTGAATCTATAGGGTATTTTTTGTTATGGAACTCCAAAATATCTGCTACAGAAAGATAATTTATTTTACAAACTAGAAAAAAACACATAATAAATATCTGATAATAATTTTTCAAGTGTATCTTTCAGCATATGATCTTTTCAAACAACACGGATTCATTATTTTCTTTATATATTAATTGAATTTATCGCATAAAATAATGTGTGATAATATTGAACTTATATTAAAAATAACATCTGATTTAAAAATTTGTTAAAACATCCTTCATCATTCTTAATTCCTTCAAATCTTGATTTCTTTTAAAATATCAGCAACTGGTCAAAATTCCAGTAACGTAAACGTCCCAAGAACTGTTTACTTAACCTGAAAGAAAAAGGTGCTACATTAGTTTTGATATAAAAATTGCGTATAAAATATGCATGTAATTAGCATTTAAGAAAATGTAATCTTAATAGTTAAATACAGTAATTCCGTTCAGGAGAGTGTATTGATATGAAGCAAGTCTCGAAAATTATAAGTTCTCGATTCAAAATTGAGTTGTTTGTTATTTTAGCGGCTAAATTTGATTTAATACTCCACATACTATTCTACTTAAAATTATCACAAGTACAGTATTATATAGTTAATGTTTGTTTATTAGTAATTATTAGAGTAATTTTTATTTCCATATGATGTTTATTAATCGAAGTATTCTATATTAAGTTAGATTGATATGTATTCACAAATTTTTAGATTACCTTGAAATCAATAAATTTTTCAGTTGAGGAGGCAACTAAATGTATTTTCTTATTCTTTTAAACCATATATATGCCCTGTCTGTGAATAGAAAGTGGAATATTGATCAATAGGATAACTTCACTTTTTTAAATTCAAATTTTTCTTTATGAGAGTTGTATAAAAAAATTGTTTTGGGAATGAGATTTCCGATAAATGTACTGAAAAGCGAATTGATCTGAAGCCCCCGTAAAAAATATACAACTGCAATTTGCAACCAATACATCTCAGATTTTCAGGGTAAAATTTTTATTTTATATTTTTAAAGTAATTTATAGGATAAAAAGAAATGTAGGTAGTTCTGTAATCTAAAATAACAAGTGTGTAATTGGAATTGTAAGCACCTGTTTTTCAGAAGTCACTGGCAAATAATTTTATATTTATTTTTAGGAAAATAAACAAACCTTCTAAGAAAATGTAATCTTAATAGTTAAATACAGTAATGCCGTTCAGGAGAGTGTATTGATATGAAGCAAGTCTCGAAAATTATAAGTTCTCGATTCAAAATTGAGTTGTTTGTTATTTTAGCGGCTAAATTTGATTTAATACTCCACATACTATTGTAATTAAAATTATCACAAGTACAGTATTATATAGTTAATGTTTGTTTATTAGTAATTATTAGAGTAATTTTTATTTCCATATGATGTTTATTAATCGAAGTATTCTATATTAAGTTAGATTGATATGTATTCACAAATTTTTAGATTACCTTGAAATCAATAAATTTTTCAGTTGAGGAGGCAACTAAATGTATTTTCTTATTCTTTTAAACCATATATATGCCCTGTCTGTGAATAGAAAGTGGAATATTGATCAATAGGATAACTTCACTTTTTTAAATTCAAATTTTTCTTTATGAGAGTTGTATAAAAAAATTGTTTTGGGAATGAGATTTCCGATAAATGTACTGAAAAGCGAATTGATCTGAAGCCCCCGTAAAAAATATACAACTGCAATTTGCAACCAATACATCTCAGATTTTCAGGGTAAAATTTTTATTTTATATTTTTAAAGTAATTTATAGGATAAAAAGAAATGTAGGTAGTTCTGTAATCTAAAATAACAAGTGTGTAATTGGAATTGTAAGCACCTGTTTTTCAGAAGTCACTGGCAAATAATTTTATATTTATTTTTAGGAAAATAAACAAACCTTCTAAGAAAATGTAATCTTAATAGTTAAATACAGTAATGCCGTTCAGGAGAGTGTATTGATATGAAGCAAGTCTCGAAAATTATAAGTTCTCGATTCAAAATTGAGTTGTTTGTTATTTTAGCGGCTAAATTTGATTTAATACTCCACATACTATTGTAATTAAAATTATCACAAGTACAGTATTATATAGTTAATGTTTGTTTATTAGTAATTATTAGAGTAATTTTTATTTCCATATGATGTTTATTAATCGAAGTATTCTATATTAAGTTAGATTGATATGTATTCACAAATTTTTAGATTACCTTGAAATCAATAAATTTTTCAGTTGAGGAGGCAACGAGGCAACTAAATGTATTTTCTTATTCTTTTAAACCATATATATGCCCTGTCTGTGAATAGAAAGTGGAATATTGATCAATAGGATAACTTCACTTTTTTAAATTCAAATTTTTCTTTATGAGAGTTGTATAAAAAAATTGTTTTGGGAATGAGATTTCCGATAAATGTACTGAAAAGCGAATTGATCTGAAGACCCCGTAAAAAATATACAACTGCACTTTGCAACCAATACATCTCAGATTTTCAGGGTAAAATTTTTATTTTATATTTTTAAAGTAATTTATAGGATAAAAAGAAATGTAGGTAGTTCTGTAATCTAAAATAACAAGTGTGTAATTGGAATTGTAAGCACCTGTGTTTCAGAAGTCACTGGCAAATAATTTTATATTTATTTTTAGGAAAATAAACAAACCTTCTAAGAAAATGTAATCTTAATAGTTAAATACAGTAATTCCGTTCAGGAGAGTGTATTGATAAGAAGCAAGTCTCGAAAATTATAAGTTCTCGATTCAAAATTGAGTTGTTTGTTATTTTAGCGGCTAAATTTGATTTAATACTCCACATACTATTCTACTTAAAATTATCACAAGTACAGTATTATATAGTTAATGTTTGTTTATTAGTAATTGTTAGAGTAATTTTTATTTCCATATGATGTTTATTAATCGAAGTATTCTATATTAAGTTAGATTGATATGTTTTCACAAATTTTTAGATTACCTTGAAATCAATAAATTTTTCAGTTGAGGAGGCAACTAAATGTATTTTCTTATTCTTTTAAACCATATATATGCCCTGTCTGTGAATAGAAAGTGGAATATTGATCAATAGGATAACTTCACTTTTTTAAATTCAAATTTTTCTTTATGAGAGTTGTATAAAAAAATTGTTTTGGGAATGAGATTTCCGATAAATGTACTGAAAAGCGAATTGATCTGAAGCCCCCGTAAAAAATATACAACTGCAATTTGCAACCAATACATCTCAGATTTTCAGGGTAAAATTTTTATTTTATATTTTTAAAGTAATTTATAGGATAAAAAGAAATGTAGGTAGTTCTGTAATCTAAAATAACAAGTGTGTAATTGGAATTGTAAGCACCTGTTTTTCAGAAGTCACTGGCAAATAATTTTATATTTATTTTTAGGAAAATAAACAAACCTTCTAAGAAAATGTAATCTTAATAGTTAAATACAGTAATGCCGTTCAGGAGAGTGTATTGATATGAAGCAAGTCTCGAAAATTATAAGTTCTCGATTCAAAATTGAGTTGTTTGTTATTTTAGCGGCTAAATTTGATTTAATACTCCACATACTATTGTAATTAAAATTATCACAAGTACAGTATTATATAGTTAATGTTTGTTTATTAGTAATTATTAGAGTAATTTTTATTTCCATATGATGTTTATTAATCGAAGTATTCTATATTAAGTTAGATTGATATGTATTCACAAATTTTTAGATTACCTTGAAATCAATAAATTTTTCAGTTGAGGAGGCAACTAAATGTATTTTCTTATTCTTTTAAACCATATATATGCCCTGTCTGTGAATAGAAAGTGGAATATTGATCAATAGGATAACTTCACTTTTTTAAATTCAAATTTTTCTTTATGAGAGTTGTATAAAAAAATTGTTTTGGGAATGAGATTTCCGATAAATGTACTGAAAAGCGAATTGATCTGAAGCCCCCGTAAAAAATATACAACTGCAATTTGCAACCAATACATCTCAGATTTTCAGGGTAAAATTTTTATTTTATATTTTTAAAGTAATTTATAGGATAAAAAGAAATGTAGGTAGTTCTGTAATCTAAAATAACAAGTGTGTAATTGGAATTGTAAGCACCTGTTTTTCAGAAGTCACTGGCAAATAATTTTATATTTATTTTTAGGAAAATAAACAAACCTTCTAAGAAAATGTAATCTTAATAGTTAAATACAGTAATTCCGTTCAGGAGAGTGTATTGATATGAAGCAAGTCTCGAAAATTATAAGTTCTCGATTCAAAATTGAGTTGTTTGTTATTTTAGCGGCTAAATTTGATTTAATACTCCACATACTATTGTAATTAAAATTATCACAAGTACAGTATTATATAGTTAATGTTTGTTTATTAGTAATTATTAGAGTAATTTTTATTTCCATATGATGTTTATTAATCGAAGTATTCTATATTAAGTTAGATTGATATGTATTCACAAATTTTTAGATTACCTTGAAATCAATAAATTTTTCAGTTGAGGAGGCAACGAGGCAACTAAATGTATTTTCTTATTCTTTTAAACCATATATATGCCCTGTCTGTGAATAGAAAGTGGAATATTGATCAATAGGATAACTTCACTTTTTTAAATTCAAATTTTTCTTTATGAGAGTTGTATAAAAAAATTGTTTTGGGAATGAGATTTCCGATAAATGTACTGAAAAGCGAATTGATCTGAAGCCCCCGTAAAAAATATACAACTGCAATTTGCAACCAATACATCTCAGATTTTCAGGGTAAAATTTTTATTTTATATTTTTAAAGTAATTTATAGGATAAAAAGAAATGTAGGTAGTTCTGTAATCTAAAATAACAAGTGTGTAATTGGAATTGGAAGCACCTGTTTTTCAGAAGTCACTGGCAAATAATTTTATATTTATTTTTAGGAAAATAAACAAACCTTCTTTAATACAATAATTACCTTATATATATATATATATATATATATATATATATATATATATATATATATATATATATATATATATATATATATATATATATATATATATATATATATATATATATATATATATATATATATATATATATATATACATATATATATATATATATATATAATTTTTAGATATTTAAAAATGAAAACTATGTATTAATAACCGAAATGACTAAAATTCCAACTGTGGCATAGATGTTCAGATAAAGTCTTAACCAAGGTAACTGCGAGACCATTTGTATAATTTGAAGTATGTGAATAAAGAAGCCCGGCGAGTGACTCCACGGTTGCTGGAAGAAGTTTATGACTTATTAATCTAAGACATCAGCAGCTGGAAAGAATGACGATGGCGACATTTGATTTAAACGATGCTTCCGCTATTCTCGATAAGCTCGATAAAATCCAATCAGGATGCACCTCAAAATCGCACAGATGCTATACCAATGAGACTCGGGGAAAAGCAGGGCCAATGAAATCCGGTGGGGCGTATTTCCCCGGATCACGGAAGAAATGCCTTTACCTAGTAAAAAAATGTGACGATATCAGAACAAGAACGATGTAAGAGTTCGAGTGATGAGGTCGCTCCAAAATATCGGTGATAGTAGTTTTAAAATGTTGGCGATACAAAAAGATTGTTGCTGATGCAACAACGTAAGAGTTGTGCCGGATTCCGCAGCAAGCCATCCATTGATACAGTGCAACTGTACTAAAGGTATGTGCCAACCATATATTTTCAAATGGTCGAGTGTTATTCCTTGCCATGTTTCGTTCAGAGTTAGGTCTCAGATTCTATACTATAAGTGTGCAATGATTCAGCCAGATAATTTTATATTATACTTTTCATCTATCTCGGGTTTCTTAATGAATTATTTTTACTTTCGTAATTCTACGCTAGGGGGCGTTGTAATTACTTTCATTCGCTCAGGTAATCACTTCACTGTGCATAAGGACTGACCAATTTAAGGCCAGCGGGCCGCATCGACCAGCTTGGCTATAATAAAAATAAAATAAAGGGAAATAAAAAAGATACCTGTAAGAAAATATGCATTGTACTCAGTTACTTATTACTACAGATCTTACAGTGAATAAAAGCCGACATACGTAAATCAAAATAAAATAGTTTTGTTTCGTCAGCTTATAAATAATAAACCACAATATTTTCCTTCGCTAAACAAGTTAAAATTGTTTTTACTTCGTCAGATTAAAAATAATAAAACTTATTATTTTCTTTTGCTAAACAAGTTAAAATAGTTTTTATTTTGCCAGATTGTAAATAATAAAACTTTATATTCGCTAAACAAGTTAAAATAATTTTTATTTTGTTAGTCTATAAATAATAAAATTTAATATTTTCCTTCGCTAAACAAGTTAAATAATATCATTGGAATTTCCTAAATTATGTTGACAAAGTTTTGAAAATATCAGTACAATTTGATAAACGTTTTTCTGTCCTGGTAGCAAAATAGGAAAAATAGTTTTAAATACTTTGGATTTCGATTTCAATGTTATTCTTTTTAACTGTCTCGAAACCACTGCAGCTAGAAATAGTTTATTTATAGAGCACCAATGAATTGATACACATCTAGGCTGTGACAGCGAAAACGAACTTTTATAACACACAATGAACTGCAGAAAAGTACACTACATTATAGTTATTTGCAGGAATAATATTTATGCTTCCGGATCGAAAGCTTCAAAACGCTAATAAAAGTAAATATCAAGTCTTAATGACAGATGAAACTTTGGAAAATCAATCAAGATGTGCAACTGTCAATATTGAATTAAACCCAAAAATTAGTGATCTCAAGGAAAAACCAAATATCTCAGTAAAGTATTTATGTGACAAAATGAATGAATAAAACATATTTTTATACAAATTTATTTATTTTTGTAAACATCAAGTATTTTATGTATGGCCCGAGGAATAAATGTATATAGTAATGGGATCCGCAGACCAATTTGTGATGTTCAGGCCTACCGTAGATAAACTACATAAATGCAGTCATCGACTTTTCCTTGCAAAGTTAATTGGGAGCGCTAGAAATTTAATAGGAGCAATATAGTTAAATGTGTGTTATTTCTCAACATAATATTTAGCAGGTATTTCAACGTCATAAGAAAAATGTTGATTTCAGTTTGTAAGTATGAAATATCATGTACGTTTCCCCCAGAACCGGAAAATCTTCTACTTCTGAAAATAGAAACCAGAATATGTATCAATACCAGATACTTATTTCTTTTTAGTAAATTTTTACGCTGGGGGGAATCGTGAAAGGGAGGCTTTCTGTTTCAAAATAAGAATTCCTTCCAATACGTATTGAAGAGAAGATTAATCTGAGTTCTCTTTGAGAGGGAACATCGGAAAGAAATTGGAAAGAAATGTAATTCCGTATCGATAGACTTTGTTATCGGTGTTTTAAGGTAATTATGGCATCAAAGTAAATCAAGCATTATGTAATAAACATAATTGACAGGCGTTGGTATGATTTGACTCTCAAATTTCCAATGTGGAACAAAAATATTATTTAAAAAATGCTTTTCCTTAGTAAAATATATTTTGAATGGTTAATTGTTTTGCACACAAAAACACACTCACTAACACACACACACACACACACACACACCCAAACACACACAAACACACACACATGCATACACTGTATTAATTTTAACAGTTAACAATATATATTGCTTTAAAATTATGAATTGGATTTTCTATAGATTTATATACATATTTTACTCAACCTTCAATACAAATAACTTAGTGTGGCGTGAATTGTGTGCAAACACTCTAGCTCAAATACGATTTACACCACTTTCATGCAATTCACTAATCTGCTGCTGACGTATTCATTATGTTGCTACCAATTTGATTTCTTTCAATATTAGTAGAACTATCAAAATGCGCTCCTAAAACAAAGCCAGCTAAAATATAGCAAAAAAGACCAATCATGTATAAAGCATTGATTATGAACCATTTTCCAACTGAAATGCAATTACATTTAAACATCTCTAAAATGATGCAAACGGTCAGCACTGATATATTTTTTAATTATCACTGCACTGCAGTAATTTATTATACTAGAAAATTTAAAACTTTATCGAAAAGTTACCCAAAATAAACTTTATTCCAGTGACGTCATAGAAATGTACATCGTCTGCGTCTGTGTTGTTGTTGTTGATGAGACCCAGACCATTCGAACTACCAGTAAGGTGTAAGTAAACTGTTTGGACTGCCGGGAAGTGGCACCCAATTTAGACAGGACCCAGTGGGGAAGTCTGCGTCTGTGTGCAAAATCGATAAATATTTCATTCATATCATTTATATTTCAGACTCCAGAGTTAAAACATTTTGTATGAAAAAAAAATCGTCTATTCTTATACAACTCACCTTACAATTGCTTGTATTGTTTACATTCTGCAGGCTATAGTATAGCTTTAAAATTAGGCTTTGCTGCAGAAATGAAGGAAGTTTAGTGAAAATTTAGAAACAAAAATATTGTAATTGCGTTGGCACATAATTCAGATACATATATAATACGCAAAAATAAAGCTGTTTTATGGCGGATGCAACACGGAATATAAATGTAAACGATCTTTAAGCACTTCCAGTACCAGCGGGAAAAATGGAAGCCATATGTTATTTGGCAATGAGTCACGTGTCATCATATATTATGATTGTGATTACTATTTCAATATTTATTTAAAAAACTATCTAACATATTTTGATGAATTTTTTTTATATATTTTCTGTGATACCTTAAATATTTTCTAAAATTTTCGAAGCAATTTGGGAAATTTAATTTAGCTTAAAAATTAGAAAAATTAAGCCCCACAGGGTTCAATGTATTTCAATTTTTAACAGGGTTTAAATCTATATATAATTGGGCGATATCATTCATTTTCATTCTCAAACATCCAACAGACTGTCTTAACAACATACTGAATTCAATTTCGATAATGTCACTTTTACGGCAACTACAGTGCGAATTGGCAGATGGACAGATAGACAGATATACATAATGACCAAAGTCTCAGTTTTCAGCTATTTTGGAAAGCGTCAGAAGCGAATATGGTTACAGAATCATACAAAAATTCTTTAATTCAATATAATGTAAGACATATGTAATTAAAGTTAGTTTAAATGCTTTGAGGTAACTTTCTTTCAACTTTCCCATACAAGTTTTTTTTTTCAAATTTTACAAGAAAAAATTTAAAAAATCGGTATCATGGGTCCAAATGTTACCCTTAGTGTGTTACCCTTCACTTTAAACGGTTTGAAAAGAATCTTTCGATTGATACCATGCTTGAAAATGTACCGCTCTAGGGGGAGGGAGCGTAATTTGCCCCATGGGGCTAATGACGTCATGAACAAAATCATTGTATCTTTGCTATTCTATCCTATCGGAATTTCTATCAGATGAGATCTTTAGGGTGCACGTACGGCGACGACAAGTGCGTGCACCTAATTATATTACACCGTGATACAAATTCAAGAAATATTTAGTTAATGCATTATTTTTGTGATACAATTCAATTATAGTCGGAAAATATAGAGATACGACTGAGAAAAAGAGTACTTTTAGATAAATATAACACATGTTCGGTATATATAAATGTTTCCTCTTCAGATGCTTCTGCTTTCTAAAAAACCTCCAAAAATTCTTCTTATGCTTTATTTTCTGAATGCAAGACATTCTTGACGTATTTTAAATCAAATCGGTTAAAAAAAAACTCTTTTTAAACATTTTAAATATACTTAATGTTATAAAATTAAATTTATAAGCTCCGTCCTACCATTAATAAGTATATCATGATTAAATTATTGCGCACTCTGATTTCCCATAGCAAAACCGAAATATTGACCATTCCCGATTGTCCGCCTGCCAGTAGATCTTTCTCATCCAATAACATAAATCCTTCTGTAAGCAATCCTTGATAATAGTTACTAGTCCCACACAATGCGGAAACACGGGGAATCTTTGAGATATAGTATATCAATAAAATGTCCCAACAAACACCCTGGGGAAATAATAAAATATGGCTCTCTCTGGTATAAGTTAGAACTAGGAATTGATAAAATATATTTTTGAAGAAAATAAGTATATTTTATAGTACGACCTCCGAATAACGATTGCCGGAGGGACTCTTAAAATGTGGCAATCCTTCAGAAGTGGTAGTTACCTAGAGGTTTGGTGGAACAAATTAATCAAGGTGAAGTTCCCATAAGGAAGAGCTGGTAAGGGAATTAATATTGTTTCGCGTTTCATTTTTTAATTAAAATAAAAATTATATATTTGTTTTTCAGTTTACAAATATCTTAGCAATAATTATTGGTGGAAAATGTTTTGCCATGCTATTATTTTTGCAAAAGAAATATTTTCTTAAAATATTTATCTCTCGAGGCCTGCTATATGGGTATTAGACGATGATTGATAAACATTTAGCTTCATCTTTTTAGAGGAGCTGGAGGTTCACTAAGGATTTCCGCTTCCAGTTTTTTATCATTTCCGGCTAATAATTTTTTTCACGTATACAGAGTGTTTCAAAACTAATGGAATAAACTTTCAGGAGTGATAGAACACATCTAAATTAACACTTTTTATCATAGAATGTGTGGTCGAAAGTGAAGGGGTTACGCGCTATAGAGCGCTTTCTTTTCTCCACACGCAGGCTTGCGCAATTCAAAATAGGAATGGCGAATGGCGCGACACATAAAAACAAAGCTTTATTTAAGTCAAAGGAAATGCAAGGCATCACTGGTCGATCTCCTTTCAGCCAGTTGGCAGTGCAAGCGAGAACACATTCCCTGATTGGGAACACGCCTGATGGGGGAAGCGTTGTCGGTAAAGCCTTTGCGCTTCTCTGCCATTACTTTTGGCGAGCCTGTAGACAAACTGCATGTCCGCCTTCTCCATATTGGCATACCTATCTATTTCAAGTCGCTAATGACCTTCAGTTTATTTATTCAATTATTCATATTCCAACAATTATTCATATTAATAGCGTCGGAGAGAGCAAATGTAAGACCAGTTAAATAAAAATGCCTAAAATGCATTGATGACCATCATCAATTATTGAGGAACCTTCATGTCTGTCTTTGGTCATTGATCACAACTCTTACATCAGATTATTTTGTACTGGTATCAACACTGGGTGTGGTACTGCTAATTGTACATCAGTTGATCTGGCCTCTACCGTCGACGTTCTGTATATCAGAACATTGGACATTTCTATGGAATCTCTACGGAATAATATGTTTGCAATACAGAAAAAAGGGAAAATGCAAATATTTTTCACAAAAATGATTGAAAATAATAGGTTTCGTTATCATTGAGCCCTAAATAAACCCTTTTATGTATGATTATGTTACATGTAATCCAATACTTCCATGTTAAAAAATATGAAATGTTAAATTAATGTTGAATAAATTGAATAAATTAAAATGTAGAATTAATGTTGAATAAACTGTATAAGTTAAATATTGAATAAACCCCTCGAATTAATTTCTTTATAGGTCTAGATTTTTAATAACAAAACCGAATATAAAGTTTTGTGAAAATCCATTAATATTTGTAACTGCTATCGTGAACACGAGAAATCGGCCACAGTCATCAGACAGACAGATGGGAACCACACCAAAAATAATCAAAACGTGTTCAGGATGTCTTAAAACATATATTAACATCGAAATCTCAAAATCGAAAATTTTTGTGAAGACAATAATTTCTCAATACAACGTATCAGAAAGTAAAAATTACCTCATGGAGAACAAAGAGAAAGTAAAAATAGAAAAGTAAAAATGATTCTAATTACAAATTGTAAATTAGAGAAAACAAAGGAAGGTTCTTACCTTGATTTCAGTTTTCGCCAAACTTTTCTGTACCGTGGTGTTCCCTATTTCTTTCACGACCATATCTAACCAATTCACTTCATCCAATTCATAGCAAGTACTGATAATGCTTCTGAAATGTCTGACACCAATTGTTTCATTTTTATTTTCCTGTAACAAAGTTTTAAAAGTATGACTTTTTTTGATATAATGGTTGCAGCAATAAGCTGTGGTTCATGGTAGCAACGTTCTTTGTACATTACTAAATGACTGATTTCTCGGATGCATTATCCATAAAAAAACATTTATTCTTAAACATCAATTAGCATTATCCATAAAAAGGTTTTTCCATTCATCATTTGTTTGTTTTGTTTAATTCTGACTATTAAACGTAATGAATTCGGTAATCCCGACATTGTTATTGGGGCTCCAACTAATGTTTATTTTTTTACATCTATATTTCTAAAACATAAGTGCATATTGCAAGTTCCTAATGACAATTTTTTAACTTACCTTCTATATAGCAGTATTATTAATATTTTTATAACGCTGTTCTTCCTTACAAACGCCAGGATTTAAGCATAAAGTTTAATCTTGATCCGTAGAATAAAGTACAATTGCCCTGTTTCATCCAAATTTAAAATATTTTAGCATCACATTTCTTAATTATAGAAGATTATGCTTTTGCACAGCCGTTAGCGTTGCGCCATTGGGCAATCTTAATCCTATGAAACTTTTCCAATTTCCCTTTTCCTATATGGTTTACGTAATCGTTGTTCGAAGTAAGTGCTCATGAAGAATTCTTTGTACTTGAAAAAATACTCTTCTATTTCAAAATATTTGAACCTTAACCAATGTTAAAATTTTATTTCAGTAAAAGTTCTTATTAAACAAAATAACAAAAAGCATTCAAAAGTGAGCATAAATCATGTGATTTTCCACACAATCAGTAATGAACTGGTTTCTAACGTAACATGCAACGTAAATCCAAATAAAGAAGCATAACTTACGATTTGGAAATTAACTGGATTTTTTTCCTATGTGAAAATGTCTAGATCTGAACGCCTAAATACGCGGAAGGCTTTATCGTCCCAAACTGAAAGAACTGAAAGAGCTAATCTACTTCTTACTTATTAAAGTCTGAGAGCTAGATTATTTAAAAACTGTCATTTTAGTTTTAGGATTCGCGCCGAAAATTATTGATCGTTCTTTTTTCAAATTTTTAATCTCAGACAAAAGAAGACCCAGTTCAAACTTTAGCACTAGTATGCCTTTCTTTCTATCCTGAAATTAGTCATAACATTTCTAGAAATCTTGCCTTCAAAATTCTATTTTTCTCTACCAGTAAAATTAAATCCCCTTAGCTTAGCCACACACATGGGAACCAGGCATAGCCCATGAAAAATAATTTTATTTGTAAGTATTAAACTTATATATTTTTTATATTTTAAACATTAAATACTAACACTTTCAATAACAGTAAGTGTTTTTTAAAAAAAAAAAATCAATGAATTTGATCATTTTGTGTCATATAAGTTAACCAGTCTGCATTACATTTCACGTTAGGGTTTATTTTGAACAATTCTGTACTATGTAGTATATTTTAAGAAAATAACAGTTTTAAAATATTTAATTTTTTGTAATTTTTTCTTGTTCCGTCGCCCTCAAAACAAAGATCGTCACATGTGTGACAGTGACGTTGCAGTCACGTGACATCTGGGACACAATGCGACATCATATATGTGACTTCTATGCGACGTTACGTATTAATAACTTTGTAACTTCATTGTGACTGTATTCTGTGGCGTTTCCACAATTTAATTAACACGTAACAATGTGACGATATTACGATGGCAATTACAATGTGACTTCACACACAAGTCAATATCCGACGTAAATCTTACGTCACAGTGAAACAAATAGCTATCATCACTTATATCATTATTAAACTGACGAGAAATGCGTAAAATTTTAATAGACAGCCTTCGTAGCGTCTCACTTAAAATTTTGGTGCATTCTGGCCTTCTGTTTGTCTATTTTTATGTTCTACTGAATATTTTCTTAATTTGAGAGTGACTAAATCGTTAAAATTTCCAAATAAACGGAACCTAATCGTTATTCGGTCATTAAAACTATAGTGATCTAAATGTTTTGTAATCCGCTCTACAATAAAAGCAATACAAAATCTGATTACGGGAATCGATCTTTGTCAGTTTCCCTTTCTCGAACTTCATGGAATCTTTATAAATTAATGAAATAAACAAGAAAGATCAATCATGCATAAGCATTGATTATGAAACACTTTCCAACTGAAATGTAATTTCATTTAAAAATTTCTAAAATGTGATTCATTCAGTGGTAATATCTTTTACATTATCACAGTACCACAGTAATTTATTATACTTAAATATTTAAAACTGTATCGAAATATAAATCATCTGATTCTTTATGCAAAATCAATGAATATTTCATTCATATAACTTGTATTCCAGACTCCAGAGCTAAATAATTTTGTGTGAAAAAAATTCAGCAATTCTTATGTAATTCATCTTACAATCGCTTGAGATATTTGCATTCTGCATATGTTAAAATTAGGCTTCCTTGAAGAAATAATAAAAGTTTAGGGATCATTTAAAATCACAACTATTGTAATTGCATAGGCACGGAATTTAGATACACAGATAATACACAGATAATATATATGTGTATGTGTATGTACTCAAAGTATTGGAATCGTGCCGAAGATCGGAACTCGAATTTTCAAAGTATCTACACGTTTTGGGACTTCTAGAACACGAAAAAACTACTTTTAGGAAGACGTCTGTGTGTGTAAGGGTGTATCTGTGTATGTTTCTGTGTGTCTGTGTGGATATTACATCCACTCTAATTGAAAAACTAATGGACCGAATTTCATACAATTTGGTAGGTATGTTTTTTGTGGGAAATCCTGATGTTCATTAGATTATAGTACGATTCGTAATAAAAGAATCTGCCTGCTTTGCGAAATGGCCGCAGAAATTGCCTTTATCCACTCTAGCTAAAAACTAATGAACCAAATTTAACAAAATTTGGAGTAGAATATTTCAATAACCTACAAGTGATTTATATACCAAATTTAACAAAATTTTGTATATAAATCATTTGTAGGTTATTCTACTACGATTCGGGAAAAAGGAACGGGCTATTTTTGCGAAATGGCCAGCAAAAATCGTTATATATAAAAATAAAAGACTACGTGTGCTCAATTATATCAATTAAATTCCTATTTTATATGTGATTTTTGACAACAAAAAGAATAAGACTAACCCCATTACTCTAGGACTAGCCGTTCTTGAGATATTCTAGTTTTTTCGCGTTTTCGCTACGCCACCTTTGACAATAAGTCCAGTTATCAAATGAGAACCAAATTTAAGTTTAACGTGTAAATTCAATGTCATTTAAAATACTTATGTTGTGCAGATAAACTCAAATTATCATTGAATAAATAAAGAGAACGAATATGAGTCTGCAGGGAAAGACATGTGCTGTCCACATCAGAATTTTTAACAATATTACAACAATGATTTATAAAAGTGAACGGGGATTAATTGCGGGTCATTTCGAAAAAAATGTATGATCTATATTTAAAGATCCACCAAATTGCTGTAGAATAAAATGTTCTACAAATTTAAGCTGTGTACCAAATTTTAACTCTCTAGGACGTAGGAAAGTGCATTTAAAATGCCATCAATTAAATTTATCATGAAGAGTTATATAAAATTTTAAAAAAATGAAAAATTGTTATCTACCAAATTATTTTAAAATATGAAGCCACTCCCTTATGCAAAACGTTTTAACAAATGGAGAGATATTTATTATATAATATCTCTCTCTTTTCTTTCTGGAAGATATCCCAAAGTCAGAATTTAATTGAATTTGTTTTTTCCCTATATTAAATAATTTTTTTAATTAAATAACTACTTAACATATTTTACTGAATTTTTTTTTATATATTCTATGGGATAATGTGAATATTTCCTAAAAATTTCGAAGCAATTCGTGAATTTTAAATTTACTTAAAAAATGTTTGAAAAATTAGGTCCCATAGGGTTCAATGTATTTCATTTTTTCAACCCGGGTTCAATAAAAAACTAATTGGGTGATATTATTTATTTATATTCCCATAGGTCCTACAGACCGTCTGAACAACATACTAAAATTTCATTTTGATAAACTCATTTTTACGGCAGTTATCGTGCTAACGGACAGACAGACAGACAGACAGACAGACAGACAGACAGACAGACAGACAGACAGATAGACAGACAGACAGAATGAACAAAGTCATAAACACTTTTCAACTTTGTTGTAAAGTGTTAAAAACAAGAATTTTAATATCAAATGCCATAAATAGAAAGATCTGTCTACAATTTTGCCCTTAATAAGAAGTCCTGTAACGTAATCTACAAAGATTCTATCTGTAAATCACAAAAACCATCCTATAAGGGGCGTTCCATAAATATAGACACTCCCATTGCAGGCACCATCATCCATTGACCGGATTCGGGTTTATGAGCTTGTCACCAAGGGATTACCGATATTTGCAATAGCAGAAAGCATCTCGCTATAAGCTACAAATTTTGCAATCTTCTACGGGAACCGATAATTTGAATCCTTCCACGTGACCGGCACGAAATTTGTTTACAATTTTATTTTATTCGTTTTCATACGAAGCCGTAAAAGCAAAGTTTATGAAACAGGAAGCTCGCTTATAAGAGCTCGTCCCAAATATATGGATCAGCTATATCAGTAATTTTGGGAATTTGTACCTAGCCGATCCATATTTTAAGGTCTTTTAGGTTATTTTCTTATTATCAAAATATATAGATCGGATATTCCATACTGACGAGCGCGTAATAAGCGCAAAACCGGCCTGTGGATGCTGGTTTCCAGCATTGGGAGTGTCATAAATAAAGATATTATTGTTTAATTGTAAAATTATTATTATCTATATAAATAAAATTGTAAACAGTGCTTTTATCTCTCTGTTTATCTTAGCAAGGGGATAACTTACCTCTCTCGTTTTTATTAGAGTAAGTATAACACAGAAAAGAAATACGCCAAATATTAAAAAATCACTGCAAATTGTTAATTTTAAGTTTCTTTACTTCTATATTCCGTACGAGGAACGTGTGTACTGCTAACCATATTATATAAATGATAGTTAATTGATCAATTGAGAGCACAACATGAAACCCTATAATTAACTATTTTCAGTTTGTAACCAATTAGTACAGCAGCAATTAGTAAAACGCAATACTCAAGTAAAAGTTGAAAGTTTTACACACGCTTTATGACCCCTTCCCGGCCGTCCAACTAGTTACTCTAAGTCCTCTGGACGAGTCGGACGGTCTGAGTCTTCCACACGCTTTATGACACTTTCCATTCCTTATCGGTTACTATGGGAATATCTGATATCGCTAAGCGAGAAAAATTCGTATGATTGCTAATTGATGTAAGTGCCTTGTGAATATTGGTGAAATGTGTGTGTAGAACAAAAATAATTAAATAAAGCGTTTTAACTTCATTGTTAAATCGAATTCTTCATTCTGAAATTTAAATATAAGCAATGGAAGCTGAAGTTTTAATTATACCCTACAGTTTCTAACTCTTCTAATTTGCGCATTCTAGTAAACATTTCACGTTAGCCCAAATCATGTATACCTGAACATGAGGTACAATTATCTTCGTTAGTTATGTGGAAAATTCTTGTTCGACTTTCTTTACTGTCTTTTTTAAATATTTACTTTCTTTAAATTAACTTGGGTAGTAAAATTTGAATTAGTTTGAAGAGTTCTATGCGGGATTCGAGAAATGATTTTAACTCTTCAAATCTTATCAAATCTTAGCAACATAAATGTGTTCCTATAACAAAAGGGATTCTACACAAAGTTTTTATGTCGTTATATAAAATTAAATACCACCCACCTGGTTTACAGGAACTGCCAAATTTTGTTCTCTGAAAAAACATTCTTGAGGAGCGTATAATAAGCTTTTAATGTAATGACAGTTTTGCTTGCTATTGGTGGTTGAAAGATGATTAATTTCAATTCAGCATTAATTTTAAATGACGTGTGTGAAATATTGTGATACCCATCTGTGGCAATTTCAATTTTTCAAGAAATTGTAGTAATCCTGTGCTTACAGTCTTTTATGTAGATGAGTTTATTGTTGTCTTCTGTCAGTTGAGCCATGAATGTAGTTGTAATGCCATAAATCTAAAATATCAAATAATTGATATGAATGAGAAATGGTGGATGTGGGACGTGGAAGAAAATGGTTAAGTTTAAAGATTATATTGATATTAATTATTTATTGATCATTGAAAACATGGCCGTTGATCTCATAAAGTGGAATTAACATTTAAATGTACATCGCTCGTTGTTGTGCCGCAATAACCATCCAATTATTTTTACCTTTTGTGTAAGTCCTGAAAAGAATTATTAATTAATATTAAAAGATTAGACTATTTAAAACTTAAACAATATCATTTATTAACAACATCAATTTATCATAACAACAATTTATCATTTATATCATCTCTCACTTATTATCAATTTTCATTTAACTATTTTAGCTAGGGGAGATACGACCAGAAGTATTAATTTTACGAAGGTGTCTTGGACCGGTAACATCAGAGCACATACCTTCCAGTTAAGACTTGGGCTCATCATCTCGCTTGCATCAGTCTTATACTTGCCATAACTATGCGGTGTGTGGCTCCTCATCGTATATCTCACTTCGACTGATACTTTATATCTGGATACTATAAATGCAACTCCTAAGTCATCTCTGCTAGGTCATGTTCGCTTCGCTCCTTTTGTCAAACTCCTTTCAACAACACTTCGTATGAAACCTCTTGCAACCACATTTCGTGTCAGACTTACTTCTGCAACATTTTGTATCAAAGTTCCTCCTACAACATTTCGTATCCGAGTTACTTCTGCAACATTTCGTATCCGAGTTACTTCTGCAACATTTCGTATCGGTGTTACTTGTACAACACTTCGTATCAAAGTGACTTGTGGTTCCTTCGGCGGGGGGCAGGGGTAGCTCCACCCTTCTTCTCCTTGGCGCTCATTGGTTCTTCTGAACCCAATGGCATCACTTGACATTTATCAAGGACCCTCTCAGCCCCTTTGGCCTGGGACACCCAAATTTATGGTATTTGACCTAAATTTCACGTTGTTCTAAACACCGGCGCCAGCCAGACTCGAGCTTTGTTAGCCGTTCTAGGCACCATAAATATAGAAATAAAAATGTCTCATGTGAGGACATATTTTGGCCTCACAGTGGAAACAGGGTGAATGCGGGGGGAGTGAATATTCCCACGCTAAGCCCATTGTCGGTAACCGAGATGGAGACTGTGTGGCTGCATACCAAAGATAAGGTATGTGGACCGTCCAGCAGAAGAAAAGGTATGAATATAAGGTCGAACAGGAGTCAAGTTAGTTGCATTTTTGAAGAGCAAGCTGTAGTAGCAGTTACATTTTTGTCTGTGTGTCTCTGAGGCATGAATGAGTTCGAAAGAGAGCTCGTATGTATATCTTGGTGTTAAAAAAGGTGCAAAGTGTGTAAAAGCCTCAGTGCGCTACTTTCAATATGTTGTTGTTGTTGAGACCCAGACCGTCCGACCTACCAAAAAGGTGTAAGGTAACTGTTTGGACGGCCGGGAAGTGCCACCCAATTTAGACCGGAACCCAGTGGGGGAGGCGACTACAGGGACCGTACCCTCCTTCCCCTACCCTCAATCTTTCGGAAGGACTTCCGGACCCACATGTTTAACGTGATCGTACTCCGCATGAACACGGCGGCTGTTGTGGCAGCGCGCAAATCCAGCGCGCAAACCACCGGGCTACCGCGCCCGTGCCAACAGCACGCGGTGATCCCAGGTGGTCACCCACCAAGAATTAACCGCGCCCGGTGCTGTTTGACTTCGGTGATCTAACGAGAACCGGTGTTGTCAGTACGGAAGGGCCGTTGGCATTTCCTTCAAGATCTGAAAGACCTTATCAGGTACCGTTCAATTAGAATTATATGAGGATGTCTTCAAAATGGTTTTGAAAAAAAAACTAGGTAATTCGTCCCATCACGTGATCCAACCAAAGTATTCATTATCTGGCATTACACTCCCCAAACCATTTTTATATGTATTCGAATAGAATTATACTTCTATAATTTGCCAATTTTAAGAGTGCAAGATAATTACGTAATGAAATAAATGTTGTTCCTATCCTGTTAACTTTTAGTTCTAATTTAGTTATCTCGTTATGCTAAATTTAGGTGGGTTTTGCGGCCACCAAGGCAATGCATACAGCAGTGAGTTCAGTGCATTTTTTTACATGCATGGTTATATCTACTAATTAATAGTTAATTATTTAACTGCAATTTACGATAGAGAAATTATATATAAAAAATAAGAAGTAATCGGCACAAAGAAACGGCACAATAAGCATTTTATCGTTCGAAGAGTTCTTAAGTTTAAAATATTTACAAATTAAATTGCAATTTATTTGTGGAACTAATTTTCGTTTTTATATACAATAAGAAAGTCACATAATTTGAATATTTTCTTGCATTTAACAATTTCTTTCAATTTTCAATGCTATAACTATTTACAACCCCGAATGCAGAAAATAAATATTAGTTTTTGATCATATACTCGGACTTTCTTCAACAATGCATAAAGCAGTAACAGAAAAGTCCCACTTTTTAGAAACTTTCAAAATTTCCAAACTTTTTCAAAATTTCCGTCCCCAAAAAACAGATCTTATTTCGGAATAAACCCGGCTTTATTCCCGTCTTTATAACACTGTAACGCAGTTGATACGAATAGTTGGAAAGAAAACAGTCCAGTAACAATCTAAATTATACATTTTAGATTGTTACTGGACTATTTACATATATATATATATATATATATATATATATATATAATAGAAGTTTGAAAATCCAATGAACGAAAAGTAAGAAGATGTAACACGATAAACCTAACTTTTTAAAAACACCCACAGAATAAAATATAATACAGCAAATCATCAATCAAATGGATTAAAAATACAAAACACTAGCTATCAAGTTACATATATATATATATATATATATATATATATATATATATATATATATATATATATATATATATATATACATATATGTATATATATATTTATATATACATATATATTTGTATATATATATATATATATATACATACATATATATATATATACACATACATATATATATATATATATATATATACATATTATATATATATATGAGAAATATGTTTTCATTTCTTTTCGATATCCAATCTCATTAGAAAGTGTGCTATAGTATTGCGTATAGTCGATTGTTTTTTGTTTTTTTTTGTAAAAATGTTACACGAGTTCTTTGGAAAGTAAATAGTTACTTTGAAAGAAATAACGACCAAAATCATTTTTATGCATCTCAAAGCGAGAAAGTTAATTAAAATCAGCAATTATAAAAGTTACCCTCCATTAAAAGAAGCAATAAAAGAAGACGTAAGAAAGAACACAATTACCATGCAAGTATTTCTTCAGATAATGTTATAATCAATGCACAAGTGGTTAGTTCTGGAAAAGTTGCGTTAGAGATTGCTAATTGGGGCAAATAGTTAGAAAAGAAAATGTTAAGGAATTATTTCACTCGATGATTAATTATACCTTTTACGTTTTATTTTAGCTTTCAAATGCTGATGGTAAAAGCACTTAAGAGAGGTCTAGCGCATTAGCTCCTATATTGACTAGGAAATGATGATCTGGAGACCATAATCGATGTTATTATTATTCTGAATTATTCGAGGATGTTGCTGGGAGTAACTCTATGATCGGGGATTACGGTTGAAATCGGAATGTTATGATGTTATGATAAACGTAAAGAATTTGGATATTTCCGAATTTAATAGATGAAAATGTAAACAGCTTATAATTGTTTTGTCAGAAATTGTGTACAATTTTTATTATATAAAATAAATTTCTATTTTTTAATATTTTGAACTATATATATTTTTTTCGAAAAAAGAAATAAAAGATTATATTATACGAACGAGTGTTTGTTTCCCTTTGATTACTTACACAAAAAATTTCTTCTAAACTGTAAAAACATGGAAATAAATAATAAGTAACAAAATTATTCAGTGGGAAATCTAGTTTAGAAATCAATAATATGTTTTCACACATCTTTTAGTATTTTCGGAAAATCGTCTTGTTAAGGTTAAGAATATTGAAAAATTTGTGATGCGTATATCTAAAACATTAGTAAACTAATACTTCTTGAACAGTAATCGGTAGCTCTCTGAAAGCCTCTAACTCTCTGAGAGCTCCTTTAAACTCTACAAACCGCTCAACCATCCAGTATCCGTTTAGGACTACCGGCTTTGCGCTCAGATCCAGTTTCTAGTCTGGAGGTCCACTTTGTGCACACTTCAACAACTGCTGTCCTTGAACAATTTGGCAGTCGTTTTTCAAATGATTGCAACACTGCTCCGAGTTCCCATAATCGTTTCATTTCAAGTCCGTTAGATCGCGATATTTACCCATTGCTTTATTCGTTGCCACTGCATTAATCTAGACATTTTCGTATATCCGTTTTTATACTGATTGAGACATCCTACGTCAGTACAGAATAGCTGATTTGCGGAAATATCCACGTATTCATACTAATGTGTTCACTCAGTGTATATATATATATATATATATATATATATATATATATATATATATATATATATATATATATATATATATATATATATATATATATATATATATATATATATATATATGTATATATATATATATATATATATAGTATTTCAAAACGATGAAGCAAAACATTAAAGGATGATAGAACACATCTAAACAAGCAATTTTCGTCATATAATACGTGGTCGTAAAGCAAGAGATTAAGCGCTAGAGGGTGCTGTCCAGAGAACGAATTAAGCGCCTGTTTTCGCCAGGTTTACGTATCAGGAGAAGGCGGGCATGCATTTCATGTACGGAGCTACGGACGGGAATGCGAGAAAAACCCAAATCCCAATGAGGTTCCAACACGACGGAGGGGTACTCAATTTCAGCGCGGCTGTGCGAAACGCCTTGGATGCAACATTCTCAGTATGTTGGATTGGTCAGTGTGGTCGCATTACTTGGCCGACACGATCGCTCGATCTCTCATGTATAGATTGTTGAACTGAAGCGACATACAATGTTAATAAAAAGTTGCAACATTATATTTAACAGTGTTTGTTTCCCTGTCTTTAGACATCAATACTTGTCTGTTAGACATCAATACTTGTGCGTACATTGTAAAGAGTAAATTAAGATATGCTTTATAAGGCATGTCTTCGTGAAAAATAAATAATGTAGCCATGTTACATGATACAAGGGAAAGTAAAACCAAACACATCATAACTATCCTTGTAGACACAGAACTCGAAAATAAAGGGAGCTCCGTGGCTTGCAGTGTAGCTATCAGAATAGGGTTGAAGTTGATGTTGAAACCCAGACCGTCCGACCTACCAGAAAGGTGTAAGGTAACTGTTTGGATGGCTATCAGTATAGGGTGTCGAAAGCCCAGACCATCCGGCTCATCCGAAGACTTAGAGCAGCAGATTGAATGGCCGGGTATCAGTATAGGGTTGTTGTTGTTGTTGAGACCCAGACCGTCCGACCTACCAGAAAGGTGTAAGGTAACTGTATGGACGGCCAGGAAGTGCCACCCAATTTAGACCGGAACCCAGTGGGGGAGGCATCCACAGGGACCGTACCCTCCTTCCCCTACCACCAACCTCTCGGAAGGACTTACGGACCCACATGTTTAACGTGATCGTACTCCGCATGAACACGGCGGCATTTGTGGCAGCGTGCAAATCTAGCGCGCAAACCACGGGGATACCGCACATGAGATGGCCAACAGCACGCGGTGTTCCGAGGTGGTCACCCACCAAGTACTAACCGCGTCCGATGCTGCTTGACTTCGGTGATCTAACGAGAATCGGTGTTTTCAGCACGGTACGGCCGTTGGCCGGGTATCAGTATAGGGTGTAATTCTTGAAATAATAATCTCTTGACAGAGATCATTTCTTTATTTCAAGCGGTTTGTGAATATGAAGAGAGTTTACAGACTTGTGATGTTGGAACTCAATCTTATATATACATTTTATTCGGAATGTCTGTTAATACTAACAATAACCACAACAGAATTTTGCAAAAATATAGCAACTAGAAATATTTTTTTATTAAAGTGGAGTTAAAAGCTACTCAGCCTTCTTCTTACGGGTGGGACAGCGTCAATCCAACGTCAATCAATTTGCAAACATTGGCATCCGTGGATGCCAATGCCTGCAAAGGGGAATCGAACTGTTTGGGATAGGGTATATCAAATACTTGCCTTTTTGAGAGGTTCTTAGCTTGGGACTGACTCTGTCCCACCCGTAAGCAAAAGGTTAAGACTGAAGCTTTCAAATGATCATCGAAAGGTTAAATCTCTTAAGAGAACATGCGCAGTCCTAAACTTAAGAGTTACCGAAAAATAGGTATATCCCTTTTCTTGGCAATCCAAACTAAATAAAATTCGCTAACCAGGACAATTTAAAATATTCTAAACCATCCCTAAACTGCCCAAAGTCTAAGTAATATCCAAATCTGTACCCCCCCCCCCCAAAAAAAAAATAAAAAAACCTGATTAAATTCAAATGTGCATCAAACTGCCATATTAGGAGTCAAGTCAAAAATAAATCTAGTCAACAAAAGCAACGATTTTCTATATAATGGGTCAATGAAAAAATGCCACAGTATGAAGTTATGTACCAGATGTTGAGACTGGGCATTTAAGTTTGAGACTGGGGATTCGCCCCGGTGCTCTTTCTTGAACTGCAAATATTTTCGAAAGCAATCAAATGCCCAGATATATCGTCCGAAACTGGTTGCTATACTAGGAGCAAAATTCCGAACTTTGAATGATTTTATTCCGAACCTTGAGGGATATTGTATGTCAGCAGGCTATATTGAGAAATGTATACATTCTTTTTGCATTCGATGTTCGTGACCATTCTACTACAGGAAGGCGATAAAGTAATCCAGATGGTGATATCTCACAGTTTAATTATTATAGTGTACATTTTAACGATAAGAACACAGCAACTTGCCTTAGTAGCTCAGTGGCTAGAGCATCTGCTGGCCCATTTGATGATCCTCGGCTTGATCCCCGACAGGGACATTGGGAACATTACCATGGCTTCTGAACATCTAAACCCTGCAAGTTGCGTAAAATGATAATGGAGGTAAAAATAAATCCAGTTCAAAATTATTTTTCATTGGCCTTTATGAATTATAACGCTAGTTTTAATATCACGACCACGGAAGGTGCTAGCATGTGTATAAAAGTAGTGAAAGCAACATGGTGGTTCATATCTTCATTTGCATGCCGATCGGACTTCAGAAGAAGGATATATGATCGATTAGATATGATCATGACCGAAGAGATAGGACATGATCTATATCGATTAGAATAACTTGCAATTTTATCCCAATAACTCAATGGTAAGAACATTGGCTGGACAGTTCGAAAATTCTCGGTACGATCCCCAGCTGGAACTTGAAAAGTTGGATATGGTGTTTGTAGAAAATGAAGCACACGTTGCGTTTTTCACTATAACAGATAAGTAATACAAAAGAAAGTTAATATTACCAAATAGTTTTTCAACACCGATGCAAACAAATTTAGGTACATTCTAAATATTCTCGAAAGAAAACTTTTCAAAACTTTTCAAAGATCAAGTTTTCTGACCTTGACCATATGCAAAACAAGTCAAATCTTTAGTAAATTTTCAGTAACAGCAGGAATGCATCTTAACTGCCTGTATGCATGTCAAACTTTGTTCCTTTCTTGTAAAAAAAAAAACTGAAATATCTGAAACTTCTGCGAATAGAAACGGGAATATTGATCAATACCAGATCTTTATTTCTTTGAAGTCAGTTTTTGCGTGACGCGTAGCTGTGAAAAGAAGATCTTGTTTTTACAGAATAAAAATTCCGATATATGTTGAAAAGAAGATTGATCTGAGTTCTTAGAGAGGGAATATCACTACAGTTTGCGAAAAAATGCCATTCAGAATCTTTAGACGTTTTTATAGACTTTTAAAGAAATATATGGCATCGAAAAGAAATACAAGTTATTTTGTAAACTAGATAATAAAAGTCAGATGAGATCAATACCTAACTTTTTGAAATGGCACAAATAGTATGAAATAGTGTAAGTATTATAGATATATAAATTATAATATAATTATTGTACAATACATAATTTCTCCTACAAATAAACAAATCCCGATATAGTGGTATAATAAAGATGTTTGAAGGATAAACTTATTTTGATTCAATCTGGTTGAAATGTATTATGTAATAGTTATCAAATATAAAAATATTCCAAAGTTCATGGAAATCTTTCAAGAGAATACATAGAATCATTTCAAGAGATACCACGCTGTCTGTGGAAAAACTTATATTTTAAATATATCAGAAAAGATTGCAATGCCACATAAACATTTTTAATTGTTTAAAATTGCACATTACTTATAAATCACAATAAAGGTCATATTTAGTTTTAAAGATTTTATTTTTTATTTATACTTGAGATAAATACAACATTTTTTAAAAACAATATATATATATATATATATAATACATAATAAATAGAACAAGAAAAATGAAGAATGGCATTGTATCAAAATTTCGCCGGGGGGGATTGTGACCCCCACTTCCCGGTTTAGCCAGCTTTATGTTTTGACGACACTCCCGGAAGCGGATACAATGTCGCCAACCAAGTACATATACTGTGCTTTATGATGGAACTGATTTCTACAAACAGCGTAATGGCATTCCGATGGGGGTGCATGTTCCTCTATTCTGGCTGATATATACTTGACCAAATACGAGGAGGGAACACATATTTTAAATGAGATCGTATGCATACGTTATGTGGATGACATATTATATGCATGTCACGATGACCGGGATCACTTAGATTTTACTTTTTTTCCTTCATATTTGACATTAACAGAAACTTCCCGTAACATTGATAATAGTATTAATTTTTTGGATTTGACATTATATAAACTTTCTAATGGTAAAGTTGGTTTTAAATTATATGATAAAAGAAAAGCATTTAATTTTAAAATAAATTACATGATTAATTGGAATTCTTGTCTACATCGAAATGTTTTCAGGAACATTATTATAAATTTTTTAACAAGAAGCAAACGTTTAAATAGCATTGCTGAAAATCGTTATATAAGTGATCTGGGCTATCTTAAGGAAGCAATCGATATGGGTTACCCTCTACGTTTTCTCAGTGACATTTAATGTAAATTTTACGGCATAACCGTAACTGAGAGCTACGACTTGTACTTGAATGGGAAGGCTCTTTCAGTCTGTGATGGAAATAGACAGCAGCTGTATTGCGGTGGTCAGAGTTAACTGTCTGAAAGAGGTATTTTTGTACAAAGTAAGAATATTTTGCTTTTCCGTGAGATGTATGCGTGGCTTGTTTTTCTTGGTATTGGTATTGGATGTAGATTATTTTATAGCATTTAGTGTTTCTGATTGGATGTGGTTATGCTCGTTGTTATTGTATAGGTGTAGGGACTGTATAGGTTTTTCAAATCTTTTCTTTCTTACATTTGAAGTTTAAGTATATGTACTTGGTTGGCGACATTGTTTCCGCTTCCGGGAGTGTCGTCATGACATAAAGCTGGCTAAACCAGGAGGTGCGGGTCACAATCCCCCCCGGCGAAATTTTGATACAATGGCATTCTTCATTTTTCTTGTTCTATTTATTATGTAGTATAGAAATGTACTTGTTTGAGCAGCTTAGCGCCTTTGGGTATATTTTCAGTAAATTGTTTTAGATGAGATAAAAGTTATATTGATAAGTATATATATATATATATATATATATATATATATATATATATATATATATATATATATATATATATATATATATATATATATATATATATATATATATATATATATATATATATATAACTATTTTTTAAAAATGTTATTAACATAATTATTTCTACACTGTTTTTAAATAAATGAAATATTTTTTAAAAATAAACGATATAATTCTTGTCTGAATTCTAGGAAAATCTATTCACTATAGTAAAGAAGTTCGGACGTTATAATATCTGTTACCTATATATAAAATATCTATAATCCATATATAGAAATCAATGCACTATATTCAAGAGTATACGATTATTTCACTATTATTTATAAATTTAAATAATCGTACGAATTTTGTCTGATTAGCTGAAATCATACCTACAGACTCAAAAACAGAGACACACAAATAATGAAAAAAATGGTTTATTCGTATTTATGCATGGTCGAAACCTGTATATCCATATCTAACTAAGAATAGTAGTTTTGAGTACATCAAAATATATTATGTTTTACTAGATAGAGAAACCTGTTCTACCGTAATACCGAAAAATTATTCAGTGTAGATGGTAGCAACCAAATAACTTATCAAGCGGTCATTATGTCAAATTGATAATTTAACAAAATTTTAATGTACTATGTATTATAGAGGAAGTAAAATCTCTCATCGTGATTGCTTCGACAAAAGCACAACATTACACAATTACACATATGCCTTAATTAAGGTTACTAAATATACAGGTTGGCGCAACAGCTGCCATCTTGATCCCCAGTTGCAAGGGTGGCCGTACATGTTAGTACGGCCATCACGAGTGTTACTATCTTACATTTTCTTGGGTGGACTCAAAATACTGACTGCGTCAGCATGTATAAATAAGCCTAGCTTTAATGCACGGCATTTTGACAGTATATTTGAATGGCTTGCATAATGAAATAATCCCACTTTGCAAGCTTTTATTGCAGCTTAATTTAGTGAATTGAACCAATTCACTTTGATTGCTGAAAACTGAAAAATATTGCATAAATCTTTAAAGGTACTTATTACTTTGGCTGATGATGATAACTGACCTATTACTTTGGTTGAAGTGCAGTTGGTTAAAAGTCAAAACAAGTTAGGAAATACTATGCTCTCTCTTGTTTCTGGTTAAAAGGATGCCTCAGCATCCATTCCCTTAAATATTTCTTTGAAAACTTATAAGATGAATGATGCGATAATTATGATAAGCATTACAGACGCGTAACTATTTAGCATTACCTAAAAAAGAAATGTGAACAAAACATTTAAAATTTTTTAAAAGTAAGAAATACAAATGTGAAATGCTATACTAGAAGAAATATCTGAGGTTTTCTAAAATTTAAATTATTCAAAACAAAATATTTTTTTTTAATTTAATTTACTTAAAACATTTAAATATATATAAATAAAGAAGGAAAATAAATTCCAATAAAATATGATTGTACGTTTCAGCGATAAATTATAAAAAAAATATTTTAATTATATCAAAATCTTTAGTCGAATTTAATTTTAAATCGGGAATTGGGAATTATTGTATTGGGTGTAAAAACACGCTGACGTATGTAATTTTTGGAATACTTATTTTTTATTTTAATACGAAGAATATCAGGCGAGAACTACAATTGCGCCCTTTTAGTCGGGTTCTGTGGGTATGCACGAATTACATTCATAGCTCTTAAAATTGTGTTGCAAAGATCTATAAATATAGAAAACTATGGTTTTCTTACGTGTCTAACAGAGGGAGTAGCATACTGTTTAAATAAATTTCTGTCAAGTTCTGAAGTTGATATAATTTACTAAGTATAAATTTCGATTTCGGTAACTATTGTATAAATTATTTTTATATAGTTATGTTTTGTTTTCTAATCTTTGAGAGAATCCTCATGTTACGAATTAACGAAAATGAATAGCTCTCCGACGTTCATGGATTGCAACATGCATTCTTAATTCCAATCGATTTGTTCACTTTGTTTGAGATTTGTCACGATTTTGCTCACTTTGTTTGAGATTTGTCACGATTTGCTCACTTTGTTTGAGAGAGAGTTTGGAAATGTCGTGCCTGCAGTCTCACAAACAGACTACCATTCATTTGAAACAAACATTGATTTGATTTGGCGATGCCTACAACGTGTAGATCCATCAAAATCTGTGTCGGATATTTGAGCCCATAAGAATACATTTTTTTTAAATATACTGTGTATTGTTCAGAATGTGTAAAATCCTTTTGAAACAATTTTCCGCAATATAAGAATCTTTTTAAACGGATATATCACCGGATAATACGAGTACTTGCATATATCTTCAACGTATATGTAAGTAATTAATAAAAAGCATCAGCATAAAGGATATTATCCTTGATTTTATTCATAATTTTTATCGATATAAGGATTATTTTCTTAACCACTACGGATGTGCAATGAAGCTTATAGTAGAAAGCGCCATTGCATAAAACGGTAGGTGAGTTTTTTGTCAATCTTTTTTAGTTGTTTCGAAGTTATTTGTTCTTTGTCAGAGAGACAATTTTTTCTTTGACAGGCATTGTAGCTGAATTCGTATGCCAAAGAGAAGCAGTTGTTTTATACACTGTAATGATGACAAATATTTTGCATTTAATGAGGATTTTGTCTACATATTGATAAATGCGGAAGAATAAAATTTTACTTTCAACACTGGCATTACCAGTCTTTCAACAATCCGAAAATTATCGCGATGGGGCATAGCTAACCTGTTGATTTCAAAGATCTTTTTTTTGCGTTGAAGGCAACATAGACATAAAATACAAAACAAAAACAATACAAATAACCAAACAGAAATCCGTGTACATCGTCGCAATGGGCGTAAAACGACCCTCTCTTATAATTCACAAAACCGTAACCCATCATTTGGAGAAATACTATACTCCACGTTAAAATTTACAACGAAATGATTCTCGCATCACAAATAAATGAAAATACTTGAAATCGCAATCGTCCTTTTAACCCGAAATGTATTGCTATCTCATCCAATTGTAGTCAAATTTTAGCGCAATACTACTAATGATAATATAATACCAAATTAAAAATATTTGGACAATGTCTTTTAAATTCGCAAAGTCAGAAGACCTCAGAAAAACGCACTATAAAGCCAATAGTTGCGTTGGTACTCCAAATTTAAACGGCACTTGAATCAGTAGAGATCCGTTACGAAGACTACAAAATTTGAAGACATCGTTAGATTAAAAATGTACAGTAATTCAATAAATGGGTTTATGAGATTATCTTTTTTCGGAGTTTTCTATGATACTTGAAGTAATAATGTTTGACAAATGAACGTTGGATGGCGCGGCAATTTTAATATAATGTAATATAAAAATCGGATAGGTTTAAATCGCACGAAAAATATACACTCGTAAAAATTCATTAACATTTGTCTATTCATCGTATGGACTTCGTTAACAGTTTAATTGCAAAACAATTGTTTGATCTTTCTGATGTTGTCAAGATGGAAACTCTGTGATAGTATATTAGGTCGGTAAGGTATCGATTTGTGTAAATATTGGCCCAAATCAAGGTAGAACATAAAATAATTCGAACGTCGAGGTGCACCTATACGGTTCCTGAAATTACTGTGTATCATACTTCATGGCCGTACGATGCTTAAGTTTTATGCTACAACTGCACACACACACACACACACACACATAAATATCTTCCTTCCTCTATAATATACGTTAATATATATATATATGTTGTATGTATGTATATATATATATATGATATATATATATGTTGTATGTATGTATATATATATATATGTGTGTATGTATATATATGTATGTGTATATATATATATATATATATATATATATATATATATATATATATATAAACTGATGGTCAGAACTGTAAGAGGTTATAGAACTCACCAAAATAAACAACTTTCGCAATATAATGTGGGGTCGGAAAGCAACCAGCGAGACGCGAGAGAGCGCTTTCTCTGGGAATGGATGAAGAGCAGCGTCAAAATACAGTAAAGTGAAGACGAATACAGTGAAGACAAATAATAAAAATTTATTGACAAAATGTTTAGAACAAATGCTCAAATGAATGACCACCAACTACGAGACAGGCGTATTAAAGCAATGTACAAACAATCTGGTTTTAACATTGGGGGTATCGAGTTTCCATATTTAACGCTCATTCCAAAGCTTCACAAGAATCCGATTAAATTTCTGCCTGTTACAATCGGTTGTAAATCTTATTTAAACTTGGCAAAAAAAAAGTTGTTAGTTGTGCTCTAATCTGTACTTACAAGACTGAAAAGACAAAGAGAGTATTTCATCAAAAATAGCTTTGAAACAATTGACATTATGAGACATATACCGCTTAATGTGGTATACAAAAGTTATGATTTTATGGATCTTTATAATAACATCAACATTAGCGATTTATATGTAATCTTTATAGAATTATTTATAAAGCACGATTTACAGACTTTAATGCCTTATACAAGTTATACATCTTTAGTGAAGTTGGTTTTATGCGAAAACGTACTATATAATGGAATGAATTTTTCAAACAGATAAAGGGTATCCCTATGGGAGACAGCTGCTCTTCAGTATTGACGGGCATCTATTTGAACAAATATGAAACCGGTACACATTTCCTAAACGAAATGGTGTATATGCGCTACGTTGACGATGTGATTTTGTGTTGCAATCAACATGATTTCGTAATGAATTTTGATTTCTATCCCAATACCTTAAAATTAATCGAAACACCTTGGAGTAATGACAACAGCTTAAACTGCTTGGACATAGTATCGAGCATTCCAATGAAGAAATTTTTTTCAAGATGTATGACAAAAGGAAACACTTTCAGTTTAAAATTAACTATATTACTTCTTGGGATAATAATTTACATAAAAACATTTATAGAAATATAATTATCAACCATTTAAATAGAAGCAAACGACTAAATAGCAGGGAATGTGATCAACTTAATAGTGATCTTGCTTATCTGAAAGAGGCGATTAAACAAGGCTATCCTTTGGGTTTTCTGTTGAAAGTATTATCGGAATTTACGGGTTTAACCGTAACCGCTTGCAGAAGAAATTATTTACGCGTTTGAACTAGAATGTGGAAGTTGTTTAAACTTGGACGACATGCGAATGAAGTGCCTTATGTTGGGTATAGTTGTTGGAGAAGGATTTGGTTAAATTCAAGACAAGGGGTTTGATACTTGTGTTGCTAGATGTATTTGAGTGGATTCTTCATATTTTGCATACGGGTTATTTTGAACTTTGAATTTACGTCTTTTGTAATATTTTGCTCTTTCAGTCATCTCCAGCGTCTTATTTTATGGACATTGTCGGTGTATGGGCCATCTATTGAAATGTATCGATTTCCGAGAGTGTTGCCTTGGCTCAAAGCATTGCGTAACCGGAGAGTGGGAGTCACAATTCCCCCCGGCCTGTTTGTGATACTTTTCATTTTTGAACTAGTTTTCTTGCTTATAAGTCTTGATATCTGTTTGGAATTATATATATATATATATATATATATATATATATATATATATATATATATATATATATATACATGTAAAACTAGCAGTAGATGTTCACTCATATTGTCAGTTGCCCACCAATCTGACATTAGAGGATGGAGAATACAGGATGCAAGTCAACGATAAAAGCTTACGGTGCAACGATAAAAGCTCAACGATGCAGCGCCGTCTGGTCCGTTTGGAGATCCAGGGCTCGATTACCGTTTAAAAAAATTCTCTTAATAAAAATGCCAAAATATTATATGCAATTTAGTATAAGTTTTCTTAACCACAGTTCTTGCATTTATTTATTGAAAAGTAAATAGTTACGTACAACGAATAATATCGTGAAATTCATTTTTATGCAGTACAAAAAGAGAAAGTTAATTAAAAGAAGCAATTTCAAAAGCTGTGCGTCATTAAAATAAACAATGGAGAAAGCCGTATGGAAGAACGTGATTACCATATACTCTTTCTTCAGATAAAGTTATAATCAATGCACAAGTGGTTAATTCTTCAATGCTGCGTTAAGTATTGCTAATTGGGACAAAGAAGTAGGAAAGAAAATGTTAAGGAATTGTTTTAACCAATGATAAATTATACCTCTTATATTCTACTTTACCCATCAAATGTTAATGGTAACGACAATTAAGAAAGTTCCATATGTATTAACTCTCGCATATTGGTCAAGAAATCGTCCAATTTTTTTAACATTTTATTTATTTTACTATTTTTTAATTTCATTTATTTTTAAAAAGTGGTGTAAAAAGAAATTGTATTTAAAATGTTACCAAAATAGCTATGTATTGTTGTTATTTGATAGTAAATGGCATCATTTGTAGGATGCTAGCAAATGTCCTCTCTCTCCTTCTCTCTACCTGTATATATATGATACAGAAATTTTAAGCTTTCTCCAATAACGCGCCCTTTACTTTCATAATTATTATTCCAAATTCTAATTTCATGCTCAGTTACAAATGCCTATATATATATTTACACAAAAGTTATATAATTTAAAACCCTATACCATGCCAAATGATAACGAATCATAAAGGCGCATTGCTGCCATTACCCTTCGTAAACGACATAAATATTTCCAAAAGGATTAAAGAAACATGAACAAATCGAGTACCACAAAGTGGCCGTGGGTTTTTTGTGACCGCCACTCCCCGGTTAAAGCATGCTTAGAGCCGCGCCAAACACTCCCGGAGGCCGGTACCAATTTGAGAAAGATATATACTTGAAGATATACACTACAAAACAGTACAATACGAAACAATACAAAACTGGAAAAATGCATAAATCCCGATTCAAACAATCAGACACAAATACCAGTACCAACACCATTAAAATAAAAACCTTCATTCTCACGTATTACCTTCGATGATATCCATAAGGTCCATAAAGAATCCATATATATATATATATATATATATATACAGGATCTTTATAATTAAAGTTCCACTTTGAAATGGCCATAGAAAGAAAACTACTAGACAGAATGTTATCAAACTTTGTAATAGTTTACAGAAGGTCATGGAATTTTATTTTCCGCAAAAAAAAAAGTTCAAAAACTCACCGTCAGCGGGGAATGGCGATGTATGCAATATTGTTAAACGAAATAAGACATGGAGACATCGGTTTAAAAAGTTTTTAATCGTTTCTAAAACGTGTTACAAATCATGGTCAATGTGGCTTCCGCCATTTTCTGAAAGCAAGTTAAATCGCATTACTGCGTTCTCATCAGTAGCTCTTAGCATATCAGGAGGAATGTTACGGACATGTCAGTGTATCGCATTTTTCAATTCTGCCAAGTTGTTTATGTTATCACCATAAACAGTGGCTTAGACACCACGATTTTTATGCAGGATGGGGTTCCACCTCACATTGGTACATGTGTGAAACAGTTACTTAAGCAACATTTCACGGATGACCGGACTGTAAACCGAAACTTCACCATTTCTTGGCCACCCCGGTCACCAAACCTTAACCCCTGTGACCTCTGGTTATGGGGTTACCTCAAAAGTATTGTTTATGGTGATAATATAAACAATTTGACGGAATTGAAAAATGTGATACACCGAGATGTCCTTAACATTTCTCCTGATATGCTAAGAGCTACTGTTGAGAAAGCAGTAATGCGATTTAACTTGCTTTCTGAAAATGGTGGAAACCACATTCACCATGATTTCTAACACGTTTTAGAAATGATTATAAACTTTTTAAACCGATGTCTTCATGTCTTATTTCATTTAAGAATATTGCATACAGCGCCATTCCCCGCTGAAGGTGTGATTTTGAACTTATTTTTTGTTGCGTAAAATAAAATCCCATGACTTCCTGTAAACTATTACCAAGTTTGATAACATTCTATCCAGTAGTTTTCCTTTTATGGCCATTTCAAAGTGAAACTGTGAAACTTTAATTATAAAGGGTATTATATTTTAATAATTGTATATATATATATATATATATATATATATATATATATATATATATATATATATATATATATATATATATATATATATGTGTGTGTGTGTGTGTGTGTGTGTGTAATGTAGGCTACAATAGCCCAGTCTTTAAATATCTTTGGGACTTTTTACGGTAAATTGCTGAAATTTTGTACATCAACTTATAAGTGTATAGGAAACATTTTACTCATTGGAAATGTTTTTGTACGGGGTCGTATAAAAATTTAAATTTTGTATTTCTTCAAATTTAAGCCCCTGAAATTTTTTATCGATTTCATAAAATTATGTACCTTTTTTAAACCAAACTTTGTAATTAATTATACATGTCTAAGTTCAATATTTAAGAAATAAAAGCCGAAGTCAATATTTTCGAGACGCCCTGTCTCTCTCTCTCTCTCTCTATATATATATATATATATATATACATATTCGCATGCAGATTCCTTTGTACCAAGTGTGCAAATGATTAAATTTGCAAGCCCAATAAGTCTTAACTTCGGTCATAGTGCGTGTTTCTACTATTGCCAACTAGCATCCTATAAAACGGGTGAAAAATGTGGACAGTATATTTTTGCTCGTTATCGGCGTTGCAGTTATCGTGGAGAAACAGCCAATTATGCCGTTACGTTATTGCCGAGGACCTTATAAGCAATTAGACCAGTTCAAAAGTGGTCGTATAGGCGGGATGAGCAAAGCTGGCTGGTTATACCCACAAAAAGACCGCCAACTGCAGCGATCGGACACTGCTGTGTACAGGTGTTGGCAGCAATGGTTGTTTCAAGGAACTCATCGGCGAAATGAAGGCTCTGGAAGGCCAGGGTGCAGGAATGCGAGGCAAGATCGACTGATTGTGCGGCAGGCCCGAACTGCCCAACGGCATTATTGTCCACCATCCAACGTGTTAATGTCTCTTCCATACCACCCGTAGTACCTTGCACCGTCTGACGGCGCTTGACTGAGGTTGGATTATGCTCACGGATGACTTTAAGACGTCTGCCCATAACACCACAACATCGACAGTCGTTTGGAGTGGTGTCGTAGCCGAGCATCATAGCTGACAGCAGTCTACTGCGGCCCAGACCCGGGGGCTCGCCAAAAATATGGCTGAGCATCTAAAATCTCGGGCCGGGAAAAAAGTCGATCCCCAACAAAAAGGAGGGCCAACGGGCAACCCAAGCCCAGCGGACAAGGAAAGCCGCCGACTCCTCCAAGCGGCGCACCCACAACCCAAAAACACCCAAGGATTTATTAACAGTCACAAAGAGGGTGTCTGGCAAGGACGGTTACAAATAGCCTACAAATTCCGCACATTTTGCAGAAAAAATAAATACACCTTCATATATACTTATATATTATATATTAAACACAAACTAAGTAGGCCAAAAAGTAACAACGAAAACTTTGACCAGTTGTTTCAACAAATTATAATCAAATATTTCATCAATTACAAAATTCTATTAAATAAAAATTTCAATAAATCAAATATATATAATATACAGTATTGATCCCAAAACAATAACAATAATCAAATAAATTAAATTCCAACTAATTCTTTTCTCTAATTTAAGCAATCAAGTCCATTACTGTCAACTAATAAAATAATTACCAACCTTAAAAATCCTCAACAACAACTAAAATTTTTCAAACAACTACAGATCAAATACACACATCCATTCAGAACACCCATCAAAAAGATCCCAACAAAAACAAAAGACACATAAACCAATTACAAAACAAAAACCTATATAAAAAACCAAATTAATATCTATCCCAATTAAACCAATTTAAACTAACCATATAAATCCAAGGAATAGACAATATTTATTTCACACATTCTCCAAAAATCACAATAACTACCTATGTAATAAAACCCCAAAACTAAAACATTAACATAAACCAAAATTAAACCCAATATACAAAAATTACTATAAAACCCCATAATTCAATACAATCAACTCTACATATAATAATATACCTAATTATCATAATATAATCAACTCTACATGCAATAATCTACACTATTTACAATCTTTACGAAAAACTACTCAGTTTCCAAGCTAATTCCGTACATAGACCTATTTTAAAAACAAACAATTCATCTTCAAACCAATAAAATACCAATTTATCTTTTTCAAATAAAACCTTAATTAGACACTCAAAACTCATCCCAAAAACTTTCAAACAATTTTTTAAAAACTCAAAAATAATTCTACTAAAATAACTTAAAATAATCATTACTTATTATTTACCAATATACAACAATTCCAATTTAAACCTTAATTACTATAGTCTGTAAATTCCCTAGCAATCCTCAAACTACGCAAGTAACGAGGGCATTCCCTCGACCGAAAAGAATGTCCAGTGTCCAAATGCAAACCAAATTTGTTATTGGCCTCCACACAATTAATACATTTAATTATACCAGAACACTCCTCGGCTTTATGAACTCGGCTACATAGACCAGAATTCTCTGACTCAGCACAACGGGAACGAGTATGTCCCAACTTCCCACCTTTAGCACAAAGTATCACATTATTAAACTCACGTACAGGACAATGCCCCATTCCAAAATATAAACGTCCAGAGGACAGAATCCTATCTAATAAAACAGACAAGACCTCAATAACCCAATGTTTACCCCGTTTATTAGCTATACTAAAACATATTTTAAAGTCGGAGCTTTCCCTAAATATATTATTATATTCCAATAACTTCTCTTGGACTGCTTCCTTATCCAAATCCAAATCGACCCCCAAAATAATAATTCTCGGCTTTCTTCGAACAAACTCAGTTACTACAAAATGTCCATCAAATCCTGGAATACCAAGTATCTGGTTCCTAAGAGCCTGAAAGGACTCAAGTCCCTCAACAACTAATAAAAGTCCACCCTTGGATGCACGAAAATACCTTTCAACTCGCACCGGATTAACTACAGACTTCAAATCCCTACGTACAAAATCATAGGTGTCCCTATAAGATAATCCCTTAGTAGAAACTATCAACAAGGAACGAGTACCCTCACTAGAAGCACGAGAAACAAGATGAATATCACCTTCCACAATCCCAGTACTAGTCTCCCGAACTGTACACTGAGCAATCTCAAGGGAATCTTTAAGCTTATCTGCAAGAGTCTGTAGAAATTTACAATGAGGAGTTAATAAACGATCTACAACAGTAGAAGTTGATTCAAAATCTCTCATATCAAGCCCAGAGACATCCAAATTAACTGAAGAACTCAATACGGGAGGGCCCGTACTCAAAGCGTTCACTTCTAAACCGAGAGGGCTAGACCCCCAATTCCCTTCTACAGGCAACAAGGGCACCCTCTGAAAACTTAAGGATCCTAGATGTCAGCAACAAACAATTAACCAAAGGATGAACTAATTTTTTAACTAACTCTTTTTGCAAGGACTTAGAAAACACCACGTCCTTCCTAACAATTAAAAATTTACCCAGTTTATAAAGTATTTCCCTAGCATTAACACCCGGATGCACTTCTCGATCATCGGTATTAAATACAAAATCTAAATCATCATCAGTAATCTTCCCCCAGAGTATGCTGCAAAGCACCCAAGAAATCAATAACCTCCACTGGAGAAAATACAACTTCTTCATCCCCATTATCCGACCCACAAGAAGCAGAAGGATGAACTTCAACCCTAGTCTCTACCTCAGACGATAATGACATACGCTTGGCATCCCCAGGGGAAGTCTCTAGATTCAATTCTCCATCATTCTCTAAACGGGACACCCCGCTTTAAAAGGTCAATCCGTAAATTAAGATCAATTTCCTTATCTCTATTAACCAAATCTACCCTAAGCCTTTCAATAATACTATTCTTTTTATTTATTATCCTTCGAGAATTATTATTATTAACCTTGGATTCCTTTAAAGCAAGTTCGGCATTATTAATGCTTTCCCGCAAAAAACTATTTTCCTCTGTTAGATCAACTATTCCAACATAATGAACACTCCTCAATTTCATACGGTAGTCCCGCAAAAGAACATCCTTCTGCCTCAAAACTTCCCTCAAATCCAAAGTATCATCCTGGGCCTCTGAGGAAAAAGCACCATCCGATGCGCCACGAGGGGTCACTAATCTTTCATATGCTTCAGGAAATTCATCATTTATTAAATCATTCACAGATTGTTCCAAAATAACATTCTTATCTTTCAAAGACTTAAGCAATTTATCCTTTTCACCAAGAACACCTTGAAAAATAGCAATTTTTTCCTGCTTAGTTTTATCTTCCAATTGACTATTATCAAAACTCCATTCCATTGACCTATAGGCTTCACATACTCTTATAATTATATCCTTAAATGGTACCAGAAATTGCGATACCAGTGATCCCTGCAACGGGCGGGCAAAATGCGAAGACCTCTTCTCACTACAAAAAACCTTAAAATCCTCTAAATAATTTTGAACCTCCTTCAAAGGATACCAAAATTCATCCACTGTACCCAAAGGGGAGAAAATAGCACAGTCTTCCCATGAGGGAAGAGAACCCACCAAAGCATCAATCTCTGGAGCATGAAACATATTAAAAAATAATAATTATATAATAATAATAAAATTGTTCAAATGAAATACACAATTACACAAATATTAATTAAAACCTTTCAAAATCTTTCAATAATAAACATTAAATCATTAAGCAAATAATCTCCAAAATATCATCATCAAATATCAAGGTAATGGTATGACAAAAACCCACTGTAAATACTAACAATGTGTAAGTCCAAAGTTCGCTATCTCCATTTACTCTAAGTCAATTCCAAGCAAAACTTCAAAGAATCAGATGTAAACAAAAGCCGCAGAACATCAAAGTGCTTCAAAAGGTCCATACGTCACAACTTCAAAAACAATTATTTCCAGGTAAACCATATCACTTGGAATCACCATATTTAGTATATAACATCTCAATAACTATAATATATCATGGAAATTTTTCCACATTTTTAACTTAGTAATTAGTCGAGTTAAGCAAAAACCTACCCCGCAGAAAAACGGGTAATGCCCAGTACCGTCGAAACCAGTACAACGTGTGATCCAATAGTTGCACTATATAATAAAACGTAATTTTTCTGATTTTTCCAGTCTTCAACAACAATTGAAATTATTATTCACAAAATTATAGCATTTTGAAATCTCCAAGATACCAGAGAAAAATCTCAAGTTCTTTAACACTATCTAGATAGAATTAGCCATCTTGAATTTATCAGTACCGCATATCAACCTCATACCACCATCGAAGGATGGAACAATTCAGTGGTTGTGGAGAATCAGGCAAATTACGTCATCAAATAATAATAATTCAATATTAAATTATCCAATGGTCCCAACCTTGTTATATACCATAAACATAATGTACTCTCACTATATATATATAAAGTATATTTTTAATACTCGTAGAATAAGCAGGATAGAAAAACCTGCCCCGCAGAAAGTCAAACAAAGCTCAATAAAATCAAAACCAGTCACTAAATCATAAAAATGATTAATCCATCATGATCTTAGCAATATTTCAATATTTTTCAGCGTATACATCCACATAAGTATACAATAGTTTTCAAGCAATAACGTTTTTAAAGCGCCGAGATTTCAGAGAAAAAACTCGATTTTAAACTACGTAGCATTCACCGCCATTGAAGAAAAACAACATGGAATTACAGATTCACTTATTATTAGCAGATTTTTCAAATCTTTAAACACAATTTATACCTTAACCACACTACTTTAAGATAAAACTTTACTACCAGTATAAACTACTAATTACGGGGATTCTTTCAGTATAACTTATACACATCTTCTCGACTTCATACTTAAATAATCACCATCTATAATCACAACCCAAAAAACACGTACTTCAAGTCAGTCGCCATTGTTGGGGGGGGGGCAGCAGTCTGGCATCGCATAGTGTTCAGCAATGAATCACTCTTCAGTCTTTCAGCAAATGACCATCGGGTACGTGGATACGCCAGTCCCAATCCGCCTTTGTTTTACACAGGCACACAGCCATTACCCCTGGTGTGATAGTTCGGGATGCTATCTCTTTCGATAGCAGGTCGACTCTAGTCATTACGCGTACAACTTTAGCAACTTAACGATATGTTGAAGAAATTCTACAGCCGTTTGCGTTACCCTTCATGGCACGCTATTATGGGGCCATTTTCCAATAAAATAATGCCACGTCACATACGGCTAGCATATCTATGGACTGTCCCTGTGCTGTTGATACTGTTCCTTCCCCATCAAGGTCACCATACTTTTCGTCAATCGAGCATGTATGGGACATGCTAGGCCGCCAGATTCGGGAACCCCGAAATGTAGCAGATCTGCAGCAACAATTGAGGAATGAGTGGCAGAATGTATCGCAGGATGACATTAGGAAACTTTACCTCTTATTTTCTAGCTGTATACAAGCATACATTGCCGCCAAGGGCAGTTTCACCAATTACTGATTTGAAGTTTCAATTTTGTTGTTGTTGAGACCCAGACCGTCCGACCTACCAGAAAGGTGTATGGTAACTGTTTGGACGGCAGGGAAGTGCCACCCAATTTAGACCGTAACCCAGTGAAATTTCAATGTGCAATTGCTAACCGTTGATGGGCCCTGCGGCCTTGATTTTTTAATCATTTCATTGCCTGTGCATAAGCTGTACGCATAATTTAATTTCAATAAAAACAGTCACTTCCTCCATGGTGCTTCGTTTGTTTTGCAAAAGAGTGTATATATATATATATATATATATATATATATATATATATATACATACAAACATACGTACACATACAAGGGGATAACCACATAAATTTTCTATTTGGTCGTGTATTTTGATCGTGAGAAGTCTCAAAATGAGTTTTGCCGTCGAAAACATAAATACGAAATTTCGACTCCATTACAATACTTTCAATGTACATTATATAATGTAAGTAGAGAAACTAGTAGTTTGACATCAAATGTGCATCATTTATTTACAGTCCAATTGCAGGGGTTACAGCACTAGTCGGATTCTACATTTTTTATGCATAATATTGAAATCGTAATGTTCATCATTATTAGGCTCAGATAATTACCAAACCATCGTTTATATATACAGTTACATAACTTCCTTGATGAAAGAAAGCATATGTTAGTTAGGTAATTATTATTGTTTCAAGGGCGTTATAAGTCTCTTTCTTCAGTCCAAAAGGACATGTAGAACAGTATGTACACTTAAAAACCGCTAAGAACAAACTGCAACGTGTCAGGCGATGAGCAATTCAAAATAAACCTAGAAGACACACAAACAGTAAGAATTCAAATGTTGGTGGTGATGTGTGCCCTGAAAAAGAAAAATACCATAAACAAATTACCACGAGACGATAAATAGTTTTTCTCTCACCCACCGCTGAAAATGAAGTATTAGGTATTGAAATGATATTTAAATTCAAACAGAGCGAAAAATAGATGAACCGTTGAATTATTATTGGTAAAAAATGAAGCAGGAGAAAAAATACCTTCGTAAAGGAAGAAATAAAAAAAATAACAGGGGAATGAGGCAATAATTATGAACAAAAAACAAACTGGTTTGGAAAGGTAATTTCATCAATCTAACTACTATAGCATTAGCCATGATTGAGACTAAGTAAGAAAAGAACATAACACAGAAAGAAAGAAATATCTAAATGACAAATGATTGTTTTAAACAAGGAAATTCTGTTTCAAGGACGTGTTTATCTTACAAGCAGCAAGTTGATTTTCTGTAATCGATTTTATGTCGTTCATAGAGTAACTTATAAAGTACTAGAAAATATACCTTAAGTTGTGCAGTATTTAAAGCAGTGATTGATTGAATTCTTTGATTCAATTTTTCGCAAGGAGCAGCCGCACCTAGCGTAATTTTTAAAAGTGCTGGTAATATTATCTGCTTTGTAAATCACACATGAGAAAACGGCATTTTATCTATGGAATCTGCTTGAACACTAACAGCATTTTTACGATAACTACGTCACTTCTTACTATAGCAACGGACAGGCCATGACGCCAGTTGTAATTCCGGTGCATAGAAGCAGGCGACCGGAAAATGAATCCGGCAGTCGAAGAATCGTAAATCTCAATTTTTATGTTTTTGTTTGAAAATTCACCAAAAATTAGAAAATTTTATATTTAAAAAACATTTTTTCTTAGAATGCAAAGATACACATCCTTATTTTGGACAAAATATAGAAGTGTGCTAATCTTCCACATTCAAGTGCGTCGAAAGAAGAACCAGATTTCTATAATATGCATATTTCCATGTATTAAAAATAAGTAAATATGACGGAATTCTTCTACAGATTCGATTCAAAGCTCGTTAGACAAATGTGCCTTGATCTTTCAGATGGCGTCAAGATGCAAAATCTATGATGATATTTTCGATAGACAAAGAACCAATTCATCTGAAAATTACCCAAAATCGCTCTTTAACCTTTTGCTTAAGGGTGGGATAGCGTCAATCCCAAATTTAATTTCAATTAAAACAGTCACTCTCTTCATGATGCTTCTTTTATTTGCAAAAGAGTGTATATATATATATATATATATATATATATATATATATATATATATTTCTATTCCCCTTGCAGACATTGGCGTCCATAGACGCCAATTCTACTATTATGTAAGAAGCATGTTAGCTACCCTCATTTAATATCAATCAATTTCATTCCGTCCTCAACAAAATTGAACTATCTTCCAATACAGAATATGATATTGATTAATAGTAGATCCTTCTTTCACGTCAATTTCCTACGACAAGAGATGAAGTTATGGAAAGCGTTTGTTTTTTGAACATAAGAATGCTGGTAAATTTCCTTTGGAAGAAGATCACCACAGTCTGCAAAATATGAAATGCCTGAATCTCCAAGAAATTATTTCACATAACTTTCAAATTATTTTTATTAAGAAAAACAAATGAAGGTTATTTTATCGTATACAGAACATACAATATAAATGTGAAATACCAAACCTAAATTAACTTTTCGAATTATTCCTCAGGCATAAAATATACCTAACGTATTGAATGCAATGAACAAGATTAGTAAAAAATAAATTTTCGTAACTGAACAAAATATATAGTTAATAAGCATGCATTATTTTATAAGAATGGTATGATTTTTATTTTGAGTTTTTGTAACGAAATATTCCTAGTATGTTAGAAAATGCCATTCAATATGTCTGAACAAAATTTTAGACACTTAAGGAATGTTCTCTTCAACATAAATGAAGGTTGTTTTATGTAGCACATAAAAATATCCATAATCTGATATAACCATTACGCCCTTTCTTAAATTATTTGAAAAGATAAACATGCATACCCGTGTCAAATAAATGTAGACTACAAGAGTGGGCTACAAGCTTTAAAAAAAAACGAGAAGTAGTTCCACAATAAGATTCTCAAGTTACTTTATTTTTACATGCCCCTCTGTTGGTGTCAAGAAAAAGAAAATTTGGTGTAGAAAAATTGCATAATCATTAGCAACTTAAATATATATTAGTTATGTAAGTCCACATGTCAGAACCGAATAAGAACCGATGTATGGATCATACAGTTATGCATACAAGAGTGGGATACAAGCTCTAAAAAAACCGTGAAGTATTTCCACAATAAGATTCTCAAGTTACTTTATTTTTACATGTCCCTCTGTTGGTAAAGAAAAAGAAGAAGAAAATCTGCATAATCATTAGCAACTTAAATATATATTAGTTATATAAGTCTACATGTCAGGACTGATTAAGAACCAATGTATAGATCATACAGTTATGAATACAATTATCCCTCTGTTATGTCGAGCTGTACCGCTTACACTTCTAAAATCTTTTGATGTACGCAGTTGCCCCGAATCTTACAATCCAGTCCCTTAACAGAACACAAAAACCTCAATGTTTTCAATGATATCAAATCATCACAAACTTCGCGGCATTTATCAAAAGATACTAAATTGTTAATATTATGTTAAATTAATCGCAATATCATACTCCTGTCGTCAAATTTGTCCTTAAATGTATCACCAAGGATATAAAATTGCCCCAAATGTGTAAATAAATTTATCGCGAAGAATGTTAAATTGTTTCCATATTTGGGGTTATATTTATTGCGAAGGTCGTCAATATGTAACCAAATTTGTTACCGATTGTAACAAATAGAGCAAGAAATTAGGGATTTCTTACTCTTATTAAGTATGAATATTACTAATATCTAGTCTAGTCCTATTATATGGACTTGTGCAGAGATGAATTGAAAACATTAATGGATCCTGTGAGACCAGAAATAGATCTCACACCAGTTATTGTGAGACAGTTTTATGTACATTATTTATTGTGTCTGAAATGTCAGACAATACCTTCAGTCTCAATGACGTCAGTGTATACGACACGCTGACCTAAATATAAGCTAAAATCTTAAATTTAAGGGTGTCAAGATAAGAAAGGGTCGATGGACTCTTAAGAAGTGTGTAACGACATTGGATGGAAAGGCTGACCAATGGAGAAGATGCTTGTTGTGTCACTGTAAAGACTACCAATCAGAGCAAAGGAGGAGTGTCGAACCTGAGGCAAAAGAGCCACAACAAAAAGAGATTCAGGAAGATATATATAGACTATATATAAGGAAGAACGACTAGATATGTAGACTAAGAGAATGACATAAGTACGATACTTATAGAAAACTTCGACAGAGTGAGTGCAACATGATTGTTACCAGAGGTGATACCGAAATTCACGATGACTTCTGCACAACAATTGCAGAATATAAACGACAAAGTCCTGAGTACAGTTAGTCCAGAAGTGTTCGATATTAAGTCCAGACCGCCTTAAAGGTATGTGTTCCTCAAATAATAATACAGGTCTTAAACGCATTTTAGGTATTTTAGCGAATGGTCTCACATTGTCTCTCTCCGGCGCGAACAATTGGAATAATTGTTGTAATTAAGTAATTAAGTATTTTGTGTTAATAAATTATTTAAAGTTAAAATGGTGCAAATTATGGAGTAGTATTGTGTTAATTGATATTCCTTTACAGAACTCGCGTTAAAGATAAATAATTGGAGGGTTATCAGCGGCAAAACAATGCAATGTATAATTTAAAGAGTACCACGAATACGATCAATTTACGGTCACGTTAATATATGTTGATATTTATTTAAAAACCCAACTTTAAATTTATTTTAAATTGTGCACCACAAATTCCACTTATTTTGAATATTACCGATCCTGGTATTTTTTTTTACACAATTCAGAGATACAAATACATTTAAAAAACTCAGAAACTTTGATCTTCAATCACCCTCCAAGCTCCTGTAATTGGATCAGGCGAATTTTCTGATACTTCGCTTTCGTAGTCAATATTACGATGTTGAACATTGAATTAGGGGCAATCAAGATGCGCGGTTAGGATTACCTCAGTTGTTGGTATAGTACGTCTGAAATATTTTTGTAGCTTTCTTAGTCAAAATAAATATGCATGGTAATTTGTTTTAGTTCTCTATGAAAGACTATTCCGAACTACATATCTCTGGAATTTTAATAATGACTTGTGATGTATTGCGTGTATTATATGTACCCTGCATTTCAGCAACATATGAAAAAGATACATTTTATTCATATATATATATATATCTATGTTCCTTTTAATTTTCGTTTCCACCAAAACTCATAAGTCTACGCGTCTGTGAATAGGAATATACCAGAACTTTGCTTCTTTGCAATCAGTTTCTACATAAGGCGAAGTTGTGAAAAGATCATTTTCTTCGCCTGGAATAAGAATTCCGATACACGTTGAAAGGAAGATTGATCTGGAGTGTTTAAGAAGGAATATCAGTAATATTTGAAAAAATAAAATATATTGTGAATCTATAGGGTATTTTTTTGTTATGGAACCCCAAAGCATCTACTACAGAAAGATAATTTATTTTACAATCCAGAAAAAAACACATATTAAAACTCTAATGATAATAATTTGTTATTATGTTTCTGTACACATTCCGATGTAAACATGAATTCCAAGAAATAATGTATTTTATTTCAAATTTAAAATCTCTACGTTTATCGTAGAGTCGAAATCCAGTGGAACCATCAGGTAGTTTGTACAGAGACAAATCTAGAAAATTAAGACTTTTATCTTGGTTGTACGGAGTTTCTGTTAACGTTAAACATTTTGGATAAAATCCAAAATCCAATGAAAAATGTGCGTCATTGCAAGCAAAAAGGATGTCGTCAACGTAACATATGTACACCAATTCGTTCAAAAGGTGTGTGCCTTCTTCATATTTGTTGAGGTAAATGTCGGCCAGTATAGAGGAACATCCTCCTCCAATAGGAATACCATGGAGCTGTTTATAGAAATTTGTACCATCGTACAAGACTGTTTCAAACAATACAAGTTTGACCAAAGATTTAAATTTACATCTGGTAATATGTGTTTGCAAATTAAGTTTTTCGTAAATTTCCATTAGAATGGCAAACAGATCATTAATATCAATAGTACTGAACAAATCGTTAAAATCGTAACTTTTATAATGTAAATCATCAGAAATGGTTTTGATTTTTTCAATGACTTCAAGACTATTGCTTGTAAAATAAACACCATTATGTTTAATTTTGATCAACACGTCCTTTAAGATTAAAAGAAGTTTTTTATTTGCTGTTGTTAAATAAGTTTTATAACCATTAGTAATAGTTAGTATATAGTTTTATGTACATTATTTATTGTGTCTGAAATGTCAGACAATACCTTCAGTCTCAACGCCAGTGTTTGAGATGGAACATCAGTAATATTTGAAAAAATAAAATATATTGTGAATCTATAGGGTATTTTTTTGTTATGGAACCAAAAAGCATCTACTACAGAAAGATAATTTATTTTACAATCCAGAAAAAAACACATGTTTAAACTCTAATGATAATAATTTTTCAAGTGTATCTTTCAGCACATGATCTTCTCAAACAACTCGAATTCGTTATTTTCGTTATATATTAATTTATTAATTTATCGCATAGAATATGTTGTGATAATATTGAACTTATATTATAAATAACATCGGATTTGAAAATTTGTTAAAGAATCCTTCAACATTCTTGATTCCTTTAAATCTAGTTTTCTTTTAAAATATCAGCAATGGTCAAAATTCCAGTAACGTAAACGTCCTAAGAACGGTTTACTTAACCTGAAAGAAAGAGGTGCTACATTAGTTTTGATATAAAAATTGCGATTAAATTATGCATGTAATTAACATTTAAGAAAATTTAATCTTAATAGTTAAATACAGTAATACCGTTCAGAAGAGTGTATTGATATGAAGTAAGTCCCGAATATGAGAGATCTGGCCTTGATTCAGATTTGAGCTGTTTCGCTATTTTAGCGGCTAAATTTGGTTTAATATTCTACAAACTATTTTATTTAAAATTATCACAAACAGTGGATTATAGAGTTAATGCTTGTCTATTAAGAATTATTAAAGTAATTTTTATTTTCATATGCTGTTTATTTATCAAAGTATCTTATATTAAGTTAGATGGATATATATTCACAAATTTTTAGATTACCTTGAAATCAATAAATTTCTCCATGGGGGACGAAACTAAATGTATTTTTCTATTCTTTTAAACCCTATATATGCCCCGTCTATGAATAGAAAAGTTGAATATTGATCAATTGGAGACCTTTACTCTTTTAAATCGAAAATTTTCTTTATGAGAGTTGTAAAAAAATATTGTTTTAGGGAATGAGATTTCCGATAAATGTACTGAAAAGCGAATTGATCTGAACCCCTGTAAAAGAAAATACAACTACAATTTGCAACCAATACATCTGCGATTTTCAGGATTAAATTTTTTATTTTATATTATTCAAGTCGTATAAAAGAGTTTTATCGTATAAAAAGAAATGTAGGTAGTTCTATAATCCAAAAGAACAAATGAGTAATTGGAATTGTAAGCACCTGGTTCTCTGAAGTCACTCGCAAATAACTGTAGATCTATTTTTAGGAAAATTAGCAAACCTTCTTTAATACAATATTGCGTTATATATATATATATATATATATATATATATATATTTGACTTGAACGATATATATATATAAACATTTGACTTAAACGATGCTTTCGCGTTTCTCAATAAGCTCGACACGATTATCCATCAGCTCGATAAAATTCAATCTGGATGCACCTCAAAATCGCACAGATGCTATGCCAATGAGATTCGTTGAAAAACAGGACCAATGAAAGCCGGTGGGGCATATTTCCCCGGATCATGGACGGGGTGCCTTTGCCTAGTAAAAAAAATGTGACGATATCAATACATGAACAATGTAAGAATTGAACTGATGAGGTCGCTCCAAAATATCGGTGATAGTAGTATTAAAATTTAGGCGATACAAAAAGGTTGTTGTTGATATTACAACGCAAGAGTTGTGCCGAATTCCGCAGCAAGACATCCATTGATGAAGTGCAACTGTACACAAGGTATGTGCAAAACATCTATTTTCAAATGGTCGAGTGTTCCTCGCAATGTTTCGACCAGAGTTAGGTCTCACAGTGGATACTATAAGTGTGCAATGATTCAGCCAGATAACTTTATATTATGCTTTTTTCTTCTATCTCGGGTTTCTTGCCGAGTTATTTTAACTTTTGTAATTCTGCGCTAGAGGATGTTGTAATTACTTTCATGCGCTTAGGTAGTCACTTTACTGTACATAAGGACTGACCAATCGAAGGCCAGAGGGCCGAATCTACCAGCTTGGCTATGATAAAAATAAAATAAAGGGAAATAAAAAAATACCTGTAATAAATTATGAGCTGCACCCAGTAACTTATTACTACAGATCTTATAGTAAATAAAAACCGAAATACGTAACTCAAAATAAAATAGTTTTTATTTCGTCAGCTTATAAATAATAAACAACAATATTTTCCTTCGTTAAATAAGTTAAAATTGTTTTTATTTTGTCAGCTTATAAATAATAAAATTTACTATTTTCCTTCGCTAAACAAGTTAAAATAGTTTTTATTTTGCCAGCTTGTAAATAATAAAACTTTATATTCGCTAAACAATTTAATATAGTTTTTATTTTGTTAGTCTATAAAAAATAAAATTTAATATTTTCCTTCGCTAAACAAGTTAAAAAAATATCATAAGAAATTCTGAAATTATGCTGACGAAATTTTGAAACTTGTAGCATAAGTTGATAGCCGTTTTTCTGAGCTGGCAGCAAAATATGAAAAATAATTTTAAATACTTTGTTATTCGATTTCAGTGTTATTCATTTTAACTGTCCCGAAACAACTGCAGCTGGAAATAGTTTATTTACAGAGCACCAGTGAATTGAGTCACATCTAGGCTACGACAGAAAAAATTAACTTTTACAACGCACAATGAACTGGTGAAAAGTATACTAAATTCTGGTTATTTGCAGGAAAAACATTTGTGCTTTCGGATGGATCTTTTGTGAAGCTTCAAAACACTAATAAAACTAAATATCAAGCCTTAATGACAGATGAAACTTTGGAAAATCAATCAAGATGTGCAACTGCCAAAATTAAATTTGACCCCAAAATTAGAGTTCTCAAAGAAAACCAAATATCTCAGTAATTTATGTGATACATTTATGTGATAAAATGAATGAATAAAACATATTTTATATAAATTTATTTATTTTTTGAACACTATGTATTTTATGTGTGGAATTAATGTATATAGTAATGTCATCAGCAGACCAATTTGTTTTTGTCATGTCTACTACACGAATGCAGTCATCGACTTTTCCTTGCAAAGTTAATTGGGTGCGCTAGAAATTTATTAGGAGTAATACTTAAATGTGTGTTATTTCTCAACATAATATTTAGCAGGTATTTCAACGTCATAAGAAAAATGCAGATTTCAGTTTGTAAGTATGAAATACCTTGTACGTTTCCCCCAGAACCGAAAAAATCTTCTACTTCTGCAAATAGAAACCAGAATATGGATCAATATCAGATATTTATTTCTTTAAGTCAATTTTTACGCTGAGCGGACTTGTGAAAGGGAGGCTTTCTTTTTCGAAATAAGAATTCCTTCCAATAAGTATTGAAGAGAAGATAATTCTGAGTTCTCTTTGAGAGGGAACATTGGAGAGAAATTGGAAAGAAATGTAATTCCGTATCGATAGACTTTATTATCGGTGTTTAAAGGTAATTATGGTATCAAAGTTAATCAAACGTTATGCAGTAAACATTATTGAAAGGCGATGGTATGATTTGAGTCACAAATTTCCGATGCGGGTGCAAAAATATTTCTTAAAAATGTTTTTCCTAAGTAAAATATATTTTGAATGATTATTAGTTTTGTACGCACACACACACACACACACACACACACACACACACACACACACACACACACACACACGCATGCACGCACAATGTGTATTCATTTTTACAGTTAGCAATATATATATTGTTTTAAAATTATGAATTGGATTTTCTATAGATTTAGATACAAATTTTATTCTACCTTGAATAGAAGTAACGTATTGTGAAGTGGATTGTGTGCAAACACTCTAGCTCAAAAAACGATCTACACCATTTTCATGCAATTCACTAATCTGCTGATGACGTATTCAATATGTTGTTACCAATTTGATTTTGTCCAATATTAGTAGAAATATCAAAATGTACCCCTAAAACAAAGCCTGCTAAAATATAACAAAAGCGACCAATCATGCGTAAAACATTGATTGTGAACCATTTTCCAACTGAAATGCAATTACATTTAAGCATCTCTAAAATGATACATACGTTCAACATTGATATATTTTTTAATTATCACAGTACTGCAGTAATTTATTTTACTAGAAAACTTAAAACTTTTTCGAAAAGTTACAAAAAATAAACTTTATCCCAGTGACGTCATCGAAATGTAAATCGTCTGCGTCTGTGTTGTTGTTGATGAGACCCAGACCGTCCAACCTACCAGAAAGGTATAAGATAACTGTTTCGACGGCCGGAAAGTGTCGCCCAATTTAGACCGGAACCCAGTAGGGGAGTTTGAGTCTGTGTGCAAAATCAATGAATATTTCATTCATATCATTTATATTTCAGACTCCAGAGCTAAAACATTTTGTATGAAAAAAATCATCAATTCTTATACAACTCACCTTACAATCGCTTGATTTGTGTACATTCTGCAGGCTATAGTATAGCGTTAAAATTTGGCTTTGCTGTAGAAATAAAGGAAGTTTAGTGATAATTTAGAAACAAAAATACTGTAATTGCGTTGGCACAGAATTCAGATACATATATAATAAGCAAAATTAAAGGGATTTTATGGCGGATGCAACACGGAATATAAATTTAAACGATCTTTAAGAACTTCCAATACCGGCAGGAAAAATGGAAGCCATATGTTATTTGGCAATGAGTCACGTGTTATCATAAACCATGGGTGTAATTATTATTTCAATATTTATTTAAAAACCTACCTAACGTATTTTGATGAATTTTTTTACACATTTTGTGTGATACTTTAAATATTTTCTAAAATTTTCGAAGCAATTTGGGAAATTAAATTTAGCTTAAAATTTGTTTGAAAAATTAAGCCCCGTAGGGTTCAATGTATTTCAATTTTTTACCGGGGTTAAATCTAAATGTAATCGGGTCACATTATTCATTTTCTTTCCAACATCCCTCACACCGTCTTAACAACATACTGAAATTAATTTCGATAATGTCAATTTTACGGCAACTACAGTGCGAACTGACAGAGAGACATATAGACAGATAGACATAATGACCAAAGTCATAAATATTTTTCAGCTATTTTGGAATATGTTGAAAGTGAATATCTTTATAGAATCATACAAAAATTCTTTTATTCAATATCAAGTAGGAGAATGCAATTAAAATGCTTTGAGGTAATTCTTTTTCAAAGATAAGTATATTTTTTTCCTAGTGAAATTAAATTAGTATTACAAAATATTTTCTGTCATAAGTGAAAATTAACTTGAATGTGTCTCAACTCGACTTTCTCATACATTTTTTTTCCAAATTTTACAAGAAAAAATTTGAAAAATCGGGATCATGGGTCCAAATGTTACCCTTAGCGTGTTATTCTTCATCTTAAATGGTTTGAAAAAATATTTCGATTCATACCATACTTGAAAATGTACCCTTCTAGGGAGGGCGTAATTTGTCTCCATGGGGCTAATGAAGTCATTAAAAAAATAATTGTATCCCTGCTATTGTACACAACAATGATTGAAACTAATAAGTCTTGGGATTATGGAGTCATAAACAAAGCATTTTATGTATGATTATGACACATTTTGTTCTACGCTGCAATGTTAAAAAAATATAGCATTTAGAATAAAATTCAAAGCTTTCACTTGAATTTAAAAATATTCTATCTCATTCTGGATTTTTCGAAAACAAAGTCGGTTATAAAGTTTACTGAAAATCCATTAATATTTGTGGCTGCTATTGCGTACACAAGAAATCGACCACAGACATCAGCCAGGCAGAAGGTCTTAAAACATATTGGCATCAAAATCTCAAAATTGAAAATTTTCGGGAAAACAATATTTTCTCAAATACTACGCATGAGAAAATAACGATATTTTAAAGAAGCAAATCATGGTGTAAGATAGTCAGATGAAAGAGCTTTCGAAAATTTTCCGTTTTTAAACATCCACCGCCAATAGATGGCGTTTAACGTTAGGGTCTTATTTTAGGGTTGAGTTAAATGGTGAAGATAAATTTATATTAAGATAATTAATATATGTATGCAGAGAATAAGTTTAGTTCTAAATAAATAATCTCGCATTATTTACCACAAATGCGAGTTACTCTTTTGTTTATATTTGTATTAGTTTTGGTAGGGAATATACCGGTTTTCCGCAGCACACATCCCACCAACCCAAAGCTATCTTTAAGCCAATTTTTTTTGTACATCATTGCTTGCGTGTAAAAAATATAAGCTCTAATTGCTTTGAAGAATGATTCCAGAAGACACGTTTATTATTTTATAGCTCTAGTTTAACTATTAAGATATTTAAACTAAAGCAATTCTGTGAAACGATTAATTGAATATTTCCCATCAATGCATTGTTTTTACAAAAATTTGCAAAAAGTGTATAATTCACCTTTAACTTAAAATTATATATTAATATGCTATTTTAATAGTTTTTACTATCTTTATTATTTTCCTCCAATTGCTTAAAGATATTTTTTTTTAGATTTTTACTATTAAATTTGTATTCGAATTTATGGATTTTGAAAAATGTCATATCATCACCCTATCAATTTCACATTATGGCGTAAATTAAGCATAATATACATTCATTGCGCATAAGTTTGCCTCTAAGCAAGCAAATTGAAACAAATTATATTTTCACAATAAAAGCTTTATTACATCAAATTCATAAATCCACGTATACAATAAAATAATAGCATTTTAACAACATTATTTATAAAACATTATAACAATATTATTATTGAATGCAATAAGCAAGATTAGTAAAAAATAAATTTTCATAACTGAACAAAATAAATAGTTAATAGGCATGCATTATTTTATATGAATGATATGATGCTTTTTTAAGTTTTTGTAAAGAAATATTCATTATATGTTAAAAAATGCCATTCAATATGTCTGAACAAAATTTTAGACTCTTAAGGAATGTTCGCTTCAACATAAATGAAGTTTGTTTCATGTAGCACATAAAATAATCCATAATCTGATATAACCATTACGGGATATCTTAAATTATTAATAAATATAGACATGCATAACTGTGTCAAATAAATGTAGATTACAAGAGTGGGCTACAAGCTTAAAAAAAACCCGTAAAGTAGTTCCACGATGAGATTTTCAATATACATTATTTTTACATGTTCCTCTGTTGGTGTCAAGAAAAAAAAAATTGTTGTAGAAAAATTGCATAATCATTAGCAACTTAAATATATATATTAGTTATGTAAGTCTGCATGTTAGGACCAATTAAGAACCGATGTATGGATCATACAGTTATGCATACAATAATCACTCTGTTATGCTCAGCTGTACCGTTTGAGCTTCTAAAATCTTTTGATGTATTCGCTTGCCACACTATTACACTTATTTACAATCAAGTCCCCTAACAAAACATAAAAACTTGAATTTTTTCATTGATATCAGATCATCACAAACTTGGCGGCATTTATCAAAAGACGCTAAATTATTAATATTCTGTTAAATTAATCGCAATATTATCCTAATTTCGTCAAATTTGTCCTTAAATGTATCAACAAGGATATAAAATTGCCCCAAATGTGTAGCTAAATTTGTCGCTAAGAATGTTAAATTGTGGCCATATTTGGGTTTATATTTATAGCGAAGGTCGTCAATATGTAACCAAATGTGTTACCGATTGTAACAAACAGAGCAAGAGAATAGGGATTCCTTACTCTTATTAAGTATGGATATTACTTATATCTAGTTCTAATATATGGACTTGTGCAGAGATGGATTGAAAACATCAATGGATTCCACTTTTTTTAATATTATCGATCCTGGTATTTCTTTTACACAATTCAGAGATACAAATATATTTGAAAAATTCAGAAACTTTGATCTTCAATCAGCCTCCAAGCTCCTGTAATTGGATCAGGCGACTATTCTGCTACTACAGTTTCGGAGTCAATATTACGCTGTTGAACATTGAATTAGGAGCAATCAAGGTGCGAGGTTAGGATTACTTCAGTTGTTGGCATAGTACGTGTGAAATATTTTTGTGGCTTTCTTACCATATTATAAATATGCAAGGTAATTTGTTTTAGTTCTCTATGAAAGACTATCACGATTTACATATCTCTGGAATTTTAATAATGAGTTGCGCTGTATTGCGGGTATTAAATGTACCCTACATTTCAGCCACATATGAAAAATATGCATTTTATTCATATATATATATATATATATATATATATATATATATATATATATATATATATGTTCGTATTATTTTTCGTTTCCAACAAAACTCATATGTCTGCGCGTCTGTGAATAGGAATATACCAGAACTTTGCTTCTTTGCAATCAGTTTCTACAGAAGACGAAGTTGTGGAAAGATCATTTTCTTCTCTTAGAATAAGAATTCCGATACACGTTGAAAGGAAGATTGATCTGAAGTGTTTGAGAAGGAATATCACAAAAATATTTGAAAAAATAAAATATATTGTGAATCAATGGGTATTTTTTGTTATGGAACCCCAAAGTATCTGCAACAGAAAGATATTTTTTCTTACAAACCAGAAAAAAAACATAATAAAACTCCAATGATAATAATTTTTCAACTGTACCTTTTATCTAACGTTCTTCTCGAAATTCGTTATTTTCGTTATATATTAATTTAATTTATCGCATAAAATAATTTGTGATAATATTGAATTTATATTAAAAATAAGATCGGATTTGAAAATTTGTTAAAACATTCTTGATTCCTTTAAATCTTAATTTCTTTTAAAATATCACCAACTGGTCAAAATTCCAGTAACGTAAACGTCCCAAGAACGGTTTACATAATCTGAAAGAAAAAGGTGCTACATTAGTTTTGATATGAAAATTGCGTATGAAATATGCATGTAATTAACATTAAAGGAAATTTTATCTTAATAGTTAAATATAGCAATTCCTTTCAGGAGAGTGTATTCATATGCATCAAGTCTCGAAAATTATAAGTGAGCTGGCCCCGATTCAGACTTAAGCTAGTTTGCTATTTTAGCGACAAAATTTGGTTTAATAATCTACATACTATTTTATTTAAAATTATCACAAATAGTGCATTACATATTTAATGCTTGCTTATTAGTAATTATTAAAGTAATTTTTATTTTCATATGCTGTTTATTTATCGAAGTATCCTATATTAAGTTAGATGGATATATATTCACAAATTTTTAAATTACCTTGAAATCAATATATTTCTCCGTTGGGGAGGCAACTAAATGTATTTTTACTTTCCTTATATACATAATGTATAAGGAAAGTATTGTGACGGGGTCGAAAATTCGAAATCGAGTTTTCGACGGGAGAGCACGTTTCAAGCATCCCTGAACACGAATCAAACATTTTTTAAGTGATGTCTGTGTGTGTGTGTGTGTATGTGTGTGTGTGTGTGTGTGTGTGTCTGTGTGTGTGTGTGTGAAAGTATGTGTGTGTGTGTGTGTGTGTGTGTGTGTGAAAGTATGTGTGTGTGTGTGTGTGTGTGTGTGTGTGTCAGTGAGTCTGTGGAGACGATAACTGACGAACGAATAGACCGATTCGAACCAAATTTGGTACAAAAATCACAATCCGTTAGCACTAGAAGCCTATTGTTTATAAATGCAATCGAATGTTCAGAACCCCCATAAATTTTCGAATAAAATTTTGAAAAAATCGTCAAAAAATCAAAACCACTAGTAAAGTTACGCAAATAGATATTTCTTATGTAATTTTTAATTAGAAAACGATTGCGATAAATGCGATACCATGCGATAAATTGGATGACATCATTCTCGTAGATTTAGCTCGTTCCATTCATGAAAAAAGATACTTTGAGTAATACTTTTGTATTTGAACGCCAATAGTCATTTTTCTGTTGTAAGAGCAACTTACTTCTTCGTCCATAACGCTTGGCGAAATTTTGGCGACGAATTTGGCGGAATGTCGCCAACTTGGCGACTTTTTGAAATGTTGCCAAATTAACGAAAATCTTGCCAAATGGATAAAAATGACGCTAAATCAATGAAAATGACGACTATTTGTCGAAAATTCAATATCTTGGAAAGAATATTAGTATCTACTATAAGAAAAACCTATTTTTTTACTGTAAAAGTAGTAAATTCATTACATTATATAAGGAAAGTCATGTGTTGCCCACATCAGATTTTTTTATATAACATTTTGATAATTTTTTTGAAAAATGTGCAATATCTCAAGAACGTTTCATGTTAACGTTCTAAAATTTACGTCAATCGTTTTCTAATGAAAAGTTACATAAGAAATGGCTATTTGCGTAACTTTATTAGCGGTTTTGATTTTTTGACGATTTTTTCAAAATTTCACTCGAAAATTTAGGGGAGTTCTGAACATTCGATTGCGTATAAAAACAATAGGCTTCCAGTGTTTACGGACTGTGATTTTTGTACCAAATTTCATTCAAATCGGTCCATTCGTTCGTCAGTTATCGTCTCCACAGGCTCACTGACACACACACACACACAAACACACACACACACAAACACACACACACACACAGACGCACAGACATCACTTCAAAAATGTTTGATTCGTGATCAGGGATGCTTGAAACGTGCTCTGCCGTCGAAAACTCGAATTCATTTTCGACCCCGTCACAATACTTTCCTTATACATTATGTATATAAGGAAAGTAATAATGTCGAAAACTCGAATTCGGATTTTCGACCCTGTCACAATACTTTCCTTATACATTATGCATATAAGGAAAGTAATAATGTATAAGGAAAGTATTGTGACGGGGTCGAAAATTCGAATTCGAGTTTTCGACGGGAGAGCACGTTTCAAGCATCCCTGATCACTAATCAAATATTTTTGAAGTGATGTCTGTGTGTGTGTGTGTGAAAGTATGTGTGTGTGTGTGTGTGTGTGTGTGAAAGTATGTGTGTGTGTGTGTGTGTGTGTGTGTGTGAAAGTATGTGTTAGTGTGTGTGTGTGTGTGTGTGTGTGTGTGTGTGTCAGTGAGACTGTGGAGACGATAACTGACGAATGATTAAACCGATTCGAACCAAATTTGGTACAAAAATCACAATTCGTAAACACTGGAAGTCTATTGTTTTTATACGCAATCGAATGCTCAGAACCCCCCTAAATTTTCGAATGAAATTTTGAAAAAATCATCAAAAAATCAAAACCACTAATAAAGTTACGCAAATAGACATTTCTTATGTACTTCGCTCTCGAGATATGGCACATTTCCAAAAAAAATTATCAAAAAGTCATATAAAATAACAAATAAATATTTCCTATTGAGAAACATGTTCACTTTTCATATGTAATACCATTCGATAAATTGGGTGACATCATTCTCGTGGATCCAGCTCGTTCCATTCATGAAAAAAGATATTTTGAGTAATACTTTTGTATTTGAACGCCAATAGTCATTTATCTGCTGTAAGAATAACTTATATCTTCGCCCATAACGCTTGGCGAGATTTTGGCGACGAATTTGGCGGGATGTCGCCAACTTGGCGACTTTTTGAAATGTTGCCGAATTAACGAAAATCTCGCCAATTGGATAAAAATGACGCTAAATCAATGAAAATGACGATCAATTGTCGAAAATTCAATAGCTTGGAAAGAATATTAGTATCTACTATAAGAAAAACCTATTTTTTTTACTGTAAAAGTAGTAAATTTATTACATTATATAAGGAAAGTCGTGTGTTGCCCACATCAGATTTTTTTCAACATTGCAAATTTAGGTAATTATTTAGTATTCTTTTTCGGTAGTTTGATCTGATAACAATAACCGACACACGATGCCAGTATTTGAAATGTAACTCGGTTATTCAAGTGACCACAAAGGAATCTAAAACTATAAATAAACTCATTAAGAAAATGCAATAGAAAATCGTCTGCTGTAACTACAAATTAAAATGCTTCAAAAAAGGTAGATTGTATACCAATGGAATTGATTTAGAAAATTAATGATATAGAAATACTAGCCGAATACCCGTTAAAAATCAATAGTCTCGCAATAAGCAACCCCCTGAATATTATAATTTTTAACACTATACAACAAAGTTGAAAAGTGTTTATAACTTTGTTCATTCTGTCTGTCTGTCCGTTAGCACGATAATTGCCGTAAAAATGACTTGATCAAACTGAAATTTTAGTATGTTGTTCAGACGGTCTGTAGGATCTATGGGAATTTAAATGAATAATATCACCCAATTAGTTTGGATTGAACCCGAGTTGAAAAAATGAAATACATTGAATCCTATGGGACCTAATTTTTCGAACATTTTTTAAGAGGATTTAAAATTCACAAATTGCTTCGAAAATTTTAGGTAATATTCAAATTATGCCATAAAATATATAAAAAAAATTTCAGCAAAATATATTCATTAGTTTTTTAAATAAAAATTAAAATATTAATTATACCTCTTATATGAAGCGATCACGTGACCATGATATGAAAAGATCACGGAACCCACTTCAAAATATAATCCATCTTGTCTCAAAACCATGATTTTTAAAGTTCTTTTTAATTCATATTGAGTGTTGTATTGGTCCTAAAACCACTTTATTTTTGCTTAAATTCTGTGCATCTACATACTGAAACATCGCAATTACAATATATTTGAGTTTAAATGCTCATCCAAATTTGATTATTTCTACAACGAAGCCTATTTTTCACCTATGTAAAATGTAAACAGCAAAATATGTAGGATGAGTTGTATAAGAATTGCTGTATTTTTTTAACGCAAAAGTATTTAAATAATGGAGTCTGCATAGCTGATATGAATGAAATATTCATTGATTTTACACAGAGAAGGACGATTTTTTTCGATGAAGTTTTAAGCATAGAGTTTAATTACTTGTAGCTCCATGGTCTTAAGTTTTTATATAAAACAAATTATTTTAGTACTGTGATGAATGAAATGATTGGGAAAATGTTATGAATGAAATGCTGCTTTTATAGAGAGAGCCAGGCGTGTTATTTTTTCTATGACGCCATTTGAATGAATGTCAGTTGTTTTTGATGAAATTTTCAAATATAATAAATTTTGTAGTATCATGATGATTTTAAAAATATTACCGAGGAATGTATCGCATTTTAGAGATGCTTAAACCAGGCAATTTATATTTCAATGTCGTCATTTTGAATGAAGGTCATTTTTTCGATGAAGGTTTAAGTTTTCAAATATAATAAATTAATGTAGTATTGTGATAAGTTTTAAAATATTACTTAGGAATGTATTGCATTTTAGAGATGTTTAAATAAAATTGCATTGGAGTTGGAAAGTGTTGCATAATCAATGCTTTAAGCATGATTGATCTTTCTTGTTTTAATAATTCGCGTTTCACATTTATTCGGCAAATCGAATATTTTAGTGTGCGGAACCCCCTAAAGAAGAAAATATTGTAAATTTTAAATTGCGCACGTCTTCCTTTCGAACTATTTACCAGTACATCAAATTAAAGTCTCTATTTCATCCCGAAGCATACTATTTTATCATCTCCCCTTTCGAACGTTTTTCTGTGGAGCACACCCACAAATGAACATTTATGAAAAAATCTGTTCGCCTTGGCTTTCTTATCAGATGATTGGCCTATATACCAAATATCAGGCCTCTATCACATTTAAAAGGAAGCGTGCCTCATTTATTCCGAAAATCGAACATATTTGTGTTAGGTACCCCATAAAGTTGCAAATATTGGAAATCTGAAATTGCACACTTTCTTCTACCAGTACACCAAATTATTTACCAGTATCTCCAAACTATCTACCAGTACACCAGATTTGATGTCTCTATCCTATCGTGAAGCATGTTTTTCTAACACTTCATATTTCGAAGGTTTTTCTGTGTTGCACCCCCTTAAATGATCATTTTTGAAAAACCGTAATAATCTTAAGGTTTTTTATCAAATGATTACTCCATATACTGAATTTCCAGCCTCTATCACATTGTAAAGGAGGCGTTTTTCATTTGTTTGTCAAATCGAACATTTTAGTGTGCTGCAGCCCCTACAATAACACATGTTGGAAAACTGAAATTACACACTTTCTTCCTTTCTAACTATCTACACGTATACCAAATTTGATGTCTCTATCTTATCGCGAAGCATACTTTTTCTATCATTTCACCTTTCGAATGTTTTTTTGTGGAGTACCCCCCCCCCCCCTCCTTAAATATACATTTTTGAAAAATCCATTCTTCATGGGTTTCCTATTAAATGATTCGCCTATATACCAAATATCAAGCCTCTATCACGTTCTAAAAGGGGTGTTTCTACTTCATTCCGAAAATCGAACATCTTTGTGTGCGACACCCCCTAAAGTAGAAAATATTGGAGAACTGAAATTGTACACGGTCTTCCTTCCAAACTATCTACCCGTACACCAAATTTCAAATTTCTATCTCATCCCGAAGTATGTTTTCTTATCAATTCACCTTTCGAAAGTTTTCCTCTGGAGTACCCCCTTAAACGAACATTTTAGAAAAACTATATTCGTCTTGGGTGTTTTCATCAAATGATTAGTTCGTATACCTAATTTCAAGTCTCTATCAAATTTTTAAAAAGGAGCCGTTTCTCATTTATTCGGTAAATCGAACATTCTGGTGTGAAGCACCCCCTTAAGTAGAAAATATTGGAAATCTGAAATTGCACACTTTCTTCCTTTTGAACGATTTACCCATACACCAAATTTGAAGTCTCTATCTTATGGCAAAGTATGTTTTCCTATCATTTCACTTCTCGAACGTCTTGGTGTGGACCACCCCTTCTAGAGAACGTTTTCGAAAAATTCGATTTTTCCAAAGGGGTTTTATCGAACGATCGAGCCGTGTACCAAATTGCAAGTCTCTATCTATTCGGGAAGTGCCTAAATAAGGCGTAACAGACAGACATACAGACAGACAGACAGACGGACAGACAAATAGACAGACGGACACTTGATAATTAGTATATATAGAGTTTTCTGCGTATGATGGTACAAAAACGTATTTTGTGTGTTTAGCCGTCCTCCAGTTCTAGCTGAAAGAATATTAGAACAAAAAATTCCCTGATTTATAAATTTTACGAAGAATAATTCCAAGATTTCAGAATTTTCTCATAATCACTTCAAATACTAAACAAGCCACAAAATTTAGCAACAGCAAAATTTCTAATTAACCGTCAATTTTTTTTCCAAAGATTAGCGATATAAGTCTCATACCCATTTTCGAAACATTAAGAGATACAATATTCAATATCTGAAAACAATCAATGTATGAGATTGTTAAAAACAATTAAATATAATTTTCTTCGAAATTTTAATTACAGTTTACCAAACGTTATTCTCAACACTGCACTAGGAAGATCATTTGAACAATAGCCGTTGCCTGGAAAAAATCAATATCGTAAAAATCCAGCTTGGTAATTTCTATTAAACTGACTATAGAAAGCATAACCAGGACACCAGAATAATGAAGCGTATTCTAATTTAGGTCTCACTAAAAAGTTAAAATAAGACCACTAAAAGTTAAAATAAAAAGTTAAGACCAAGAGAATTTCTAATTAACAACCCATCAATTTTCGTAGTTAAAGAAAATTGTTAAGAAACTTGTAAATCCATTGGGAAAATGAATTCGAATCTTTGACTTTATTCATAATTTTTTTCGACACAATATAATATGTAGGGTAAAGAAAGTGCAATGGAGCCAATTGCTTTAAACAAAAATATTCCACCCAAATTCTTTAGAAATCCATTCTTACACCGAAAAGCCTGCAACATCCATTGCTCAACATCTAGATTGGTCTCCCATCCGAGTGGACGCTGACCTAGTGAATGAGGTGTTCATCGAACTCCAACATCAACTAGGTTGGTCTCCAACCGAACAGGACGCTCGACTCTAGTGAATATGTAATGTAGTCGCATAATTTCAACATCACCTAGAACGGTCTCCAGCCGGAGAGGACGCTCGACTCTAGAGTGCTAACGGAGTAAAGACTAAATCAGCAAGATTGGTCTCCTCGCCCGATTGGACGCGCCCTAGTGAATCAGTAATTGTAACTTCAAGGTGTAGATTCAGATATGTTCTACTAATCTGAGTACAAATATTTATACATATGTCTTCCATATATATGAAATGATTGTAATTATTTTAAAAAATTGGTAGAGAAAACTGTTGTAAGTTTAAATCTAGAAATTTCATTCATTACATATAAAACATGCCGAAATAGATGGTTAACTCAATTTAGATGGCTATTAATTTAATAATAATCAAATCATATATAAAATGAAAATAATAAAATATATGAAGTATTAGTCTCCACTCGACGTACAATCATACAATCGTATTACATAGTGTTTAGTACAACTTGATCTTTTCATCACTTTTTAACTGTGAAAGAAGTAAATTCATTGCATTATATAAGGAAAGTCATGTGCTGCCCACATCAGATGTTTTTATTCTTTTAAACCATATAAGTGCCTCGTCTGTGAATAGAAAGTGGGATATTGATCAATAGGAGACCTTTACTCTTTTGAATTCAAATTTTTCTTTATGAGAATTGTATAAAAAAATAATGTTTTTGGGAATGAGATTTCCGATAAATGTACTGAAAAGCGAATTGATCTGAACCCCCGTAAAAAAATACAACTACAATTTGCAACCAATACATCTCATATTTTCAGGATTAAATTTTTTATTTTAAATTTTTCAAGTAATTTATCGTATAAAAAATGTAGGTAGTTCTATAATCTCAAATAACAAGTGAGTAATTGGAATTGTAAGCACCTGTTTTTGTGAAGTCACTCGTAAATAATTGTAGATTTATTTTTAGGAAAATAAACAAACCTTCTTTAATACAATAATTACGTTATATATATATATATATATATATATATATATATATATATATATATAATTTTTGGATATTTAAAAATGAAAACTATGTATTTATAACCGATATGACTAATTACCCAACTGTGGCATAGATATTAAGATAAGGTCTTAACCAAGGTAACTGTGAGACCATTTGTGTAATTTGAAGTCTGTGAACAAAGAACTCAGGCGAGTGACCCCACGGTTGCTGGAAGAAGTTTATGACTAATTGATCTATGACATCAGCAGCTGGAAAGAATGATGATGGCGATATTTGATTTAAACGATGCTTCCGCGATTCTCGATAAGCTCGATACGATTCTCCATAAGCTCGATAAAATCCAATCAGGATACACCTCAAAATCGCACAGGTGCTATGCCAGTGAGATTCGGGAAAAATCAGGGTTAATGGAAGCCGTGTGGGGCGTATTTTCCCGGATCACGGAAGAGATGCCTTTGCTAGTAAAAAAATGTGACGATATCAAAACATGAACGATGTAAGAGTTCGAGCGATGAGGTGGCTCCAAAATATCGGTGATATTGGTATTAAAATGTTGGCGATATAAAAATTTTGTTGCTGATATTACACCGTAAGAGTTGTGCCGGATTCCTCAGCAAGCCATCCATTGATGCAGTGCAACTGTACAAAAAGTATGTGCCAACCATCTATTTTCAAATGGTCGAGTGTTATTCCTCGCCATGTTTCGATTAGAGTTAGATCTCACATTCGATATTATAACTGTGCAATGATTCAGCCAGTTAATTTTATATTTTGCTTTCTCATCTATATCGGGTTTCTTGACGAGTTAACTTTTGTAATTCTGCGCTAGGGGGCGTTGTAATTACATTCATTCGCTCAGGTAGTCACTTTACTCTATATAAGGACTAACCAATCGAAGGCCAGCGGGCCGCATCTACCACCTTGGCTATAATAAAAATAAAATAGAAATAAAAAAATACATGTAATAAAATATGCGTTGTAACCAGTTACTTATTACGTACTACATATCTTACAGTGAATAAAAACCCAAATACGTAAATCAAAATAAAATAGTTTTTATTTCGTCAGCTTATAAGTAATAAACCACAATATTTTCTTTCGCTAAACAAGTTAAAATAGTTTTTATTTTGTCAGCTTCTAAATAATGAACCTTACTATTTTCCTCTGTTAAACAAGTTAAAATAGTTTTTATTTTGCTAGCTTGTAAATAATAATACTTTGTGTTCGCTAAATAAGTTAAAATAGTTTTTATTTTGTTAGTCTATAAATAATAAAATTTAATATTTTCCTTCGCTACACACGTTAAAAAATATCGTAGGAATTTCTTAAATTATGCTGACGAAGTTTTGAAACAATCAGCACAATTTGATAGCCGTTTTTCTGAGCTGGCAGCAAAATATGAAAACAAGTTTTAAATACTTTGTTATTCGATTTCAATTTTATTCATTCCAACTGTCCCGAAACAACTGCAGCTGGAAATAGTTTTTTTATAGAGCACCAGTGAATTGAGACACTGCGAAAAGCAACTTTTACAACACACAATGAACTGCGGAAAAGTATACTAAATTATGGTTATTTGCAGGAATAATATTTGTGCTTTCGGATCGACCTTTTGAGAAGCTTCAAAACGCTAATAAAAGTAAATATCAACTCTTAATGACAGATGAAACTTTGGAAAATCAATCAGGATGTGCAACTGCCAAAATTGAATTAGACTAAAAAATTAGTGATCTCAAAGAAACGCAAATATCTCAGTAATGCATTTATGTGATAAAATGAATGAATAAAACATATATAAATTTATTTGTTTGTTTAAACACTAAGTATTTTTTGTGTGGCCTGTGGAATTAATGTAGATAGTAATGTGATCCGCAGACCAATTTGTGCTATTCAGGCCTATTGCAGTTAAACTACACGAATGCAGTCATCGACTTTTCCTTGCAAAGTTCATTGGGTGCGCTAGAAATTTATTAGGAGCAATGTAGTTAAATGTGTGTTATTTCTCAACATAATATTTAGCAGGTATTTCAACGTCTTAACAAAAATGTAGATTTCTGTCTGTAAGTATGAAATATCTTGTACGTTTCCCCCAGAACCGAAAAACCTTCTGCAAATAGAAACCAAAATATAGATCAATATCAGATATTTATTTCTTTTAAGTCAATTTTTACGCTGGACGGACTTGTGAAAGAAAGGCTTCCTTTTTCGAAATAAGAATTCCTTCCAATAGGTATTGAAGAGAAGATTAATCTGAGTTCTCTTTGAGAGGGAACATCGAAAAGAAATTGGAAAGAAATGTAATTCTGTATCGAGAGACTTTGTTATCGGTGTTTTAAGGTAATTATGGCATCAAAGTAAATCAAACGTTATGCAGTAAACATAATTGAAAGGCGTTGGTATGATTTGACTCACAAATTTCCGATGCGGGGCAAAAATATTTCTTAAAAAGTGTTTTTCCTTAGTAAAATATATTTTAAATGGTTATTAGTTTTGCACACACACACGCACACACGTACACTCACATACACCACACACACGCACGCACGCACGCACGCACTGTATTTATTTTTACAGTTAGAAATATATATTGCTTCAAAATTATGAATTGGATTTTCTATAGATTTAGATACACATTGTACTCAACCTTGAATACAAATAACATATTGTGGGGTGGATTGTGTGCAACCACTCTAGCTCAAAAACGATCTACACCATTTTCATGCAATTCACTAGTCTGCTGATGACGTATTCATTATGTTGTTACTAATTTGATTTCATTCAATATTAGTAGAACTATCAAAGTGTACCTCTAAAACAAAGCCTGCTAAAATATAACAAAAACGACCAATCATGCATAAAGCATTGATTGTGAACCATTTTCCAACTGAAATGCAATTACATTTAAACATCTCTAAAATGGTACATACGTTCAGCACTGATATATTTTTTAATTATCACAGTTCTACAGTAATTTATTATACTAGAAAACTTAAAACTTTATTGAAAAGTTACACAAAATTAACTTTTTTCTAGTGACATTATCGGAATGTAAATCATCTGCGTCTCTATGTGAAATCAATGGATATTCCATTCATATCACTTATATTTCAGTCTCCAGAGCTAGAACATTTTGTATGAAAAAAATTCATCAATTCTTATACAACTCACCTTACAAACGCTTGATTTGTTTACAGCCTGCATGATATAGTATGGCGTTAAAATTAGACTTTGCTGTAGAAATACATATATAACAAGCAAAGAAGAAGATACATATATAATACGCAAAAATAAAGAGGTTTTATGGCTGATGCAACACGGAGTATAAATTTAAACGATCTTTAAGCACTTCCAGTACCAGCGGGAAAAATTAAAGTCACATATTATTTGGCAATGAGTCGCGTGTCATCATATATCATGGGTGTAATTATTATTTCAATATTTATTTAAAAAACTAGCTAACATTAACAAAACTACCTAACCATTAACAAAATAATTTTATCCCTGCTATTTTACACAACAATGATTGAAGCTAATAAGTCTTGGAGTCATAAACAAACACTTTTATGTATGATTATGTCACATTTTGTTCTACTCTGCAATGTTAAAAAGAATATAAAATTTAGAATAAAATTCAAAGTTTCCACTCAAATTTAAAAATATTCTATCTCATTCTAGATTTTTCGAAAACAAAGTCGTTTGTAAAGTTTCCTGAAAATTCATTAATATTTGTGGCTGCTATTGTGCACACAAGAAATCGACCACAGACATCAGACAGGCAGACACAATTACTCCAAAAATAGTCAAAACCTTTTCAAGTGGTCTTAAAACATATTGGCATCAAAATCTCAAAATCGAAAATTTTCAGGAAAACGATATTTTCTCAATACTACGTATGAGAAGATAAAGATATTTTAAAGAAGCAAATCATGGTGTAAGATAATCAGGTGAAAAAGCTTCAGAAAGTTTGCCGTTCTTATACATCCACCACCAATAGATGGCGCTTAACGTTAGGGTCTTATTTTAGAGTTGAGTTAAAGGATGAATAGCAACTTATATTAAGAAAATTAATATATGTAGGCAGAGAATAAGTTCAGTTCTAAATAAATAATCTCGCAATATTTACCACAAATGCGAGCTACTCTTTTATTTATATTTTTATCAATTTTGGTAGAGATTATGCCCGTTTTCGGCAGCACACATCCCACCTACCCAATGCTATCTCTAGACCAATTTTTTTGAACATCATTGCTTGCGTGTAAAAAATGTAAGATCCAATTGCTTTGAAAAATGAATGATTCCAGAAGACATGTTTATTATTTTATAGCTCTAGCTTAACTATTAAGATATTTAAATTAAAGCAATTCTGTGAAATGATTAAGAGAATATTTCCAATCAATCCATTATTTTTACAAAAAATTGACAAAATCTGTATAATTCACCTTTAACTTAAAAACAATATATATTAATATGCAATTTTAAAAGTTTTTTTATTATCTTTATCATTTTCCTCCAATTGCTTAAAGCTGTTATTTTTAGATTTTTACAATTAAATTTGTATTTGAATTCATGGATTTAAAAAAAATGTCTTTTCACTACACCACCAAGATTATGGAGTAAATTAATTAAGTATAATACGCATTCATTGTGTATAAGTTTCTCTCTAAGTAAGCAAATAAAAACAAATAATATTTTCATAATAAAAGCTTTATTACATCAAATTTACAAATCCAAGTATACAATAAAGGAATAGAATTTTAACAACATTATTTTTAATCGATAAACTTATACAAATTAAACTTGTTATATACTGATAATATTGCAAACACAAAATGTAGAGGACCAATTGAAATGTTTGGCTTAAATATCTTGAGACTAGTTTAAGACTCTTTGTTACTGTCATAACCAGAAGTGCAATTGGGTACAAAACAATTTTTACCCATTTTTGTGACAGAAAAATTATTTTTTCGCCTAAACACCGAAAACTTTCCGTACAAATGAATTGGATGCCCAGACCCTTAAACGCCATCTATTGGAATTTCTATCAGATGGGATCTTTAGGGTACAAGTACGGAAACGGGAAGTGCTTGCATTAATTATCTGACACCGTGGTGCAAATTCAAGAAATATTTACTTAATGCATTATTTTTGTGAATAGTCGGATAATACAGTCGGAAAATATAGAGAAACGACTGAGAAAAGGATAATTTTTAAGTAATTATAATAATGTTCGGTATATATTAAAGTTTCCTCTTCAGATGTTTCTGGTTTCTAAAAAACTTCCAAAAATTATTCTTCTGTTTTATTTTCTGAATGCAAGACTTTGACTTATTTTAAATCAAACTGGTTAAAAAAAATAGCAATGCTCGTTTTAAGCATTTTAAATATACTTAATGTTATAAAATTAAATTTATAAGCTCCGTCCTAACATTAATAAGTATATCATGATTAAATTAATGCGCATTCTGATTTCCCATAGCGGAATAAAAAAATTGACCATTCCAGATTGTTCGCCTGCCTGTAGATCTTTCTCATCCAATAACATAAATCCTTCTGTAAGCAATCCTTGATAATAGTTTCTATCACCACACAATGCGGAAACGCGGGGAATCCTTGAGATATAGTATATCAATAAAATGTCCCAACAAGCACCCTGGGGAAATAATAAAATATGGCTCTCTCTGGTATAAGTTAGAACTACGAATTGATAAAATATATTTTTGAAGAAAATAAGTATATTTTATAGTACGTCCTCCGAATAACGATTGCCGGAGGGACTCTTAAAATGTTGCAATCCTTCAGAAGTGGTCGTTATCTAGAGGTTTGGTGGAACAAATTAATCAAGGTGAAGTTCCAATAAGGAAGAGTTGATAAGATAATTTAATACTGTTTCGCATTCAATTTTTTAATTAATATAAAAATTAGATATTTGTTTTTCATCGACAAATATCTTAACAATAATTATTGGTGGAAACTGCTTTGCCATGCTATTATTTTTGCAAAAGAAATATTTCCTTAAAATATTTATCTCCCAAGGCCTGCTATATGGGTATTAGACGATGACTATCAACATTTAACTTCATCTTTTAGAGGGCCTAGGAGGTTCACTAAGGATTTCAGCTTCCAGTTTTTTATCATTTTCGGTTCAATAATTTTTTTTCACGTATACAGGGTGTTTCAAAACTAATGGAATTAACATTTAGGGGTGATAGAACACATTAAAATTAACACTTTTTTATCATAGAATGTATGGTCGCAAGTGAAGCGGTTACGCGCTATAGAGAGCTTTCTTTTTCTCCACACGTAGGCTTATTCAAAAACAGGAATGGCGAATGGCAGGAAACATCAAAACAAACTTTATTTAAGTCAACGGAAATGCAAGGCAATACTGATCGATCCTCATCCGGCCAGTTGGCAGTGCAAGCGAGAACATATTCCGTGATTGGGAACACGCCTGTTGGGGGAAGCGCTGTCGGTAAAGCCTTTGCGCTTCCCTGCCATTACATTTGGTAAGACCGTAGACAAACTGCATGTTCGCCTTCTCCATATTGGTATACCTATTCATTTCATGTCGCTAATGACCTTCACATTATTTATTAAATTAATTACAACAATTATTCTTAATAATAGCGGCGGAGAGAGCAAATGTGAGACCAGTTAATTAAAAACGTCTAAAATACATTGATGACCATCAACAATTATTGAGGAATACATACCTTCATGTCTGTCATTGGTGATTGATCACAACTCTTACATCAGAGTATTTTGTACTGGTACCAACGCTGGGTGTGTTACTGCTAATTGTACTGCAGTTGATCTAGCATCTGCCGTCGACGTTCTGTATATCAGGACATTGAACCTTTCCGTGGAATCTCTACGGTATACTCGGTTTGCAAAACACTAAAAAGGAAAAACGCGTATATTTTTCACAAAAATGATTGAAACTAATAGGTCTCATTATCATTGAGACCTAAATAAATATTTTATGTATGATTATGTTATATGTAATCCAATACTTCCATGTTAAAAAAATATAAAATGTTAAATTAATGTTGAATAAATTGAATAAATTAAAATGTTGAATTAATGTCGAATAAACTGAATAAGTTAAAATATTGAATAAATCGCTCGAATTAAAAAAATTCTATCTAGCTCTAGATTTTTTAATAACAAAACCGGATATAAAGTTTCATGAAAGTCGATTAATATGTGTGACTGCTATCGTGACCACGAGAAATCGGCCACAGACATCATACACATAGATGGATACCACACCAAAAATAATCGAAACGTGCTCATGAGGTCTTAAAACATATATTGGCATCGAAATCTCAAAATCGGAAATTTTTGTGAAGACAATAATTTCTCAATACAATGTATAAGAAAGTAAAATTTGCCTTATGGAGAACAGAGAGAAAGAAAAAATGGGAAAGTAAAAATGATTTTCATTACAAATTGTAAATTAGAGAAAACAAAGGAAAGTCCTTACCTTGATTACAGTTTTCGCCAAACTTTTCTGTACCGTAGTGTACCCTATTTCCTTCATTACCATATCCACCCAATTCACTACATTCAAATCACAGCAATTTCGGACAATGCTTCTAAAATATCTGATACTAATTGTTTCATTTTTATTTTCCTGTAACAAAGTTTTTAAAAGTATGATTTTTGTTTGATATAATGGTTGCAGCAATAAGCTGTGGTTCATGGTAGGAACGTTTTTTCACATTTCTAAATGACTGATTTGTCGGATGCATTATCCATAAAAGCATTTATTCATAAACATCAATTAGCATTATCCATAAAAATTTGTTCCATTCGTCATTTGTTTGTTTTGTTTAATTCTGATTATTAAAAGTTATGAATTCGGTAATCCAGGCTTTGTTATTGGGGCTCCACGTTTACTTTTTTTTTTTTACATCCAGATTTCTAAAACACAAGTGCATATTACAAGTTTCTTAATAACAATTTTTGTAACTTCCCTTCTATATAGCAGTATTATAAATATTTTTTAGAACCCTTTTCTTCCTTACAAACACCAGCCTTTAAGCATAAAGTTTAATCTTGATCAATAGAATAAAGTACAATTGCCCTGTTTCATCCAAATTTAAAATATTTTAGCGTTAAATTTCTTAATTATAGAAGATTATGTTTTTGCACAGCCGTTAGCGTTTCGCCATTCGGCAATCTTAATTCTATGAAACTTAATCAATTTCCTTTTTCATATATAGCTTACGTAATCGTTGTTCGAACATGAAGAATTCTTTGTACGTGAAAAAATACTCTTCTATTTCAAAATATTTGGAACTCAACCAATGTTAAAATTTTATTTCAGTAAAAATTGATATCAAACAAAATAAAAAAAATCATTCAAAAGTGAGCATAAATCATGTGACTTTCTACGCAATCAATGATGAACTGGTTTCCTACGTACTAACATGCAACGCAAATCAAAAAAATCTGATGTGGGCAACACATGACTTTCCTTATATAATGTGATGAATTTACTACTTTTACAGTAAAAAAAAATAGGTTTTTCTTATAGTAGATACTAATATTATTTCCAAGATATTGAATTTTCGACAATTAGTCGTCATTTTCATTGATTTAGAGTCATTTTTATCCATTTTGCGAGATTTTCGTTAATTTGGCAACATTTAAAAAAAGTCGCCAAATTAGCGACATTCCGCCAAATTCGTCGCCAAAATCTCGCCAAGCGTTATGCACTGAGAAATAAGTTACTCTTACAGCAGATAAATGACTATTGGCGTTCAAATACAAAAGTATTAGTCAAAGTATCTTTTTTCATGAATGGAACGAGCTAGATCCACGAGCATGATATCACTCAATTTATCGCATGGTATTACATATGAAAAGTGAACATGTTCCTCAATAGGAAATATTTTTTTTTTATTTTATATGACTTTTTGATAACTTTTTTGAAAAATGTACAATATCTCGAGAACGGTTTATGTTAGCGTTCTAAAATGTATGTCAATCGTTTTCTAATGAAAAATTACATAAGAAATTACTATTTGCGTAACTTTATTAGTAGTTTTGATTTTTCGACAATTTTTTCAAAACTGCATTCGAATATTTAGGGGGGTTCTGAACATTCGATTGCGTATAAAAACAATAGGCTTGCAGTGTTTACAGATTGTCATTCTTGTACCAAATTTGGCTCGAATCGGACCATTCGTTCGTTAGTTATCGTCTCCACAGACTCACTGACACACACGCACTTACTTTCACAAACACACACACACACACACAGACATCACTTCAAAAATGTTTGATTCGTGATCAGGGATGCTTGAAACGTGCTCTCCCGTCGAAAACTCGAATTCGAATTTTCGACCCCGTCACAATACTTTCCTTATACATTATGTATATAAGGAAAGTAATAAATAAGCATACTTACGTTTCGAAAATTAACTGGATTTTTACTTTCCTTATATACATAATGTATAAGGAAAGTATTGTGACGGGGTCGAAAATTCGAATTCGAGTTTTCGACGGGAGAGCATTTTTCAAGCATCCCTGGTCACGAATTAAACATTTTTGAAGTGATGTCTGTGTGTGTGTGTGTGTGTGTGTGTGTGTGTGTGTGTGTGTGTGGAGACGATAACTGTTGAACGAATGGACCGATTCGAACGAAATTTTGTACAAAAATCACAATCCATAAACACTGGAAGCCTATAGATTTTAAACGTAATCGAATGTGCAGAACCCCCCTAAATTTTCGAGTGAAATTTTGAAAAAATCGTCAAAAAATCAAAACCGCTAATAAAGTTACGTAAATAGACATTTCTTATGTAATTTTTCATTAGAAAACGATTAACATAAAATTTAAAACGCTAACATGAACTGTTCTCGAGATATGTCACATTAAAAAAAAAAATATCAAAAAGTCATATAAAATAAAAAAAATATATTTCCAATTGAGAAACATGTCCACTTTTCATATGTAATACCATGCGATAAATTGGGTGACATCCTTCTCGTGGATCTAGCTCGTTCCATTCATGAGAAAAGATATTTCGAGTAATACTTTTGTATTTGAACGCCAATAGTCATTTATCTTTTACAAGAATAACTCATTTCTCCGTCAGTAAAGCTTGGCGAGATTTTGGCGACGAATTTGGCGGAATGTCGCCAACTTGGCGTCTTTTTGAAATGCTGTCAAATTAACGAAAATCTCGCCAAATGGATTAAAATGACGCTAAATCAATGAAAATGACGACTAATTGTCGAAAATTCAATACCTTGGAAAGAATATAAGTATCTACTACACGAAAAACCTATTTATTTTACTGTAAAAGTAGTAAATTCATTGCATTATATAAGGAAAGTGATGTGTTGCCCACATCAGATTTTTTTTCCTATGTGAAAATGTCTAGACATGAATGCCCAAATAAGCACAATGCAATGTCGGTCCAAACTGATAAATCTAATCTACTTATTACTTATTAAAATCTGAGAGCTAGATTATTTAAAAGCTGTCATCTTAGTCTGAGGATTCTCGCCGAAAATTATTGATCGTCATTTTTTCAAATTTTCTACCGCAGACAAAAGAAGATCCAGTTAAAACTTTTAGTAATAGTACTTGTATATTCGTATATGCCCTCCTTTCTACCCTGAAATTTCTCATAAAATTTCTAAAAATCTTGATTTCTAAATTCTATTTTCCTCTACCAGTAAAATTAAATGTCCTTCGCTTAGACGTACACATAGGAACCAGGCATATCCCATGAAAAATATTTTTATTTGTAATTATTAAACTTATATATTTTTTATATTTTAAACATTAAATACTAACACTTTCAATAACAATAAGTGTTTCTTTTTTTTCAAAACATAAATGAATTTGATCTTTTTATGACATATAAGTTAACCAGTCTGCATTACATTTCACGTTAGAGCTTATTTTGAACAATTCTTTACTAAGTAGTATATTTTAGGAAAATTGCAATGAAGTAATAATTTATTTCTTGCAGTTTTTGTCTTGTTCCGTCATCACCTCATTATTAAACGGACGAGTAATGTGTAAAATTTTAATCCAGCAGCCTTCGTAGCATCTCATTTAAAATTTAGGCGCATTCAGTCCTTCTGTTTGTCTGTTTTTATGTTCTACTGAATATTTTCTTAACTTGAGAGTGACTAAATCGTTAACATTTCCAAATAAACGAAACCTAATCATTATTCGGTCATTATAACTATAGTGATCCAACTGTTTTGTGAGCCGCTCTAGAATATATACAATACAAAATCTGATTACAGGAATCGAACATTGTCAGTTTCCGTATCTCTAATTTCATGAAAACTTTATAAATTAATGAAATAAAAAACAAAAATTTTAATATCAAATGCCATAAATGGAAATATATGTCTACAATTTTACCCTTAATAAGAAGTCCTGCGACATAGTCGACAAAGTTTCTATTTGTAAGTCACAAAAACCATCCTATAAGGGGCGTTCCATAGATATGGACACTCCCATTGCAGATACCATCATCGATTGAACAGATTCGTGTGTATGCGCTTGTCACCAAGGAATAACCGATATTTGCAATAGCAGCAAGAAACTTGCTATAAGCTACAAATTTTCAAGCTTCTACGGGTACCGATAATTTTAATCCTTCCATGTGACAGGAACAAAATTCATTTACAATTTTATTTTATTCGTTTACATACGAAGCCGTAAAGGCAAAGTTTATGAAAGAGAAAGCTCGCTTATAAGAGCTCCCCTCAAATATATGGATAAGCTGTATCAATAATTTTGGGAATTTGGACATAGCCGATCCAAATTTTAGAGTCATTTAAATCATTTTCATATTCTCAAAATATATAGATCGGCTATTCTATACTGAGGAGCGAGTAATAAGCGCAAAACTGGTTTGTGGATGCTGGTTATCAGCATTAGGAGTGCCATAAATAAAGGTATTATTGTTTAATTGTAAAATTATTATTATCTATATAAATAAAATTGTAAGCAGTGCTTTTATCTCTCTGCCTATCTTATCACGGGAGAACTTGCATCTTTCGTTTTTGTTAGAATAAATATAACACTGAAAATAAAGACGCCAAATATTATAAAATCACTGCAAATTGTTAATTTTAAGTTTCTTTACTTCTATATTCCGTACGAGGAACGGGTGTACTGCTAGCGATGTTATATAAATGATAGTTAATTGATCAAATGAGAACACAACATGAAACCATATAATTAACTATATTCAGTTTGTAACCAATTAGTACAGCAGCAATTAGTAAAACACAATACTCAAGTAAAAGTTGAAAGTTCTACGCACGCTGTATGACCCGGCCACACAATTAGCTATCATAAGCCTTCGGGCTGGTCGTGTGGTCTGCGTTTTCAACACGCTTTATGACACTTTCCGTACCTTATCGGTTACCATAGGAATATCTGATATCTTGAGCGAAGCCAGAAAAATCCGTATGATTTCCAATTAATGTAAATGCCTTGTGAATATTGGTAAAATGTGTATGTAGAACAAAAATAATTAAAAAAAAGCGGTTTAACTTCATTGTTAAATTGAGTTCTTCATTCTGGAATTTAAATATAAGCAAAGGAAGAACAAGCATTTATTATATCCTACAGTTTCTAATTCTTCTAATTTGCGCATTTTCGTAAACATTTCACATTATCCCAAATCATGTTTACCTGAACATGAGGTACAATTAGCTTCATTAATTATGTGGAAAATTCTTGTTCGACGTTCTTTACTGTCTTTTATAAATATTTACTTCCTTTAAATTACCTTGAGTAGTAAAATTTGAAATAGTTTGAAGAGTTCTATGCGGGATTCGAGAAATGATTTTAACTCTCAAATTTTAGCAAATCTGTTCTTGACCTTAAATTTGTTCCCATAACAAAAGGGATTCTACACAAAGTGCTTCTGCACAAATGTCGTTATATAAACCTTAATAACACCTGCCTGGTTTACAGGAACTGTTAAATTTTGTTCTGTGAACAAACATTCTTGAGTAGCATGTAATAAGCTTTTAATGTAATGAACAATTTTTCTTGATATCTGTGGTTGAGCGATAATTACTGTCAATTGAGCATTAGTTTGAAATGACGTGTGTGAAACACTGTGATACCAATTTGTGTCATTTTCAATTTTCAAGAAATTGTAGTGACTTCTACCTTCGGGTGTCTCGGGTCATTAGACTAAACAGAAGCAGTGCACACTTTCTTCCTTAAATGTAATGTTAGGGACACGACAACAACAACAACAACAACAAATTGTAGTAATCCTGTACTTACAGTGTTTTATGTAGATGAGTTTATTGTTGTCTTTGGTCAGGTGAGACATGAATGGAGTGTTTTCCATTATTTTTTCTGAGTAATGGAAGAGTTTTCATGATTTGGACTTTTTGTGAAAGGACTTATTTTGTTGCTAACATTCAAAGTGCATTGAATGTCGAGTCCTGTATTTCATGGTAGATTAGTTTGTAGCATTTGGGGATAAAGTTGCTGCATATTTATAGCAACTTCTAACCGATTTTTGAATTTAATTTCGCATTCTCACAATTACTTCAAAAATTGAAAATGTCCACGCTTTTTGAAACATATATGAACGTCTTAAGAATCTATTAGTATAAATTGAAAGTAAAGATGATTCACCTAATGACGACGGAGACTTTGATGATCATTTCAGTAATAATTTAAGTTTCAACTCAAAAACCGAATTAGAAAGATCCGAGGAAGAAAATATGAAAATTGATGTATAAATATCTATGTTACAGGAAAGAATGTTTAAACTGTGTGGAAAATATAATTTCCCCCAAAATATATCTGAACACGGATGTGTAAGATAATTGAACGTCCTCTAGAAAACAAAGGATATAGAAAATATATCATAACTTCTATAGACATTTTGAATATTTTTCTAAACACAGAAATGATTGCAAAAATAGTCAGATATACTAATATTTATATTGAAGATATTGCATCAAAATTTTCTGTTCCTGCAATTTAATAAATATTCAAATAACGGAATTTCGGCACCTGAAATAATGATTTATCATTATAAACCACAGAAATAAACATATTATGGAATTGAGTGCAATATTCATATATAATAGGGGATTTAGGCAATTGAACCTTATGGATTACCTTATTTAGCTGTTATAAATTCGGAACATGTATATTATGCACTGCTCCAGTATTTGAAACTATACTAAACTTAAAACCTAGAAATTCCTCGATTTCAGAATTATTCTTGTTAAAGTAATCTCTTCCCGTTGAGTAAAAATCGCCCGTAAAATAAGGATGATCTTCTTAATTTCTTTAGTTATAATTATTTTATTGTTCGTTGGTTTGAACTCTACCCAATATACATTTTAGTTGGTTAATCTTAAATTGAGTTAATTTTTCTATCCCCTGTTTTCATATCCGAAGAACATTTCTTGATTACGAGTATCAAGAAATATAAGAATACCATTGTAAAGGTAAGAGTATCATAAAAATGCTCATTAACTACTGACCGTAGGCCTAGCAGCTTGTGGCAACCCTCTACTACCAGTTTGTACAAATGGGGCTATTGTTCTTTAGTTAAATCAGCTTGGTAAATTCTTCACCGAAGGACCATGCTGTTGATTTTAAATCATAGTTTCAATTTAAAAATTATGAAAAAAAGGCTTTTACCTATGATCCAAAATGCGTAAATTCGTCAAAATCTCGAGTTGTGATTTTCGGTGTGATTCCAATTATTTCCCTATACATTACCATGCAATGCAGGGAAAGTAAAATACTTACCAAATTTCATAAAAATCAGATGAATAATTCGAAAATTGATAGTTAGGTATTGATATCTTTGGTATAATTCGCTTTTTGTGTTTAAAGTAAATTTTCCACTATCTCAGGAACGGTTGCTGTCGTAGCAAGTCCTAAATTAGTTTCAATTCATTTTTGGATAACAATACTTACACAACATACATTCATTTGATAATAGTAAGTATATTTATTAGTTTAAACTTGTCTGTAGCTCACATTTCCGGTATGCATGCGACATACAAAGATCTTCTCATATTATTGCAGATATTTAATTTCAAGGAACTTTCACTAATTCCTTGAGTGAAGTTAATTATTTAAACTTATTCAATTCAGTGCAATAAAAAATTCGATTGCAGGTTTTAACGATATATTACGTTTTCTAGATTAGAGATCAAATTATTTTTACGTAATGTATTACTGCTTATTTGAATATCGATACTGTTTATTTTAAAAAGGCGAATTTTCAGCCCTGTCTAAATTGCTTTTTTTTCGGATGTAATAATAAACGACTGATACACTGGTATTTGAAATGATTACTAAAAAGTTACTTTGCAATTTATCAAATTTTTACATATAATATTTTGAATTGAAGTTCGTTTGAGAATGAAATTACATTTATGTGAACACAAAAGGAAAATAACAATAATATTAAATTAGGAATTAAATGATATGAATATTCTGTATAGATTCTTGCAAGGTCTTTAATATTTAATTTCATAGGTTATAAAGTGACATCTGACTAGGAAATTATTCATCGCTGTGACTATAACTTTTGGCGAGATCTGGAAATGGAAAGTTCACAGTTCTATGCGAAACACCTCTCAGTTGATATTATTTTCAATTCTGGTAAACATTCTTTCTGATTTCAAATGTTAATTGACGGAATAACTATAAGTGTTACTGTATTTTATTCTTCATACGATTGAATTCATTTTGAGAAGGTATTCCTCGAAAATATATTTTGGCGATATAGATTTGGTGATTGGGGTAGGATTGCTGATTGGTGCTGCGAGTAGTGATTAATTGGTGATTGGTGGTGATGAGTAGTGATTAATTGGTAAATAATGGGATATATATGGTATTTGGACAGATATCTTTTGATGTTATACTCTATAATGGACTTTAATGTATCATTGCATATTAAACAAGAAAGATCAATCATGCTTAAAGCATTGATTATGAAACACATTCCAACTTCAATGCAATTTTATTTAAACAAGTCTAAAATGCAATACATTCCTCGGTAATATTTTGAAACTTATCACAATACTGCATTAATTTATTATATTTGAAAACTTAAACCTTCATCGAAAAAAATGAACATATATCGTTATAATATCCAGTTAAATTATGGAATTTAGACAGTCGTTTCAACATCCATATAGGCAAGTTATCAACTAGCCGGATAGTGATCCATAGTTCCAATTACGGTAAGAAAAGGATATCTCACACCTGCTATGGAAGTGGCACAAATTGAGAAATTAAATTTGTAGGAAAATTAAGAAAATTGTTATTAGAAGTGAAATGTAATTTTGAAATGACGAACTTTGGCACAATTATTAAAATAATAGAGCATTCATTAATGGATAGAATTGAAAAGTTAACATTTTGCTCCTGTTAAAGATAGCAGTATCCATGGACCAGTTTCGCGCTTATTCAGGCCGCTGAATCATCATTAAATGTCAGTTAAACTTTGAAGAAATTTGAAACCGATTAAATCTGTAGAACTGGATTTGTCTATTCATATAGGGGTTCATAAAATCGGACACAGAGGAAGTTTCCTTCCTGCAATTGTAGATATCGGTTATGCCATGCTGAGAAACGTAAATTAAGCGTAAAACGGGTCAATGGTTACTGGTAGCAGTAATCGGAGCATAATCCTAACCTTGAAAACAGGCAGATTCAATAGCTATTTTACATTTGAGTGCAAAATAACACTTTAGTTTTCAAAATGTCAAATTTATAACATTATGAATTCCTCCTGCACTTACATTTTTAACCGATTCAAGCGTCAAAGCTGAAGTTTAATAATATTTTAGAATCTAGAATCTAATAATAAGTATTTTATATATTCTTTACTTTTTACTTTCAGAATTTATTAATACGACCCTCAAATTAATCAAACAACTACGGAATAATCTCCCAAACTTGGTGATTGATAATTATCTTTTCAGCCGTATAAAAATTGAGGTAATTTAATTGGATGCTCGAAAACATTTAATAGTTTGGGTTTTGCATTTTTAAAAAACGCTTGGGGGAATATCATATTTAAACAGTTTTAATTTCGGAAGGGCTCTAAAGTATCCTAAAAAATCCGTATCATTTATTATTAGAACTTGAGATTTTTCGATCATCTTGGAAAATTCTCTTAATTAGCAATTCAACAAACTGAAGATTATTCAAAATTTATCTTTATGGTTCAATAATTTTGTTTGCGCTAATTATCTTTAAGCTAAATTTTAATTTTTAAACTGCTGAATATATCTTAGTATCAGATTTCGTATCGGTTTTAAGGGATAAAAATCACTTGATATTAATAAATTTCTAAAATAATTTGAGAAATAAAAAGTATTGTTTAATTGTATTCGCCTTTCGAAAAATACTAAACATGAAATTCTGTTAAGATAATAGATAAGAGGGGAAATTGTTTCCCCTTCGTATTTGAGGCTGGTTTGTGCAAATTTGAATCTGCCAAACATCTGGACTACATCGACTATTATACTATATTTGACTATACTATTTTGATAGCAAATACATTATAAAAATAATACCAGTTTAAAATTCCAGAAATGAATCATAACTGCAAATTATTGTTTTCACGGAATAAGAATTTTAGACCAGATTTGATTAAGATATGAATAAAATTACTACTATATAAAGTAATTAAAAGACTCACCGTTATTTATGATTCAGATATCTGGACTCGCATTGAACATGATGAAAAGCTCATTGCATCTTTGAGCTAAAATTTTTGTACAGTATTTTGGGTGGAATTCAGGAAAATACAATTCCGAACTATAGAAATTATATAAAGATTTATTTATATAAATAATACCTTTACATATAGAAATTATATAAAGATACATTTAATCAAATGCGATACATTTGAATGAGACGTATACACCAGTTATTTCCCTATTTGTCATTGAACACTCAAGTTCGTGGTTTTGTTAACGGAGGAATTGCTTTCGATCTCTCTATTGTTCTTTTCTCTTCTCCTTGGTTTTTATTTCATTTCCTCAAATTCCCGTTCAGCCATGATTTTCTAAAAGGTAAAGTTAAACTACCAGTAATTGACAGAAGTGGTCGGCTTTTTGGGTGCTTTCAACGTCTCCAGGGCTTTAATGATGCCTTTTCTCTGGCTGGAATGCACATGGCAGACTGCCATGTGCATTCCAGCCAGAGAGAAGATCCATTCCAGTATTCCAGTGTTTATCTCAGTTTAAGTTTTGCCTTTATATCGGTTCCAAATGGATATTTCCTTTGCCGTGAGCATTCACGGTGAGGCTAGAACCAGTTAGTGCGTACATGTGTGTTGCATCGTAGGTGTAATGCAGACATGCGAGGCTAGCTTAACTCGTGATATTGGGACACACCAAATACAAACTTTCGCTTTAATAGTAAATACCTAATAACTGCATAAATCATTTCTGCGCATATAGAAAATGCTTCTTTAAAAATACGGTCTAGAATTTAAAATGATAATTTTGGCTCTTTTTGATGAGTAATTTTATGTCAGATGGAAAATTAAATATGATGCTGGAAGCTGCTAATAGCTGAACGGGAAGTTGCTGCAGTGCCTCAAGGATGACATGATTACCTGTCATGGATTGATGCCTAAAGATGGATTGATGGACACATGGAAGGAGAGAACTTCTGTATGCACGTCGCCTACGTGATGACGATGCACATTATGAATCTACTGGAGACCGGATTACTCGCCCAGGTTACGACGCAAATCCCCAGGATGCAAAATATGTTTGCTTTGTGAAACACTATTTTGTTTACCCAGGTTATTGAAAAACTTAAATCTAGTGAACTTTCTGATTTATTTAAATGTAAATGTGAGACCTTAGAAATAATGTATGATAAACTTATAGAGTTAGGAGTATTAAGTTATATAAAAGATGAGGAGGAACTTAAATTCCCAACTAAATCAAAAAATAGACCTAGGTTAGAGGAATCTCCCACTAAGGGAATTCCAACTAAATCACAAATTTGACGCATTAAATTCTAATGACAGCATGGTAGCTCAGGAAGTAGACTCTGATTGTGATATTGATATTGATGAAAATGTTAAAGAAATAAATGAAAAATATAATGACGTAAATGATACTAACAAAAAGACTACGATAGGATATTGTGTAAATCAAAATGTTGAATTTAAAACATCAAAGAAAAGTCGAAAACGGTCTCCAATAATGATAAAATTAATGGTAACGAAGTTGTCAGGGAAAACACTGTTGAAAAAAAGAACCCAAAGCGGAATATTTTTTTTATCAAATTCACGGATAATTACCGGGTGCTCCTCAAAAGATTAAACGAGCTGACCAGTAATAAAGTATCTGGAAATCTGTCAGGAGACATACTAAAGTTGATATACAAGGACGCTGACATCCATAGGGCTGTTCAACGTTAGATCTCAAGTGAGAAAATCCCCTTCCATAGTCTAAACTTAAAAACGGAAAGGCCACAAAAGGTAGTTTTGAAGGGGCTACCAACCATATTTCGACATCGAAGACTTAATAATAAAATATTCTAACCACTGAAGCGGGTCTCAGTGTATCCAGAGTGTCTCAACTGAAAAACACTAAAACCAGGATGTCTCTGCCGATCTTTCTACTCAATCGCATTACATCTACAAAAATTTGCCATCCGTCCCAAATGAACTATTATCCAACCTACATAACTATGATCATCGTGAAGCCAAATCCCGTTAGAGACCCCCTGCAGTACTAAACTTTGAGTAACCGAAATTAGGTATGCCCATTTTCTAGCAACTGATACTAAATAAAACTCGGAACTAATATTTTTATCTTTAAAAATGTTCTAAACCCTCCCTAAACTTCCGAAATGCTAGGTAATACTCAGTTCTGCATCAACCCCCCAAACTGACTAAACCCATATGTGCAACAAACTGCCAAACTAGGAGCCAAGTTGAAATAAAAAAAATAGTAAATAAAAACAACGAACCTCCATATAATGGGTAAATGAAATAATGTCAAAGCAGGATGATACGTACCATATTGTGATACTGGAGATTAAAGGCGCTTCGCGGCTGGTGCTCTGTTCTGGACGACAAATATGTTCCTACTTGCTCTCATTCCCCTTTAGGACTTCGGATATGTTGAAGAGGATCAAGACAATCCTCTAACCAGCTGCATGCCTTTTTATTGTGTTACATGCGCTTATATAAGTTGCACAAGTTTCCCTTATCCATCGTACGAAGTCTATTTTACTTATTGGTGTTATTATTTCTTTCATTTTATTCTTCATTCATTGAAAATAGCAACGCTTTTTCTTTTCTTGCTCGTGGGAATTATTTTATCATGATTTGATTTACTTTTAAAACACACAATATCTCAAAAACTTAACATATTAACGTCTTTTAAACAATAATAAATACTTCAAACTGAAAATGGCATACTGAGTGTTTATGTCGTTGATGCATTTTAATATATTTTTATACAGAATTTAAATTTTCAAAAATATACGTTTGAAAAATAGAAAACTTACTTAATTTACTATCTTCCTAAAAGAAAGCCCCTCTAACTGCCATAATCGAACGAAATTCCATCAAGCTTAATTTTTCATCACAATTATACATTAGATATATTTCATTTCTTTTTATTATTTTAATTGCAGCAGAAATGGTCATAAAAATGACGAACATGGATGTATGAGAATATCAACAAAAGAGTCACGGTATATTTCATAGTCTTTAAGCAAATACTGTTGCAAAATAAACTAAAGAAAACATATCCAAAGCGAATATACTCTTTTCAACTGTCTCATTTACATTTGTACAAAATTTTTATACATAACAAAGCTAATAAATGCAAAAAATGCTTGTATGACAGCTCGAAACAAGGATTTCAAGTTTAGCCCATAACGATATTTTTTGTTATTTGGATTCTGTAAAGAGCAGACTCTCCTAAAAAACTTTTATTTTCAGTCGCAACACTTTTCTAAAAATTTATTTAAACATCGTGTTCGAAGAAAAATATTCAAAACTTACGTTGCTGCAAGACATGAAATAGCTAAATTTGTTTACTTACAGCAGAAGTTCTTTTTCTTTCAAATATTTTTCTTCAAACATTTTAACTGCCTGGAATTCCACCTGCTCTCCTTAAGAGTTTGTATAAGAAAAGTTATATTTTTCAGTTTTTCAGATATTTTATTCTATATGTTTTACACCTTCAATCATTTTATCATTTTCACATACTGTAGCATGGTTGTCTCATATTATAGCACACACAGGGGTGTATTCTGTGTTTGTATAAATATTGTAATTGCGTACCTCTTAATCTCGCTAAGTTGGCTATTCCTTAATTTCTCCCCCCAGGGCCCATTGGCTTGTGGCACCCCTGTATATTGTCCAGTCAATAAAATCAAAATAAAATACTATAATCCACAACAAATTTAGGGAAAACTGAATTTATGTACCAAAATTGAATACGTTGAGAAATGTTTTTCCCCAAAAGTTCTCATTTGTGTACCATTTGCTTTCTCCCACGCCCCCCCCCCCCCCAATAAACGTTGGAATTGTAGTGGTGTCCTCAGAGATAAATTTATATTTCATAAACGAGTAATCGGACAATAACGTAATTTGCATCAAACTGATTTATATATCTCGTGGAATGTGTATATATTCTTTAAACATTGTTAAATATGTTTATCTTTTCATACTAATACATAATGTGTAAAATTTGAGATCTTTTACGAAAAATGTGTTATTATCTACTTGATATGTATTATTTTTGGTCAATGTATTTCCCTTTAATTATTTTGCAAGTACCTAGAATTTTTAAAGCTTTAACACGATGTATAATGTGTACCGCAAACGGTAAGAAAGGTCCCACGGTAAGTATGACTCGCAACTCGAAAAATCGCAATTCGAGTTTTCGACGGATCTACACGTTTCGAGACTTCTAGAATACGAAAAAACTATTTTTAGCTTGACGTCTGTATGTGTGTCTGTCTATCTGTCTCTCTGTGCAGATTTTGTATCCACTCTAACTAAAAAACTAATGGACCGAATTTCAAAATATTTGGTAAGTAAGTCACAGTGGGGGCGAATCTGGTGCTGATTAGTGTTGGGTACGATTCGGGATAAAAGACCTCGCTTTTTTTGCGAAATGGACCGCAAAAGCTTGTATCCACTCTAGCTGAAAATCTAGTGGACCGACTTTCACAAAATTCGGTACATAAGTCATGTGTGGGACACCCTGGTGCTGATTAGATTTTGGTAAGATTCGAAAAAACATAATCTGCCTTTTTTTGCAAAATGGCCTTCAAAAATTGCCAAATTTTAAAATAAACGACTTCGTATGCTGAAATATATCCATTAAATTCTTGTTTAATACCCAATTTTTAACGAAACAAGAATAAGACCAACCCTTCTACACTAGGACTAGCCGTTATCGATATACTTTAGTTTTTTCGCATTTTCTCAACACCAGCTATGAAAATAAGTCCAGTTATCAAATGAGAACGAAAATTGAATTAAAAGTGAAATAAATTTAATTAAAATAAAGAGAACGTGAATATTAGTCTGCAGTGAAAGTCATGTGCTGCCCACATCAGTTTTTTACATATGGATATATAATATATGTATCGACCAGTCACGAATGTGGGGGATAACATCTGTAGGTGGATTCCTTCGTGTTGATCCATGGTGCACCTTTTTACTTTCCTTATATACATAATGTATAAAAAAAGTATTGTGACGGGGCGAAAATTCGAATTCGAGTTTTTGACGGGAGAGCACGTTTCAAGCATCCCCGATCTCGAATCAAACATTTTTGAGGTGATGTCTGTGTGTTTGTGTGTGTGAATATGAGTGCTTGTGTGTGTGAATGTGTGTGTGTGTGTGTGTGTGTGTGTGTGTGTGTGTGTATGTGTGTGTGTGTGTGTGTGCCAGTCAGCGTATGGAAACGATATCTCGCGAACAAATAGAGCTATTCGATTGAAATATGGTACAAAAATCACAATCCGTGAATACTGGAAGCCTATTGTTTTTAAACGCAATCGAATGTCCAGACCCCCCCCCCCTAAACATTCGAGTGAAATTTGGAAAAAATCATCAAAAAACCAAAAGCTTTAACAAAGTTTCGCAAATAGACATTTCTTATGTAATTTTCCCTTAGAAAACTTTAGAACGCTAGCATGAACTGTTCTCGAGATATTGCACATTTTTCAAAAAAAATTATCAAAAAAATCCCATAAATTTAAAAAATATTAATTGTTAAGAAACATGTTTACTTTTCATATGTACTATCATGCGATAAATTGGGTGACATCATTCTCATGGATCTAACTCGTTCCATTCACGAGAAAATATACTTTGAGTAATACTTTTCTATTTGAACGCCAATAGTCATTTATCTGCTGTCTGAACAACTTATTTCTCCGTCCATAACGCTTGGCGAGATTTTGGCGACGAAATTAGCGGAATGTCGCCAACTTGGCGACATTTTTAAATGTTGGAAACTTAACGAAAATCTCACCAAATGGATAAAATTAACGACTAATTGAAGAAAATTCAAGATCTTGGAAAGAATATAAGTATCTACTATAAGAATAAACATTTTTTTAACTGTAAAAGTAGTAAATTCATTGCAATATATAACAAAAGTCATGTGTTGCCCATATCAGATTTTTTTTTATATAATTGAAGCATTTTCATAAATCTTGGGATCTTCATTGACGCCTAACGGACAGTATGTAAAACTGATAGAAAGTCGCAAAGAAATGCGTAACAGAGATCTTACGATGGCTGCGAGCTTATTGAACCAGAACAATCTCTTTGCTTAGATGTCAGATGTGCTACTGTCTTTAACTTTAGGTTTTGTATCCAATAATACAGTTAATTGTGACACTGCTCTTGAAATATGTCTTACAGCAATGAAAAAAAAGACGTGGTCAGCACATGACTTTCCATGCAGACTTATATTCATGTCCTCTTTATTTTAATTATATTTAATTCACTTTTAATTCAATTTTAGTTCTCATTTGGGAACTGGACTTATTTTTAAAGGTGGCGTAGAGAAAATACGAAAAAACTAAAATATCTCGAGAACAGCTAATCTTAGTGTAATGAGGTTGGTATTATTCTTTTCTTCGTTAAAAATTACGTATAAAATAGGAATTTAATGGATGCATTTGAGCATACGTAGTTTATTATATTAGATTTTGACGATTTTTGTGGGCCATTTTGCAAGAAAAGGCAGGTTATTTTTTTCTGAATCGCACCAAAATCTATTCAACACCAGGGTAACCCAGAAGCGACTTATCTACCGAATTTTGTGAAATTTGTTCCATTAGTTTTTCAGCTAGAGTGGATACAGCAATATTTGCGGACCATTTCGCAAAAAATGGCGTTTTTTTTATCCCGAATCATATCCAAAACTAATCAGCACCAGATTTGCCCACAGGTGACTTACTTACGAAATTTTATGAAATTCGGTCAATTAGTTTTTAGTTAGAGTGGGTACAAAATCTGCACAGACAGACACACAGACATACACACAGACGTCACGCTAAAAATTGTTTTATCGTATTCTAGAGGTGTCAAAACGTGTGGATCCTTGGAAAACTCGAGTTGCGATTTCCGCATGATTCCAATACTTTCCCTATACATTACGATGTATTGAAGGGAAAGTAAAAAATAAAAGGGCTGAATTTCAGTGAAATAAAATTACACAGAAAACTTATGGTCATCACACAGACACTTGGTAAAAATGTTAGAATAAGATTAAATGCAGTTTCAAAAAAGTTCTTAGCAAATATTTAATATAATTATAATCATTTTTAATGAAATTATTTAATGAGGGAATTGTGGAAAAAACTTTTGCGAACCTTTTACATTCAGGCTTGTAACCCGAAAGTTGTACATATAAATGCATTAGTAAAAAATGCACTTCAAATGTATTTAAAAGGCATGGTTCAAACATTAGTGCAGTGTTTCACAGTTATCCTGACAAAACAATAGAGACAGTTAAGCAGTGTAGCCAAGAGCAGCTGATATTTTATTAACAGCAGCTGATATTTTATTATTTAACAGCAGCTGATATTTTATTTACTGAAAACACGGAATGTATCATAATTAAATTAAAGCAGTGAATCACTCTTCAATAAATCGTAGATTGCAGGCATCATGCAGACTGCCTACATGCTAATACTGTTAAAAGAGATCTTTATGAAAGCGAGAACGTTTCGTTCTCAATCTGAATGGATTAAACTGATATGAAAATATAAATAAAACACGCTATTTCCTCTATAAAAAACTGATTTCCAAACTTTTGACTAAAATCAACCTTTGATTCGGTTAGACTGCCACGCACAAAAAATGCTGCTGAACAACATCTTCTATAAGTATATTACCAAATTAAAATTTAGTTAGGAAATATGTACTAATTGGGGATTGACAAACGAAAGTGGTAATGTAAAACAAATTCCAACAAGCTATCCGGTATCCACACAATAATTGTTATTAATTATTTCTTGCAATTGCATAGCTGCTTGTAGTCATTCATGTAGTTGTCGCTTAGCAGGGTTTCTTTGAGCATCTATGTACGGATACTGTAATGGACTTTCTCGTTCCAATACGAAAGTGCATTGCAGTGAAGATAATGACTTAGAAGTGGGGAATGCTATAGTAAATAATTTAAAGAAAACCTTTTAAACTTAAAGCTCGGTTATAATGTAATGATTTGACAAACCTAAAAGAATCTATTATTTATTTTAAATTCATTTGATAAATATTCATAGATATTGCAGTAAAACCAAAATTCACTTTATATATAATAGTATGGTTCAGGCATCAACTTGGTTTCTCTCAGAAATCTGAGTTTTTCACAACTTACAGAAAAAAGAGAAGATTAATTACATGAGATGGTTTACAAGAAAGTCGTCCAATCATAAAAAAAATTCAAAATTGAGTTTAAGGCCTTTATGAGTATAGCTTTTCAAGCTGATTCTAAGGAATAATCGCATCGCTTTATGATAATTGCGACTCATCTTACAAATTTTGGATTATCACTCCAGCAAGAATATTAAAGTAAATAAAAGCAGGTTGAAATTTCTGGAGCTGATAGAAAAAATGTAATTCTCAAAATTGGCAACACGCAGAACTTAATGAATATGCTTCCCATATTTGAAAACCATGTGGCTGCTTTATACCACCGAAAACTAAAAATGTCCAGTTGTCTATATAATTGCTTTAAATTACGTTATCTCAGAAGTAAAATTATCGACAAATGGACCTTTTTCTGTAAACCATCTCTTATAAGGAAACGTATAATATGGAATTTAAAACACACACGAATTCCTACCTCAACAAAGACGACGTGCAGGACGGCGTCCAGCAATGACGTCATCAGAAGCTATTATTACGTTATTCAGAAGCTAATATATATATATCAATTTAAGTATTATACAATTTACTTTAATGTAATATAAATGCAGTTGAAATATTTTTAGATTTTTAAAGTCTACGCATTGTTAAATCACAAAACATGAGATAAACCCAATGCAAAATAGATCTATTTATGAAATGTTCAAAAAACAAACATAATATATGTAAAAATATATTACAAAAACGTATGTATAATTATATTTGAAGTAATTTAAAACCAACTTCATCATTATACGAGGTTCCATTCACGAAAAATCAAATAAATCTCTACACATTGCAATTTGATACTTCAGAGGGAGGGGGGGGGAGAATCAAGCGTCGTATTTTAAGGAACTTTTAGGAAAGTTGAAAAATATATGTTTCAGTAAGTACTATTCATGTGCCAATATTCAGCTTTCCCTGAATCTGTTGTGGGTTCAAGTGTTTATTGACTGGGCATAGCTCGGATCCCATTGAGAGGTGTCAAATTGTCAATGACAAGGTTCCAAATTGTCACCGGGGAAATGACAATAATATGAAATTATATTTTCTTTTATTTCTTTTCTGCCTATCAGTCACATCAGTTAGTATTTTAGGCCATGAAATTTGTGTGCAAATATCAATGTAAAGGATAGTGACTTATTTTTGACAAGTATGCAATTGGGTTTCTACCAACTTTCACATAAGTTTGCCTCCACATATGATAAGTTTGCATAACCATGATAAAACCAACCATCGAGAAACCGTAAATAACCCAGGAAATACTTCCCTGTCCTGTTAAATACAGGATGGTTAATCGCGTAAGCTATGAGATATAAAATAGAACACATTCGAAACAACATGAGAAAATGTGACAATGTTTGATCTTTAAAATAATATTTTATTTCAGTGACAATAAGCTCATATATATGTAAAGAATATGGAGCTTTATATTTCTTTATACAACAATGCCTTCTGAGCAAACATTAAATTCTTCAAATCACATATTCAAATATCAATAATCACTTCCATAGATTTGAATTCATATTTCATATACTAAGTTTACCAATATCAAAAAATATATATGCAGACATAACAAATAATATTATGGCATTTAACCAGTAATTTCTTGTCTATTAAATTTTAATCACTTATGATTTTTGGGATTACGTTACCTCACGTCCAGAGCATCATTCGTTGCGTAAGTATTATAGTTCCGGCCGATCTACTGATATAAGATGATAGATACTTCATATTAATGACATGGGGAATTCTGGCGGATAAATAAGCCATCAAGTAGATAGTATTTCGACAAAGAGTCCGGGCAGTTTCACTTTCCCTCTCCCAGAAATCCACGCTCACGAATTGATTCAACTGCGCATCATGGACCGGCCACTCAAGTTTCCCTGAAAAAGTTAAAGACAGATTTTAGAACAAATTTTAGTAAAATTTCGTTATAAGGGAGAAATTCCTCTGGATTGGATCCCCTACATTAACGATCAGTCAATCCGCAATAAATCCAGGCAGCTTTAGGCCTTCCGCGAATCCTTTGTTCCATTCCTTTTACCGCTCCATCGGCCTCCTCTCGGCTTTCAGATCTTCGAGAAAAAGTCCTACATCTGCCGTTACAATCGCTAATATCTCTCCTCAAGATCCAATCTTAATGGTAATTAATACTCCGCATTTCAGACGTTTCGCCTGACACGTCATACGCAGACAACGAATGCACCAGGAAAATGAAACAAAATAAGAAATTAAACGATCGCCGGATAAAACTCCAAAAACCCATGTTTCTCTATGAGAACAAACCGATAAACTGAAAAATGGCTTGAGAAACGAACTTTTTGAGCCTCGCAAATAAAATGTCTACACCTGCTAGCTGGTGCGAGACAGTTGTCACTGGCCGGATATACACTAGGTGTAACTGCTTGAGGTCCTGGGTGTAACTGCTTGAGGTCCTGGGTGTAACTGCTTGAGGTCCTGGGTGTAACTGCTTGAGGTCCTGGGTGTAACTGCTTGAGGTCCTGGGTGTAACTGCTTGAGGTCCTGGGTCTAACTGATCTCGATGTGTGTGGGGATTTCTTATTACTCCCCCATAAATTTATTTGAATTGTCTGTCAACCATTGCCGGCTGTCTGACTGAGTTAATTTTTTCACGCTTACAAATTTATTACCACTGTCTGGTACTTGTTGGAGTCATAAATTGCCTTATAGGCTGCAGTGATTCATCATGCACAACAACAAAAAAATCCCAAACTTCAGCCATCACATTTATTAATTTATTATGTAATGGTGCCTATTTTACTTTCTTTATAAAATAGGTATTCCTTTATTTTGTTTGAAGAGTGAGTTAGTCTACATAAAGCGTTTTGCAGGTACGTTTTCAATCTCTGAATTTGGATAACTCCACGTCACTTTAAAAAAATCTGATGTGGGCAGCACATGGCTTTCCTTATGTAATGCAATGAATTTACTATATTTACAGTAAAAAAATAGATTATTCTTATAGTAGATACTTATATTCTTTCCAAGATACTGAATTTTCGTCAATGAGTCGTAATTTTTATTGATTTAACTTCATTTTTATCTATTTGGCGAGATTTTCATTAATTTGTAACATTTTATAAAGTCGCCATGTTGGTGACATTCCGCCAAATTCTTCGCCAAAATCTCGCCAAGCGTTATGGACGGAAAAATAAGTTATTCTTATAAAAGATAAATGACTATTGGCGTTCAAATACAAAAGTATTACACAAAGTATCTTTTACATGGCTTTATATCTTATACAAAGTATCTCAGGACGAGTCGGACGGTCTGGGTCTTCAACAAAGTATCTTTTCTCATGAATGGAACGAGCTAGATCCACGAGAATGATGTTACCCAATTTATCGCATGATATTACATATGAAAAGTAAACATCTCTCTCAACGGTTAATATATTGTTTTTTTCTATTTATTGGATTTTTTGATAAATTTATTTGAAAAATGCGAAATATCTCGAGAACGGTTCATGCTAGCGTTCTAAAGTTTATGTCAATCGTTTTCTAAGGAAAAATTATATAAGAAATGTCTGTTTGGGTAACTTTATTAAAGGTTATTATGTTCTGATGATTTTTTCAAAATTTCACTTGAAAATTTAGGGTGGGGGTGGGGGGTTGAACATTCGATTGCGTTTAAAAACAATAAGCTTCCAGTATTCATGGATTGTGATGTTTGTACCAAATTTCATTCAAATCGCTCCATTCATTAGTGAGATATCGTCTCCGCAGACTCAATGACACACACACACACACACACACACACAGTTATCACCTTAAAAATATTTGATTCGTGATCAGGGATGCTTGAAACGTGCTCTCCCGTCGAAAACTCGAATTCGAATTTTCGAACCCGTCACAATACTTTCCTTATACATTATGTATATAAGGAAAGTAATATATATACCAGTCACCCATAATAATATTTTGATCGTAGAAATGTTATGTAATTTTACTTTGATTTCACTCTACAAATTGCTTAAAGTGTGTGAAATTTGAGTTCAATAGTTCCAAAAGGTTGATGGGGATACGTCCAGTAACCGCTATGGTGCCAAGACATACATTTAATATTAATATTTAAGTCGATGACTTATAAATAACCAAGTTTACCGTAGTATTAAGATTACTAAGAAATAATCCAAAGAACTTAAATACTCGCTAATGCGAAAAAAATGTGTCTTTCTCTTAAAAGTCTCAAAATAATTTCAAAATAAATTTGAAGGTTAATTTTATTACTTTCCTTATATACATAATGTATAAGGGAAGTATTGTGACGGGGTAGAAAATTCAAATTCGAGTTTTCGACTGGAAAGCACGTTTTAAGCATCCCTGATCACGAATCAATCATTTTTGAGATGATGTCTGTGTGTGTGTGTGTGTGTGTGTGTGTGTGTGTGTGTGTGTGTGAGTCTGTGGAGACGATATCTCACGAAAGAATGGAGCGATGCGAATGAAATTTGGTACAAAAATGACAATCCGTGAATCCTGAAAACCTATAGCTTTTAAACGCAATCGAATGTTCAAAACCCCTTTAAATTTTCGAGTGAAATTTTGAAAACATCATCAAAAAATCATAGATAATAAAGTTACGCAAATTGACATTTCTTATGTAATTTTTCCTTAGAAAACGATTAACATAAATTTTAGAACTCTAGCATGAACCGTTCTTGAGATATTGCACATTTTTAAAAAAAAATTGTCAAAAAATTATATAAAAAAAATATTTCCTATTGAGAAGCATGTTCACTTTTCATATGTATTATCATGCGATAAATTTGGTGATATCATTCTCTTGGATCCTAACTCGTTCCATTCATGAAAAAAGATACTTTGAGTAATACTTTTTTATTTGAACGCCAATAGTCATTTATCTGTTATAAGAATGAATTATTCTTATAACAGATGACTTGGCGACTTTTTGAAATGTTACCAAATCAAAGAAAACCTCACGAAATGGATAAAAATGACGCTACATCAGTGACAATAACGTCTATTTGACGAAAATTCAATATCTTGGAAAAAATATAAGTATCTACTATAAGAATGACCTACTTTGTTTTTACTGTAAAAGTAGTAAATACATTGCCTTATATAAGGAAAGTTATGCGCTGCCCACATCAGATTTTTATAATGTTTCCAGAGTATACGTCGTAACAATATATTAGATTAGATATATTAGATAGATAATCTTGAACCAACGGCTATTTCTATAAGAAGATGTTTATGCAAATATATGATGCAAATACAAGACGCCTCTATTCGTAAAAATACTCAAATATTTAGAAATTTTCCATTTCGACCAACAGCTTTAAAATATAACTTTTATTCTCAATATATATGCAGGTCGTAAAGCGTGATCTGTGACAAATAAAACTGGTAAAAGTGCAATGCGATACGGTATTTTCGTATTCACAAGCTGATATGATTTCACATGAGTTGTTTTTAGAATTCAAATATCTATATCTATAGATATTTATATCTTTGTACTTAATCCTAATATGTATATTACATGTAAATGGACTGTATAGTAATAGAAACAAATAACTCGATATTGTATACCAAAAATGTTCGAGATAGCTCTTGATTGCAAAGGAAATACTTGTTTTATTTTAATAAAAAAATCTGATGTGGGCAGCACATGAGTTTCCTTATATAATGCAATGAATTTACTACTTTTACAGTAAAAAGAAAAATATATTATTTTTATAGTTGTTATTTATATTCTTTCCAAGATATTGAATTTTCGTCAATGAGTCGTCATTTTCTATGTCGTCATCATTAATGAGACATCATTGATTTAGCGACATTTTTATCTGTTTGGCGAGATTTTTGTTAATTTAGCAACATTTGAAAAAGTCGCCAAGTTGGCGGCATTCTACCAAATTCGTCGCCAAAATATCGCCAAACGGTATGGACCAAGAAATAAGTTATTCTTACAGCTGATAAATGACTATTGGCGGTCAAATACAAAAGTATTACTCAAAGTATATTTTATCATGAATGGAACGAGCTAGATCCACGAAAATGATGTCACCCAATTTATCGCATGGTATTACGTATGAAAAATTAACATGGTTCCCAATAGGAAATATTTTTTTTTTATTTTATATGACCTTTTGATAATTTTTTTGAAAAATGTGCAATATCTCGAGAACGGTTCATGTTAGCGTTCTAAACTTTATGTTAATCGTTTTCTAATGAAAAATTACATAAGAAATCTCTATTTGCGTAACTTTATTAGTGGTTTTGATTTTTTCAAAATTTCACTCGAAAATTTAGGGGGATTCTGAGTATTCGATTGCGTATAAAAGCAATAGGCTTCCAGTGTTTAGGGATTGCGATTTTTGTACCAAATTTCGTTCTAATCGGTCCATTCGTTCGTCAGTTATCGTCTCTACAGACTCACTGACACACACACACACACAGACACACAGACACACACATACTTTCACACACACACACATACACACAAACACATACATCACTTCAAAAATGATTGATTCGTGATCAGGGATGCTGGAAACGTGCTCTCCCGTCGAAAACTCGAATTCGAATTTTCCACCCCGTCACAATATTTTCTTTATACATTATGTATATAAGGAAAGTAACTAGAAGCTCCACTCTCTGCTCGGTATGCTCGTGAACCGTGTAATTCGTTTCGTGAGTCAGAATGCTTCAATTCCTACTTACTGGCGTTCACTAAGCTCGCTTCGTAAGATGTTTTAAGCCAAACTAACATATAAATCGGAAATTTCAGCGCATTTCTCTACTATTTCTCTACAAATGTAAAAAATTTTCATATTTCCTTATGTTATTTGCGGTACGATACAGAGAGAATTTAGGGACGATTCTAAACTAAATAAAATTTTTCAAATCAGAAGTATATAAGAATAGAATAACCCATAAACTGCATCGGCATTTAAAAAAGAACATGGCTCTGCCTTGCAAAAATCCAACTAGGTAGATTTATGCCTTCAAAAATTCGTGGTCTTGGTATTGCTTGTCTGTCCAGGACTTGAACTTCTAGCCCAAATATTTTGTATTTGACTTGTCCATTTGTGGTAACCGAAAAGAAAAGAAACTTAAAGTTGAACTTTTAGATTAATTATCATTATTCAAATCTATCTTTTAACTTGGTCGTAAATTCGTGCATAGTGGATTTATTATTATTGTACATTATATTATTGTGCCGCTGTAAACCCTCCAATTGTTTATCTTTTGCGTGAGTCCTGTAAAAGAATTATTAATTAATATAATACTAAATGGATCACACCATTTTAACTTTAACTATAAAACATTTATTAAAAACTTGAGTACTTAATTATTCAATTACAACAATTGATCATATTATTTCGGCAGAGGGAGTATGTGAGACCACCTAACTTCCCTAATATATGTTTTGACCTAGATATCTTTTTGAAGAACACATACCTTCAAGCCTGTCTTGGACTTTGTAACAGCACGTACTTTATGTCGTTCTTATTACTAGCATTAATTTGTGCTGTGATGCATCGCCACGTAAATTCGGCGAACATATTGTACTCCTGACTCAACACTCGCACTAATTTCATTCTCTTAGGCTGTTTGTTCTCTCCATATATCTAGTCGTCGAGCTATATTTTCTAAGTCATCGTTCTTATTGTAATGTCGCACCAGCATCTCTATCTGAGAAAAAGTGTCGTTATTAAGTCATCGTCTGCAAGTTATCTCTATAAGTGTACGTGTACTCCTAGTGTCCTTCTTCGGTCACAGGCTATGGCTCCCTTTTCCCCTCGGGGTTGTCACTCCTCCTTTGATTTCACTTGCAGCATACAGTGTGACGCAACAAGCACTTTCTTCATTGGTTAATTATTGAACCAATGTCACTGCTTGGCATCCTTGTAAGAGCCCGCTCGGCCCCCTCTGTCTTAACGCTCCTAAATTTATGGTTTGCTGTAAACCTTGGCGCCATCTAGACTACAAGTATTGTTCGATGTTTCGGACACAATAAATGGTATGAACTTGTCTCACCAAAACACATGTGAGATCTACTTCTGGTCTCACAATTCGTGGCCTTGCTATTGCTTGTCTGTCCAGGACGTGAACTTCTAGCTCAAATATTTTGTATTTGACTTGGCCATTAAATATTTCTTAAACTAAAGTTAAAATCGCAGAATGGATTATTTCAGCGCATTCCTCTAACATTTCTCTACAAATGTACCAAATTTTATAATTTTGTAAGCTATTGTTTCTTTCTGTACGGGGTAGAGGAACACGAGGAACGTGAAATTTGTTCAACACCTGCTGTTGCAGCGGCGTCAACTACTTTTTAATATAGAGATAATAAATTTGCCGAATATCTCTTTCCGAGAGATTTAGTAAGATATTTATTCGTTAGTTACTAATTCAATGGGCGCCTACGCACCACGTCCACAAGCCCGCCCCCCCCCCATGTCTCATGGAGAATGGGAGATGATTTGCAGCTTCACTTTTATAGAGGCTCCCCGAAGGGCGGAAGACTGAATTGGCCTCGACATGTCAACATTCATGCCCGTTGGTCGGATTCGAACCCGCAACCCTGTAATCCAGAGATCAGACGGAAACGCATGCCACTGATCACTCGACCACCGGATCGGCGTAAGATATTTATAACAACAACAAGACCGGTAGCACATATAATTACTGTAAATCCGTGTATGAGTGGTATGGTCTGGGGTCTGAAGTTTTCTAAAATCACCTATATTATACCAATACTAATAAAACACTTTTTCTACCAATACAAAGAAAATCGTAGTTCCTACCAATACTAGGAAAATCACTTATATTCTAAAACTACTGCTAATAAAGGCTGGCTTCTGCGAGTTGCAATATCAGCTGACGAATCTGGGATCGAACGATGTGCTCTTTGACTTTCAGATTCGTAGTAGTTAGATTCAATGAATTGAGACATTACAAAAGCTTAGACCGCCTCATAAACTGATTTTCAGAAAATTCTATAAACGCCCTGTGTCTTAAAGACTCTTAGTTCAAGCACATTAAATGTCATGTAATTAATTTTCTAGTCTAAGAATACATATAAAATGTCCACTTACTTGAGCAACTAAAAATTTCAGTTTTGTCATTTTTTAGTGTAAAGTCAATGTGGCCACCATATTCGTAGCATAGCCAGCTTCTTTAAGAAGGAGGGAGAATATCATAAAAATTTATCAGGAATCTATAAGGTATGCAAAATTGTGTTATCAATGACAAAGACCATCTTCATTTCAGACTAGTATTACGACAATATTTGGGGGATTTTTAACAATTCAATTTCGACAAGAACTTCTCAAGATCAATGCCTTGAAAAATATTGATTATCGTACCCTTGAAGTCGTTTAATTCATTTTCTTGTGTGAAAGCAAAATGAAGTGCACCCAGTTCTGTTTTTACACAAACTTTTTTACACGATTTTGATTTAACATGAATTAAAAGAAATTTTCATTCTCTTTTTAAACGAGTTGTTTCGGTGTAATACGATCGATCCCAATTATAAGAAAATTTTATTTTATCGTATTACAATTCTCACAACTGTACATGCAAAATGGTTACTGGCTTGACATAACCAATAATTTGAAATTGTTTTTCACTTTTCGGGTGGGCCAGTCAAAATGACCGCCATTTAAGTAGCATGTCCACATTTTATTTGTCTAGAAACATTTAATATCGTACGAACTATATATGGTATCGAATAAAATGTGTTCTTAAAGATCAAGGAAATGGAAAGTTATAGAGCTTCTCCATTTCGGACTTTTATGACTTGGATATTCGGAGCGCTGTTGAATTATATGCCATCTCGCTAAGTATTCTACTAAAATTTCGAAAACGCTACTATATCTTTAAACTGCTATTAATGGCATCCTCAAATTCTGTTTAAACGATTTCTCTTGTAAAAGTACGATACATTTGGTGTTATTTTAAATGATACTTTCATTCGCAATATTCATTTAGAACCCTTAAAAACAGCCATTTTTTATTGATTGGTTGGTTTTAGAAGTTTGAAAATGAATTCATTTATTTTCGCGTGCAAACGTAAGTTTTAAATATCTTATCTCTTAATCAAGTGAGGCAATTATAATTTTTTTTACATTTACATCTTAAATTTGAAAACATCTGATGTGGGCATCACATGACGTTCCTTATATAATGCAATGAATTTACTACATTTACAGTTTAAAAATAGGTTTTTCTTCTAGTAAATAATTATATTCCTTCCAAGATATTGCATTTTCGTCAATCAGTTGTCATTTTCATTGATTTAGCGTCATTTTTATCCATTTGGCGAGATTTTCTTTAATTTGGTAACATTTTAAAAAGTCGCCAAGTTGGCGACATTCCGCCAAATTTGCCGCCAAAATCTCGCCATGCGTTATAGATGGAGAAATAAGTTATTCTTATAGCATGTAAATGATTATTGGCGTTCAAATGCAAAAGTATTACTCGAAGTACATTTTCTCATGAATGGAACGAGCTAGATCCACGAGAATGATGTCACCCAATATGTTACATGATATTACATATGAAAAGTGAACGTGTTTCTCAACAGTTGATATATTTTATTTGATTTATGGGATTTTTTGATAAATTTATTTTAAAAATGTGCAATATTTTCGAGAACGGTTCATTCTAGCGATCTAAAGTTCATGTCAATCGTTTTCTAAGGAAAAATTACATAAGGAATGTCTATTTCTGTAACTTTATTAAAGGTATTGATTTTTTGATGATTTTTTCAAAATTTCACTCGAAAATCAGAGGTTCTGAACATTGGATTATGTATAAAAACAATAGGATTCCAGTATTCACAGATTGTGATTTTTGTACCAAATTTCATTCGAATCGCTCCATTTGTTTGTGAGATATCGTCTCCACAGACTCACTGATACACCCACACACCCAAACACCCATACACCCACACACATAATTTCACACCTACACACACACACTCACACACACACACATAGACATAACCTCAAAAATGTTTGATTCGTGATTAGGAATGCTTAAAACGTGCTCTCCCGCCGAAAATTCGAATTCGAATTTTCGACCCCGTCACAATATTTTCCGTAGTATTGAAAAGTAATAGGAAAAGTTCCGGAAAGTAATAGGAAAATGAATGCAATTTTCGTTCAGTTTCTTTATTAATTTTTACTTGGGTCATACTTTAAAATTTAAGTAAGTTCTAAAGTATAAAAGAGGTTGCAGTCTCTGCAGCCTTGTTCTAAATGATGCCCACATCCTCAATATGTATTTAAAATCCCTGAAAAAAACAAAAATCTTGAGCATGGTTGATTTTAGAAGTTTGAAAATTATTAATTCATTTACTTTAGTGTGAAAATGCACGTTTTAAATATCTACTGTCTCAGTCAAGTGAGACATTTTTAATTTTTTTTAAATCCAAAAATTAAAATTTGGAAAGTGTTCGCTACTTTAGTTCAGATTTTGTTAAAATTTTACTGGGTCCATCCTTTAAAATTTTAGTGCGCTCTAAACAAAGTATATAAATGTTGGGCTGCGAAGGATCTTGGGGGAAGGGGGTACACGAAGAGAGACCCCTGGTTAAGAATGGAACCAGGATAGTATCTTCGTCATAAGTATGTGTAGATGTATAAGTGGTTAGGACATATTTAACTATAAATTTGGGATCTGGTAGTCGACCAACGAACAGTCAGAATAATGGCGCATCATATTAATTCAATCGAATCCATTCGTATAAAGTGCAAGTCATTGATATAACAATTTATCCATCCTACATCCATAGAATATTTACTTTCCTTATATACATAATGTATAAGGAAGTATTGTGACGGGGTCGAAAATTCGAATTCGAGTTTTCGACGGGAGAGCACGTTTCAAGCATCCCTGATCACGAATCGAACATTTTTGAAGTGATGTCTGTGTGTGTGTGTGTGTGTGTGTGTGTGTGTGTGTGTGTGTGTGTGTGTGTGTGTCAGTGAGACTGTGGAGACGATAACTGACGAACAAATGGACCGATTCGAATGAAATTTGGTACAAAAATCACAATTCGTAAACACTGGAAGCCTATTGTTTTATACGCAATTGAATGTTCAGAACCCCCCCCTAAATTTTTGAGCAAAATTTTGAAAAAATCGTCAAAAAGTCAAAACCGCTAATAAAGTTACGGAAATGGACATGTCTTATGTAATTTTTCATTAGAAAACGATTGGCATAACTTTTAGAACGCTGACATGATCCGTTCTCGAGATATTGCACATATTTAAAAAAATTATCAAAAAGTCATATTAAATAATAAAAAAAAATATTTCCTATTTAGGAACATGTTCGCTTTTCATATGAAATACCATCCGATAAATTAGGTGGCATTATTCTCGTGGATCTAGCTCGTTCCATTCATGAAAAAAGATACTTTGAGCAATACTTTTGTATTTGAACGCCAATAGTCATTTATCTGCTGTAAGAAAAAGTTATTTCTCCGTCCATAACGCTTAGCGAGATTTGGGCGACGAATTTGGCGGGATGTCGCCAACTTGGCGACATTTTTACCTGTTGCCAAATTGACAAAAATCTCGCCAAATGGATAAAAATGACGCTAAATCAATGAAATTGACGACTAATTGAAGAAAATTCAATATCTTAGAATATCAGTATCTACTATAAGAAATAACATTTTCTTTTTAACTCTAAAAGTAGTAAATTCATTGCATTATATAAGGGAAGTCATGTGTTGCCCACATCAGATTTTTTTTTATTATTATTATACGGGATAGCTATGTCCGTAGAATATTTGCTCATTTGGTTAATTCGATAAACCTTTGCAGTTGGGTACTCGGATAATGAAGTAAGAAGTCATTAAATACAATTTACAGTCTTACTTTAACAACAAAACATTCTTCACGCTGCAAGGCATATTAGATTATTTATCCTGTAGAAAAACTAAATACATATTTTTGGGGGGTTCAGTTTTTTCCAAGTCAAAAATGTCACGTATATTTGAGTAGAAATCAAACATTTTTTGACGATGCCTGATTCTGTCTCTTAGAAAGAATAAATACAGCATATTTTTCATAATAGAAAATTGTCATGGAAAACGTTTGATGAAATTTGAAATTTAAAGTTTGATCATGATATTAATTTCATGCAGAATTTTTAGTTCATACTTTCAAAGCACTAAATTAGCTTTTTCTATGTATTTAATGATTTTTAGTTATTGTTTCTTTATAGGATATGTTCCTCTTAATTTTAATTTTAAGTAGAAATTTTACGACATAAATGAAAGCACTGAATGAACAATTCAAGTGAATTTAACGGTTTTTAATGTAATTTATTTTATTATAACGTACTTGTGCATTTCAAATAATTTAGATCTAAATCAGAGCAATTAAGTCTCTAACTATAAACCTTCATCGATATATGCACACAGATAAATAAATAATATTTAAATAAAATATATGGTTATCTTTACTTTGGTACAAATTATACCAAAGTAAAGTTAACAATTAATGCACCAATGTAAAGATAACAAGTTTTGTACCAAAGTAAAGATAACAATTAATACATTGTTATCTTTACTTTGTTTCAAAGATTGCAACAAAATGATCATTTCTGTCAAATGTTCAAAATGGGCACCAAAATCATACTTTTTGCGGTAGAAATAAAAAAAAAAATTATGTCCATGGATCCGTATTTTTGATAAATGTTTTGGTAGTTCAAAGTTTTTAATCCATACACTAAATTCTAGTATATAAAATTTGCGTTTTTCTCTGAATTCTTCTGATGTTTCTTATTGGATATAAACTTTTAAATTAAGTAATTCTCACCCTCACATTTTTACTTTCCATATATACATAGTATAATGTATGGGGAAAGTATTATGACGGAGTCTAAAATTCGAATTCGAGTTTTCGACATGAGAGTACGTTTCGTGCATGCCTGATCACGAATCGAACATTTTTGAGGCGATGTGTGTGTATCAGTGAGTCTGTGCAGATTATATTTTACGGATGAATAAATAGAGCGATTCGAACGAAATTTGGTACAAAAATTACAATCCGTGAGTACTGGAAGCCGTGAGTACAATTCCAGTACTCACGGAATTTTATTGTGTTTCTAAACACAATAAAATGTTCAGCCTCCCCCCTCCTAAAGTTTCGAGTGAAATTTTGAAAAAATCATGAAACAATCAAAACCTTTATTAAAGTTATGTAAATAGACATTTCGTATGTTTTTTTTTCCTTAGAAAACGATTGACATATGCTTTAGAAAGCTAGCATGAACAATTCTCGCGGTATTGCTAATTTTTCAAATAAATTTATCAAAAATCCCATATAAAATTATTAACTATTGAGAAACATATTTACTTTTCATAAGTAATATCATGCGATACATTTGTTGACATCATTCTCATGGATCTAGCTCGTTCCATTCATGAGAAAGATACTTTGGGAAATACTTTTGTATATGAACGCCAATAGTCATTTATCTGCTATAAGAATAGCTTTTTTCTCCAACCATAACGCTTGGCGAGACTTTGGCAACGAATTTGGCGGAATGTCGCGAGCTCGACGACTTTCTTAAATGCTGCCAAATTAACGAAAATCTCGCCAAATGGATAAAAATAACGCTAAATCAATGAAAATAACGACTAATTGACGAAAAGTTAATATCGTGAAAAGAATATAAGTATCTACTATAAGAATAATCCTTTTTTTTGCTGTAAAAGGAGTAAATTCATTTCATTATATAAGGAAAGTCATCATGTGCTGCCCACATCATATTTTTTACATCCTACTTTACATAAAGCTGCACTTGTTGCAGCATATTTTATGTTTTTAAAAAAGCATATGTTTTCTTGCGATATTTTTTATAAAAAAAATGTTTTACCATTTCAATAAAATAAAAAAAAAATACTATATTTCTCTCAGTCATATTGCTTTCTGTATCTTGATGCAATGCACAATTTTTTTTTTCATTGTCTCGTTTTATAAATTTTTTATTCCAGCCTGAACTGAGGTTATTGTACATTCTTCTATATTTGAAATGGACATTACATGTTAATCCATTTCTTATGAAGACGGTAAAACCCGATATTTCATAACTCTGTGTTATTTTGAAACATTGTTATTTCTTAAGAACACATTGTTTTCTTAGAGACACAATGCCTTTTTTAGAAACACACTAATATTATTAGAAACACAGTGTTACTCTCCAGAAATTCACAGTTGTTTCTTAGGATCGCTGTGTTTTCGATGTAAACACAATGTTTATTCTTAGAAACACACTGTAATTTCTTAGAAACACTGAGTTATTTCGTACAATTAACTTTTTAAGAAAATTTGTTGTGCGTTTTTTCTGAGAAACACAGTAATTTTTTCTTTTTAGATGCACAATGCTCTTTCTCAGAAACACACAATTATTTGTTAGAAACATAGTGCTACTCTTTAGAAATAACAGTTTTTTCTTTGAGTCACAGTGTTTCTAGTGTAAGCACATTGTTGTTTCCCAGAAACATTCTGTGATTTCTTAGAAACACCGAATTATTTTGTACCAATAATTTGTTAAGAAGATTGATTGTGTATCATTTCAAACAAACACAGTGTTTTTGTTTTCTTTTTAGAAACACAATGCTTTTTCTTAGAAATACACTATTATTTTTAGAAACATACTGCTACTCTTTAGAAATAAACAGTTTTTTCTTAGGGTCGCAGTGTTTTTCAGTATAATAAACATACTGTTATTTCTTAGAAATGCAGTGTAAGTTTATAAGAAATTGTGGTGCACATTAGGCATACTTTTAGAATTATTGCTTTATTAAGGTTTGATTACTGCGTTGATTAATTAATAATACCTCATATCTGAAAATAAAACATTGAAGTTTATTTATTCTTACTTGTGTTGATTATTTGCTAATACTGCTTCAACCATCATATGAGAATTATGCAAAGCATAATATTACATTGAATTATCTAAACATGGCCGTAATATCGCAACTCATTGATTGTTAAAATATTTAAACATTAAACACATTGCGTTGTTTGCCGCTATTAAAACCCACCATTATTTATCTTCAGTGCGAGTTCCTGTACTTTACAAATAAAATCATTTATTCAGAACATTCTCTTACTTATTACATTCATTACAACAATTAGTATATATTATTTGCGGAGGTGAGTTGACGTGTGAGACCATCTACGTAGAAAGGGCATTAATGACCTTCTATAATACTTGACTCGCACATGCCTATTGGTTGTTTTTAGATCACAGCTCGTACTTTGTTTCTGTTGCATCTCGGACTCTGCCGTTGAAGTTCTGTTAGGACATGGATATTTCGTTTCTGTCTCATTCGTCGAAGTGTATCTCAGGGAATTTCTGTGGAATATTTACGGAATTCTGCTCTCTTGCTGGAACTGTGGTTCTGCGGCTCTTTTGCTCTGCAGCTCTTAATTCAATCTTGCAGACTGCTCTCTCATTGTATTATCGTATCTGAATATCTCGAACTTTCTATATGTTGCCACCTCTTTTCGCCTGAGGTCTGACACGCCTCTTTGGCTTTCCCGACCGTCCAAGCAGTTACCTTACACCTTTCTGGTAGGTCGGACGGTCTGGGTTTCAACAATCAACAACGCCTCTTTGGCTCTGATTGGCCGATCTTGGGCAATGCTCTCAGACATCTTTCCATTGGTAACATCTTTAACCACACTCGTGGCTTCACCTCAGCATCTTAGATTTTATGGTCTGGCCTAACTCTGGTCTGCAATCTATTCCTGCACTTATTCTGGTTTCGCAGAAATACTGTACACATATTTTTTTATGAAAATTGATTATGTATCAAGTGCCGATTTAACGGAGAACGTTCCCATTAATGTTTTGAATTATTTATTGAATTGGATCATTTGTATTATGTGTAAAAATTCCCAAGTGCAATGGTTGGCTTTTTAAACATTCTGTGGAAAAATTCTATCAGTTCATTGATTTTATTCTTTGAAACCATTTTTTCACTGGTGTTTATTGAAAAGAAAACAATCGCTTAGATAAAAGGTTCTGAGAAAAATCCGTTTCTATTTAAGGCACTGCGAGAAAGTTAATTAAAAGAAGCAATTACAAAAGCTGTCTGTCATTAAAGGAAACAATGGGGCAAGTTTCAAGGAAAGAACACAATTACTAGGCATTTAATTCTTTAGATAAAGTTATAATCAATGCACAAGTGGTTACTTATTGGACGTTATGTTACATTGTGGTAATTGGGGCAAAGAATTGGAAAAGGGAATGTTAAAGAATTGTTTAGCGGTTGATTAATTATAACTGGAATGTGTGGTCTTAAATATTTATGTGCAATATATTCAAACGAAATTAAGCGATTTAGTTTCGATTTGTTGGAATTTCAAGTTTGGAAATCGCATTTTCCTGTCCTTACACAAATTTGAGCCATGGAATATATGAAATGCATTCAAAAATGCTATAAAAATGTCGCCATGCTGTACAAATTTAAAATGCGATTTTAAAAGGTTTTACTTTCCTTATATACATAATTTGTAAGGAAAGTATCGGGACTGTGTCGAAAGTTTAAAATTCGGGATTTCGGCGAAGAGTACATTTCAATCATCCCTGGGCACGAATCGAACATTTTTGAGGTGATGTTTGTGGGCGTCCCTGTGACTTTGTGAAGACTATACCTCACGACCGAATAGAGCGATTCAAATGATATTTTGCAGAAAAATCACAATCAGCTAATACTGGAAACCTATTAATTTTAAACTCAATTAAATGTTTAAAAACACAAACATTTTGAATGGAATAGAGAAAAAATCATATGAAAACAGAACTTTCTATACAGTTTTATAAATAATAATTCCTTATATAATTTTATGCATTTGGCGATATTTTCGTTATTTTGGAAACATTTCAAAAAGTCGCCAAGTTGGCGACAATCCGCCAAATGCGTCGCCATATCTCGCCAAGTGTTATGGACGGAGAAATAAGTTATTCTTATATCAAATAAACGACTATTGGCGTTCAAATACAAAAGTATTACTCAAAGTATATTTTCTCATGAGTGGAACGAGCTACATCCACGAGAATGATTTCACTAAAGTTATCACATGATATTTTATATGAAGAGTTAACATGTTTCTCAACAGTTAATATTTTTTTTTAATTTGTAGGATTTTTTGATAAATTTATTTGAAAAATGTACAATATCTCGAGAACGGTTCATAATAGCGTTCTAAAGTTTATGTCAATCGTTTTCTAAGGAAATATTACACAGGAAATGGCAATTTGCTTAACTTTATTAAAGGTTTTGATATTTCAATGATTTTTTCAAAATTTCACTCAAAAATTTAGGGGGTTCTGAGCATGTTATTACATTTATAAACAATAGGCTTCCAGTATTCATGAATTGTGATTTTTGTACCAAATTTAATTCGAATCGCTCCATTCGTTCGTGAGATATCGTCTCCACAGACTCACTGACACACATACTTTCACACGCACACACGCGCACGCACACACACACACGTACACACACACACACAGGCACACACACACACACACAGTCATCACCTCAAAAATGTTTGATTCGTGATCAGGGATGTTTGAAACGTGCTCTCCCGTCGAAAACTCGAATTCGAATTTTCGACCCCGTCACAATACTTTCCTTATACATTATGCATATATGGAAAGTAATAAGGTTTGCAGTACATGGGAATTTTAGTAGAATAACAATATGGAATGCATATTGGGCACTTTTAAAATATAGTCATTGCAATGTATAAAACATCAGAATTTGAATGTTATCTCTTATAATTTACTTATGTATTGTCTTCTAATTTGGTTATCCATTAAAGAAAGTGAAATCTAAAAAATAGCAATATTAAATTTTACAGGAAGCATAAAATAAGTTCTGTAACGTTGTTTAATAATAAAAAATTTACGAATGCGCAATATTTCGTTTTGCCCTTCATTTTTAGTCAGTCTCAAAACCCAGACGAAGAAAATACTGTGCATGATGTGAGGATGATGTGAGCGAAGGGGTGCCAGGATTTCCCAGTTAGAAGAAAGTTTGTCAGATTTGGAAATTTATTGTCAATTTGGAGGCATTTGGTGACTTCCGAAATGCTCCAGAAATTTCTCCATAGAACGATTATTCCTTGAGATAGATATTTCTAGAAGTTTCTATGGAGGGACTATGAAAAGGACTCACTCCTCCGTTGCAGTGGAGTTGACGAATGGACGTAACACGACCTACATTGAACTGTGATTTTTGTCAATGTTTTGATAATAGTGGCAGCTGTTTTGTGAAATTACTTTCGTCAACATTTTGAGAATTATATCGTTTATTCTGTGAAATTAGAGGAGCATTTAAGTGTCGCTTGTTTGTATACTGTTCCTGTTTACTTTGTGCTTGTGTATAAAGCTAAATTACCCAGAAACTTGGATTCATTCTTGTATCCTGCGTGCACACCCACTATTCTTGAGGATACGTTCGTAACAATAATTTCCTTATACAAAATTCAATTTTCAACATTTACTTTAGAAATTTGAAGTTACTATTCCCCCCACGTGTTATGCGTATTTTCCCCATACGTTTCTTACCCTCGTTTACATTCACGTTTAGTTAAGGTAAAGTGTGCTATATATTCTGTGTTTACTGAAAGTGGAAATTTTGAAACATTGCTATAAATGAGTTTATTAAATACTACTCTTAAGATGAATGGTACAAAAGCAGATATAATTCAATTGAGTACAAATAAAGCATGTAAATTATACAATTAATTCCTCAAGGATCTGCTGTTGATAAAGTGGAACCATTCTACTGAAGTGCAGCAAATATTTCAGGACAATAAATGGGCTCAGGATGGGCGTGGTTTAAAAGAGCACCTAAGCAATGTGATTCGTTGATTCAATCATCTTTCTAAAAGGGGTCAGGGTATAATAGGAAAGAAAATACACATTAATGGAAGTGAGCAAACGTGCTTTAGAAATTGTTCTCCTTAGGACACAATTAAGACAAGTACCAATTCAAATCCCCTAAAGTCACATATTTATGAAAAGATACGAAAAGATATATCTGTATAAGAGGTAAGGCAATAAGACGATGTCAAAGGCAAGATAACTTAGCTGATAGTCATTAGGGATGACCACGGGACATCGAAACGTTTCATGACCTGGGAGAATTATTCCTGTGTATGAAGATTAACAATCAGCAAGAACATTATATGGATTTTACTCTCAGTTTCTCTGATAGAAGCCAAGGCAACTTTAAATGTCCTAAGAATAAGATTTCTTTCGTATTTATCTTCCAATTGCAACAAGTATTTCTGAAATCTAAGTAAATTTTGAATACCGTTTTCAGAATAAGGGTGTACCTCTTGGGACCGATGATTTAGTGAAGTGTTCAGAGAACTAATGGAGGAGATCATCCGCTTTTGTGCAGTTTGGGGAAAATCCCTTAGTTTTCACTAGCTTGAACTTTGGTATGGGTATATTGCTTTCCCTCAAATAAAATAATTTAAGGCTGCATACAGAACCTTCATGCATTAACCGTCATTCACACTGTGGAGCGGCTGCATTAAGTCACTCGCTGCTACCAAAGACATTCCTGATTATTCTTTCGGGCCCAAAGAATTATTTTGGGCCTAACGGCATAGTTCGAGGATCAGAATTTTAAGCGGTCCGAGTTCGAATCTATCCCCACCACCTTGGATCTGCGCCTCCCCCAATGGCGACTTTGGAAATACGAGCAAGCACCCTCCTTTCTTTCCAACAATCGCACCTCCCTCACGAGATGGCAGCACTACAGAGGGAGCGCTACAGAGGGAACACTACAGAGGAGGGAGCACTACAGAGGACTCTCACGAGGTAGAACACTACAGAGGACGCATACTACTATTTTTCCTCTCCTCTCCTGGTTGATTACGACTGACCCCACGCAACCCGCGGCATATGGCACTCCTCCAGGTTATTCAGCTCTCGACTGAGTTTCAGCTTAGGACCGCCGTGGGGGTTTTCCGGCTGGTACCCCTCCTCGCTGAAAGTTCAACCGAGCTTCTCATCCGTAGATAGCTTATCTACTCTCACCAGGAAGGGGAATGTGTGGCGGGGTTGCATTGTGTCACTCACTGCTACGAAGACATTCTCGATTATTCCTTCAGGCCCGAATAATTGTATTGGGTCTAACGGCATGGTACGGGATCAGAATACTAAAGTTCCGCGTTCGAACCTATCCCCCATCATAGGGGAATCTACGCCCCCCCCCCCCATACAAAAGCAAGGACTACCGTACTGGCGGTCGAAGTTTCCCAATTGAACTATTTGTACGGAATTACAAACTCTTATCATCTTAGTAGAATTTGCGTTCTTCTTCTTCCAATGTCAGATTGATGCGCAATTTGGCAATTTAAATTATTACCACCTCCTACTTTTACCCTAGGTTCGTTTCCTTATACTATTTTTATCCCACAGATTAGTATCTTACTATGTAGTTGACTTCTCGATTGAAATTCGGTGCCTAATATGTCAGAGTCCACTAAATTCGTACTAGTTATTCGTACTATGGTAATTTTCAAACTCCCAATATCACTGTACGAAGTAATTTGTTGGGCATGGATGAGGCTCGAATTCAAGGATCTTCATATAGACGATCCACCGCTCTCCAGATTAAAGTACCGAGACGGAATTGCAAACTTTTATCATCGAAGAGAATTCTGCAGCTGTTCCCTTAATGTATAAAGTGTAGTTCATTGTGTGAAAATGGGTTAAATCTGCATTAAAACGAATTTTGTTAATGACAGTACTCTCTATTATATTGGATATATAGTTTCTCCAGCTACGTTTACTTGGTACAACTTCTCTAGAGTGAAGAAGCTTTATTTCTAAATCATAAATATTAAGAAAGGGAAAATTAAAAAATAAGTACCAGAAAATAAAATTCGATTTTTCATATATAATAATTCACATATTAAAGTATGAAATATAGAATGTGGAATACAAACTATATCTTTTTAAAAATAAATCAATGCAGTTTTTAATTGGCATAGTTATCAATTTTGTAATATTTAATAAAATTTAAAATGTCAGGGAGTGCTCGTCCCGGGGCATGACTGACTTCATTATTTTTTACTTTGCTCTGCGCATGTGCCGACATGGGAAATAAGAACGTGCGCATTTTGTTCTAGGACTCTCAAGAGGGATCGAACTGATCCCCGAAGTCACTAAATTTCCTTGGACATCACTGGGTTCTGTGTTCGGGGCACAATTTGAAATCTTTTGGCAAGTAGTTTACGCCTGGGTATTGCCACTTCAAAAATAACAAACAATTTTAACTGTAATAATGAGCGTATTTTTGCAGCTCCTCTCAAAGTTTACTTTGGACCGTGATATCACGTAATGCGAAACTTAATTCTTATATCTTCAAGATGACAACTTTTTCATTGGTTGCAAGACTGAGTGTCTAAACTTATATCAAAGAACCTTGAAAAGCATCACATATTACCAAATTTTGCAAAATTAATTTAAAAGCATTGTGTATCTGTAAAATTCCTTACATTTTTAGCTAATCACCCAGATATTGGATTACTATGATAATTATGTTACAACGCAACTATTGCATTTATATTTGTACATTCAACAAACAGTATTTTTTTTCAAGCTCTATTCAAAACAGGGATCTCGCTATGAGAAATTTATGTTTGAAAATATCATGAAACATTATTTATAGCCGGTAATTCGTGCATGTCTTTGAAGAGATTTTCAAATGGATTCAATAAAGACGGAACCATTTATTTAAATTTAGCCAAACCCCGCAATATTTCAGTGAAAGTAAGTTCAACGTCTTTCAGAAACTAATATAAAAAAAAATTAACGATATATATCTTATTCGTGGTAGATTTAAAAGTAATGGGATTTAGAAATATTTCTTATGCAAGTACTTAAGCACTGATATAGATAGCAATAGATTTTACGAATTAGAATGAGATATTTGCTAATTTATCTATAAAGAATAAAAATAGAAAAATGCGTATAAGTTGTAATTTATGAAAAATAAATGTTTTATATGAAGCTAGCAAATTCTTGCGCGCTTTAGACTGTCTCAATAGTGTCCAGTTATCACTAAATGTGACACCTACACATTTGGTGACAACAATGTGACAACTTCTGTCAGCACACTGTGACACATTTTGTGAGCGCAATGTGACACCTTTGGGACCTAAATGTGACACCTTTTGGGACCACAATGTGACACCTACTGAATATAAAAAACCTTTTAAGATTCAAGCACTAAAATGGAGTGTAAATTTTTAGATGGAATGATGAAGATGGAATGATGGAATGGTGATTTAGATGAATAATGAATTTAAATGGCATGCAAGTTTTTAGAAAATCATTTTCTAATGGCAGCCCTAATTCCAATTTCCAAAATTTTCGTTATCTGAAAACTGAGTCGGACCGAAAGACATCAAAACGTATTTTCTGCCTCGAGTGGAAAGGCTCGATCATTTTGGAAAGTGGTTTTGAAATTTAGCTAATCTTATATCAAAGAAAGTTGAAAAATATCACATTTTATCTAATTTTGCAAAATTAATTAAAAAACACTGTATGTCTGTAAAATTGCTTACATTTCTGGGACAATGGAATATATTATAGAGGAAGTATTGTTTTTACGAAAGTTTTCAATTTCGAGATTTTGATACTAGTATATGTTTTAGGACCTCCCGACCAGGTTTTGACTGTTTTTAACATAAAGTCCGTCTGTGTGCCTGTGGTTCACTTTTTATTTACACGATATCTACCAGAAATACCAACGAACTTTCACTAAAATTAATATCCGACTTTGTTATCAGAAAATCCAGAACCATGCAGAATTTGTTTAAATTCGAGTGAAAGTTTTATATTTGCTTAATATGGCAGCATAATATAAATTTTGACAAAATCATGCATAAAATAATTTATTTATGAATCAATAATCACAAAACTTAATAGTGTGAACCCCTGTTGTGAAAAATAGCCACGATATAATTTTTGTGTTTGAGGGGTCATTAGCCACCCTCGGGAAGGGCGCCAGTTACCCTCTTTGGGGATAACTGGCGCCCTTCCCAATTAACAATGATAATAATTGATTAGCAAATGATAATAATTGATTAATAATTGATTAGCAAATGATAATAATTGATTAATAATTGATGTTAATCAAATGTAAGTATCAAATGTTAATAATTGACTAACAATGATATAAATCGGTAGATGTTTCCATGCCTATTTAAATGAAGGGTAAAAAGCTATAATGAGATCATTTAGAGTAACAGTACAGGTTTTTCAATAATTGTCATGAAAAATTTGCCAAACAAAATTACAAGCTAATTAAACATGGATTCTGAATTGAGAAAGTCGACTGGATATACACTACATCTATTAAATTATTACTTAACATCGTCAAAACTAATTCAAATTTCCGAAACATTAGATTTATTTCGTTAATCAGGAAGCTGAGAAGCATTGAATGAGCCCCGTTGTACAATTAGAAAACAGCCCACTCGAGTGATATACATTTTGACTGGTTTGTAAATGTTAATAGTGAGCAAGCATATTTATAACTAAAATATTTCAGATTTTGAACTACGTCAATTTTATTCCAATTTTATCGCAGGCAATGTCAATTATTTGTACAAGTGATTTTATGAGCATGTGATCATTTGTAATTTCAAAGAAGGAATGCTTTTATTAATTACCACTTAATAATTGAAAAATATTTTCTTTATAAAAATTACTAGCTGTGAAATTTTGCGGGAACCTCTCCTTTGGAGCTTTTTAATATGCCGTTTTTGATAACTTTATAGTTAAAGGACATCACAAACAAGTAAAACCGTTATCTAGAACTTTTACTTTATCAAAATTTTGTCGAGTTGGTTAAAAATATTATTTAAAAATATTCCAAGTCGCCAAATAAAAATTAACTTTTAAAATAAAATACATTCCATCAAAAGATAATTTAATAAAATTAAAAACTTTTATCAAACCTTCATTATATGCATTTCAAATTATTTTAAACTTTTATCATTTTGGTACGTTATACGACCATCATCAGAAAAAAAAACAGCCTTCCGAAGATGCCTTTCATTGCCATCGTTTGAATGATGGAAGTACAAAGCTCGAAAGTTCTGCTAGCTGAAAAGTATTTGAAAAACATCTGAAATGTTGTAATAAAGGTTACCTTTAATGTTTTAATTTGACTTTTACTAATTTTTCAAAATATAAATACATTGACATCCAAAAGTTAAGCACACAAAGCAATTTTCATTTTTCGAAAGCGTATTTGAATTTGAGTGGCTGAAAATCGCTGCGGATGTAGATGGCAGTATGCAAATATCATATGTTACAGCCAATCACTATTGGCTGTCCGAATATATGCTAATTAGGCAGTCGTTGAAGACGCCAGCATTCTGAAGGGTTTGAGGAGGTGGATTTAAATGCTGATACGAAATATTTATAACTCTTGTAGGATTATTTTTCATGATATCCGTGTTTCATGGCTGAAAGAAGACGAATGACAGATAGTGAGCGCTGTGGGCGCGGTAGCCCTGTGGTTAGCGCGCTGGAGTTGCACTCGGTAGGCCCGGGTTCGATTCCAGCCACTGCCCAAACTGCCGCCGTGTTCACGCGGAGTACGATCACGTTAAACATGTGGTTCCGTAAGTCCTTCCGAGAGGTTGGTGGTAGGGGAAGGAGGGTACGGTCCCTGTGGATGCCTCCCCCACTGGGTTCCGGTCTAAATTGGGTGGCACTTCCCGGCCGTCCAAGCAGATACCTTACACCTTTCTGGTAGGTCGGACGGTCTGGGTCGAAGAAGAAGAAGATAGTGAGCGCTGGCGTACTATCGGACGCATTGAAGCAGGGCAGTCAAAGATGTCGCCATTTTCTTTGGCGTCGATCATTCGGTAATTTCTCGATTATGGAAGCAAGTCAAACAGTTGTCCGGAGACCTGTCCCCGGTCGTCCAAGGGTTACCACCACCTCTGATGATCGGTATATTGCTATAGTAGCCAAGCGGAATCGACGACCGACATCCACAACTGTTACATCCATGGTTGCAGCGGCACTTGGTAAGACAATATCTGCCAGTACTGTGGGCCGAAGGTTCCACGTGAAGGGACTGTACACTCGAGTACCAAGTTTTTGTGTAAAACTAACCGTCCAAGCCAGAGGGGCAAGATTAAAATGGTGTCGTTAACATGTCAATTGGACTGTCTCAAATTGGTACAACGTCCCGTTCACAGAGTCCCTGGAATCAGATAATATTCGTGTAAGGGTATGGAGAGAACGAGGCACACGCAATCAGGCCATGCACATCATCCAACATCACGCATTCAGAGGTGGTTGCGTCATCGTGTGGCCAAGAGTTTCATTGGGATATCGCACAGAGCTGCACAGCTTAAAATGGTGACGTTACGGTTCTATGACGGCTGCACGGTATCGGGATGAAGTCCTAGACCCCATTGAGAGACTCTACGCTGCAGTAGTTGGTTCTGATTTCCTCCTTATGGGCAATATCCCTTCCCCATCGAGCTAACATCGTTGACGAATAACTGGAAAGTGAGGGCTTTTCTCGTATGGAGTGGCCGGCGTATTTCCCAGACCTTAACTCCATTGAAAACCTTTGAAAACAATCTGGCGTGTTATCTCTGCACATTAACCTCCTACAGCCAGTCTCAGAGTGTTAGCAACTGCCCTATTTGAGGAGTGACCATTACTCGCATATGCAATGGTTGATCACCTCATTGAAAGCATGGAAAATCGTTGTAAAGTTCATGTGATGGTCCGGGATAGTCACATACCATATTAATGTAAGTTTTGTTTGGTTTGTTTGCCTTTAATTTGTTAATGACCCAAATGTGACGTCATCATATAACTTACGAATAGAAAATATTTTTTTTCATCTTTGTACATAATTCTTGTTTTCTTTAATGAATAAATGCATTTGCTATCTTCATGTACAATTTTGAGTTAATCAAAGCTTTTATTTTCCATATTTGTTGATTTTACCAACTGTGTGTACCTTTCGGAAGCTAGTGTAAATAACTAATATAAATGAAGAATACAAAAATGTAATAATAAAATAATATAAATAAATACTTAATATAAAGAATCTATATAAATGAAAATATGTATGTATGAGTGTTTATGTCTGTTTGTTTGCCTCCTCACATGGGAGAATTGCTGCACTGAATTTCATAGCATTTTCTGTATAGAAGTGGAAGCGTCTAATTTAAAATTTAGTCTATATTTCGAGTTTCTAGAACCAAGGGTTATCTAGATATTAATAAAAAACGACCCTCCCATAGAGATTGCAATAATCCCCCATTTATTTGAAGAAAAATATATCATGCTCATTTGTAAGGGAACTAAATCCAATGTATTTATACATCAGGAGATTTTATTAATTTTCTTTCCGATTTAAATAGTGAAAAAATGTATATAGATATAAAATTTGTCTGAAATGCATTTTTGAATAGATTATATTAATTAAGGTCTTCGGGTTTAATGATTACGGGAAAATCATTAGTATTTTCATATTCTTACGTCATATGTTTTATTTTGTCAAAGGCTTTCAAACTCATCTTATTTAAATCACATATTGTGTTTAGCCGATTGTTGAAACAATAAATTAGTACTGGTATATCTTGCATCGATCTGGCATGCATCGATCTAATTTCATATTTTCTTTATAAATGTGTTTACGAACGGGATTAGAATGTTTTATTCATCAGATCTGCACGTGAAGATAATTCAGCATAGCGAGAACGGATATTCTTATAGTTTTTAGAAGAATTAAATTAAATATTTAAAATAATGTTGCTAATAATAATATCTTTGGGAATATTATAAGAATTTACACAATATTGTGAAATTTTAATTTTTCTTTATATTATATATTCCGTACGAAGAACGAGAATACTGCTAGTTAATAACAAAAATAAAGAATTAATATTATAAATAAAGAATCAAAAATGTAAATAAAAACTACAAAATGTAAATGAAGAAAAAACATAATATGAGTTTGTAACGGAATTCATCATCTGCCTACATAAGATTCTTCTCTATAATGTAATAAATTGTTAAAAAAAGTGACAATTTTAAATCAAATATAAAATGTATGCCGACAAGTAAAATCCATTGCACAAGTGTAGCCAACGTTTTTATGAGTTTTACCAAGTATCTCTTACATTTTATTTACATTGATTTATCATGTTTCGACACTTCTACACCTTGTAATCATTTATTAATATGGAAAAGAAACTTCTCCAATGAATTTTCTTTGTTGTCAAATGCCTCATGTTTCCTCGTCGCCGACATTGACTCAAGGACTGCTCTTCAGTACTCACGTCGCAAACATCGTTAATGAAGTCACTGAATAAACGGCACTGCCGTTTGCATTCCATCGATAAATGTTTGGTGGATAATTGATGGATATAAATTTCGTATTTTAGAAATGGATTAGAAAATATAATTTTGCAAGATACAATTTTTTTAATATTTTAGAAATGATGAATAAATTGTGGAAAATGTGATAACCGAGTTGCATTTTCAGACACCGAATTCGTTTGCTGGCTAGTCTTCAAATCAGATAATTCAAAAATAAGACCACGATTAATTTTTGGGCTACAAACTGAAAGAAGGCTGACATATAGTAAACGGAGGTGAGGCATTGTTTTGCATATACCGCAATTTCAATGTTTACGGAATTATAAAATGCGCGCCACTTTTATGCTTAAATCTGAAAATATTTTTAATATTCAGAACAATTATTAAGTTCATAACTGTCATTGTTTCAGAAGAGTTTGATATTTTGAACCGCTATGTTTTTTTATATTTAGAATAGTTTACTTGTTATTTCACTCTCACAAAGTGGACGTGGTAACGACTGGTTGATAATTTTTGTTCTAATACAGTGGTCGTAATGAAGTGGTCGATAGTGTTATAGTTACAAACTTAAGATACAAATTTAGATCTAAACATGTAATCTGTTGTATGTCTACGATTTTATAGAAAAAGTACCTTACAGGTTCAATTTCCAGAGAGTTCCTACATGGTTTGTTCGTAGTTTCCTTCATAGAAGCTTCTGGTGATAACAGAGTCGGCATTTTAGTTATACTCTAACATCGGCTCTGTCCTTGCAAATTTGCATACCTACCTACAATTTATCCCTTCGTTGAAAGAAGTATGCGTTGGTCTGTCTATCAGGCGGTTTGCCGGTTCGTTACGTCAAAGCGGTTCCACGGCAAGTTACAGGTTCTTTGCTCGTTATGAAATCTCGTCGTTATATTGCTCTTTAACCACCACAATTAGCAGTACGGGCGGTTTATCCACATGTGGTACCGGAAAGCTTGATCTACATCATTAGTTGATATATTTGAATCTAAATTGGATTGTGCTAAGGGAATAGTGCATGCCCATGGGCGTAAATAAGCAGTCGTAGTAGAATGCGTAGCAACGTAAGGGCAAAATAACAAAATTTTTACAATAGCGGAAAATTGTAAACTGACGATGACGGCGAAAAGAAATTTAAACTAGACCCATTAAACATCTAAATTTATCGTTACCTTCATGGTCGAAAAGTTGATTAGAATACTCGAGTAACAAGATATATTTATAATTGTAATTTGTAAAACTGTTTTTAAGTGATTTTAAGTGGATGTACACTACTCATTTTTACGGTAGTAACTAGAGAGCGTTCTGATGATGTATATATTTACTAGCAAAATCTGCTATATACGTACGAGCGAAAAGGAAAATGTACATAACGAATTTTAATAAAAACAAACAAACAAAAAAAAATCTGATGTGGGCAACACATGACTTTCCTTATATAATGTAACGAATTTACTATTTTTACAGTAAAAAAAACAGGTTTTTCTTATAGTAGATACTAATATTCTTTCCAAGATATTGAATTTTCGACAATGAGTCGTCATCTTCATTGATTTAGCGTCATTTTTATCCATTTGGCGAGATTTTCGTTAATTTGGCAGCATTTCAAAAAGTCGCTAAGTTGGCGACATTCCGCTAAATTCTTCGCCAAAATCTTGCCAAGCGTTATGGACGAAGAAATAAGTTATTCTTACAGCAGATAAATGACTATTGGCGTTCAAATACAAAAGTATTACTTAAAGTATCTTTTTTCATGAATGGAACGAGCTAGTTCCACGTGAATAATGTCACCCAAATTAATCGCATGGTATTACATATATGAAAGGTGAACATGTGTCCCAATAGGAAATATTTTCTCTTTATATTATATGGCATTTTGATAATTTTTTTGAAAAATGTAAAATATCTCGAGAACGGTTCATGTTAGCGTTCTAAAATTTGTGTTAATCGTTTTCTAATGAAAAATTACTTAAGAAATGTCTATTTGCGTAACTTCATTAGCGGTTTTGATTTTTTGACAATTTTTTCAAAATTTCATTCGAAAATTTAGGAGGATTCTGATCATTCGATTACGTATAAAAACAATAGGCTTCCAGTGTTTACGGATTGTGATTTTTGTACCAAATTTTGTTCGAATCGGTCCATTCGTTCGTCAGTTATCGTCTCCACAGACTCACTGACACACACATACACACACACATACTTTCACACACACACACAGACATCACTTGAAAAATGTTTGATTCGTGATCAGGAATGCTTGAAACGTGCTCTCCCGTCGAAAACTCGAATTCGAATTTTCGACCCCGTCACAATATTTTCCTTATACATTATGTATATAAGGAAAGTAAAAAACTCGTGTATATATTTTATTTAAAATAACTAATTTATTTTCTGGTAAATAAAAATATCTATTAAAAAGATAAATTTAGACATATCCTCCTAAAGTTAGGAATTAAACGATTGTAAATTTATAAAATATCCATTTTTAACACTTTACAACAAAGTTGAAAAGTGTTTATGACTTTGTTCATTCTGTCTGTCTGTCTGTCTGTCTGTCTGTCTGTCCGTTAGCACGATAACTGCTGTAAAAATGACTTAATCAAAATGAAATTTTAGTATGTTGTTCAGACGGTCTATAGGACCTATGGGAATATAAGTGAATAATATCACCCAATTAGTTTTGGATTGAACCCGGGTTGAAAAAATGGAATACATTGAGCCCTATGGGACCTAATTTTTCAAGTATTTTTTAAGCGGATTTAAAATTCACAAATTGCTTCGAAAATTTTAGGCAATATTTAAATGGTTCCGTAAAATATATAAAAAAAAATTCAGCGAAATATATTCAGTAGTTTTTTAAATAAAAATTAAAATAATATTAACACTTCTTATATGAAGCGATTACGTGTCCATGATATCAAACGATCACATGACCCACTTCAAAATGATATATGGCATCCATCTTGTGTCAAAATCGTGATTTTTAAAGTTCTTTTTAATTCATATTGAGTGTTGTATCCGTCCTAAAACTACTTTATTTTTGCCTAAATTCTGTGCATCAACATACGGAAACAACGCAATGACCATATATTCCAGTTTAAATGCTCATCTAAATTTGATTATTTCTACTATTAAGCCTATTTTTCACCTATGTAAAATGTAAACAACAAAATATGTAGAATGAGTTGTATTAGAATCGCTGTAATTCTTTAACACAAAATCAAATAGTCCATGGAGTCTGCTTAGCTGATATGAATGAAATATCCATTGATTTTAGAAAGAGAAGGACGATATTTTTCGATGAAGTTTAACGAATAGAGCTTACTTACTTGTAACTCAATGGTCTTAATTTTTAAATAAAATAAATTATTATAGTATTTTGATGAAAGACATGAATGGGGGAATTATTTATGAATGAAATGTTGCTTTTATAGAGAGAGCCAGGCGTGTTATATTTTTATGACGTCATTTGAATGAATTTCAGTTGTTTTCGATGAAGTTTTCAAATATAATAAATTATCGTAGTATTATGATAATTCTAAAATTATTACCAAGGAATGTATTACATTTTAGAGATGTTTAAACCAGGCAATTTATACTTTAATGCTGTCATTTGAATGAAGTTAATTTTTTTCGATGAAGGTTTAAGGTTTCAAATATAATAAATCAATGTAGTATTGTGATAAGTTTTAAAATATTACCGAGGTATATATTGCATTTTCGACTTTTTAAAATAAAATTGCATTGAAGTTGGAAAGTGTTTCATAATCAATGCTTTAAGCATGATTGATCTTTCTTGTTATTACTGAAATAATGAAAATTTCCCTACTGATAAGCATACGAGTCTTTAGTTTTGGACGGAAACGTAAGGGTCAACTTCTCAGTGTGACGTCACGAGTCCATGCTCTATATCTCTTTCAGTCTCGTTCATCTGATTAAAGTGCCATCAATGCACTTTATTCTCTACAGCAATTTTGTAGTTAAGTTTACCTTCTCTATTAATGGTTTTCAAAATTTTCAGCCTTCATCCTTATGTCTATAATTCCGTATAGCAATATTTTGAAGTAGGGAATATTCTTTTATTTTCCCATTTTTCTGGAAAATCTGAAAAATACTTTGTATATCGATCTAATTAAATCCAAGCGATTACAGAGTTCCACCATTTAAAGACTTCCACAAATATTTCTGCCTGTTTATTTGAGCTAGGATGAAAAGGAGAGATTCTAATATGCTATAGACCATTAAATTTTTGAAATTCATGGGGAACAAATGCGGATCTATTATCAAAGACCAAAGTATTACGCAATCCATATCTACGTAGGTGGTTCAAAAAGTAAGGTAACAAGAGTTGTCACGGGTGTGCAAATTCGACTTGCGAAATTAATTCCGTGTCTAGATAAGGTATTATGTTGTTGCACGACAACGTCCGACCGCATACGGCTTTGGTTACATGTGATTTGGTACATAGTTTCCGATGGAATGTACTGGAACACCCACCCTAAAGCCCGGATCTCGCACCAAGAAATTTTCATCTCTTCGGACCATTGAAGAAGCACCTGACAGGTCGACATTTCACAACCAATGCCGAAGTTCAGGAAGCTTTCCTTTAGTGGCTCCGCGAAATTGAACCCTGATTTCTTCTATGCCGATTTCGATAGATTGGTATACTGATGGAACAAATGCTTCGACAACCATTGTGAATATGTGGAAAAATAATATGTGTCAGTGTCTTTATAACTTTGTGTATCTCTTTGATTTCGTGAATAAATATTTTCTCTCACAGGACTTGTTACCTTACTTTTTGAACCACATTCGTTCAAAGCAACAATCGATGTATCGTAATTGTCTTAACACTCGTGCCTTGTTTCACTGGAAACACTTCTGCACATGTTGAATGAACATTTACTACAATCAAAAACATTGAGCTCAAGAACCGACCAGCAAAGTCTACATGAATCCATTTTCAAGGTGTAGTTGGCAATTTCCAAAGGTATTGAATTGCGTGACATATATTAGTGTAACTAATACATTTATAGCAATTTTTGCTAAAGTTTTGTTGGCTTTGTCAATCATGACCACCAGAAATACAATTGTGCTAATGTTTTCATTCAAACAAATACAAAATGTCCATGATGTTAATTCCATTAAAATTTTATTATTGCATATCTTTAGAATAATTACTTTATCTCCATACTAAATAATTCCATTTTCTATATAATTATTCATTATCATCCCCATCTACGTTTAAAACCTTCAAACTTTCTCCCCTTATGTAAGCGAAAATGCAAACTTTTAAAATCAGGATCAATTTTAGTAGCACTTGATAAATCGCTAACAGTTCTTTACATGGTTTGTAACTGGGTAATTTTGAAGCCATTCGTGAAATCAATATATGTTAATTTCGTTGGTCTTAATGGATATCTAGAAAGTGCATCTGAAATTCTATGTTTAGTGGTTTCTTTTTTATTTGATATCGTGATCAAATACATTTAAAATATTTCGTAATGAAGTAGCTGGTTGCACTTAGTACTGGTGATCCCTGTTTCGGACCAAATATTTGCACTCAAGTCTGTACCAGCAAATTTGCATATCTATCCAAAGGTAATAGTTGTTTTATAATCTGAGAGCATCTGGGTCGTAATGATGTGACATATAATATTTGTGACTTCTATGCGAAGTTACCTATTAGTAACTTTGTAACTTCATTGTGACTATATTCGGTGACGATTCCATAATTTTATTAACACGTAACAATGTGACGACATTACAATGGCAATTACAATGTGACTTCACAAACAAGCTAATATGCGACGTCACAAACGACCATTAAAATGACTAAAATGACTTCGCTGTGACCACAATATGACATTGCCGAGACGTACTGATACGTCCTGTGACATCCCAAAGTCACAGTGTGACGTAAATCTATGTCACTGTGAAAAGAAATGCTGTTAGGAGGAGAAATATGGTCTTACTACTACCTCAATTATATGATTAAGCAATTAAATTGTACATTAGTTAAAAAAAAACCTACTATCTTAAATATTCCATTTCAAGCATAGGACTTCCTTTCCGACATCTTAATTAAGTGTATGGGAGAAATCAATTTTTTTAGCTACAGTGAGTATTCTTGATGTCACTGTCACCTGTTTTCGGTTATTGTCTACTCTCAGAGTTATCTTCGTTGTTGTCATACAATCTGCATTAAATTGATAAATAGTTACTACTTATATGTCTTACTGCAAAACTTTGTACAGTGCAATGATTTTATTAGAAATACGTGAATTTCAGTATAATCAATAAAATTTTTCCATATAAAATATACTTATGATATGAATGATTCTGAACATACATAAAAAGTAAATTCAGTTCAACTGGAATATTTTTGCATTAACTGAAAGTTAGAGCAACATACAGCTGACCAACAAAGTCTCCATGAATCCATTCCCAAGGTGTACTTGGTAATTTCCAAAGGTATTGAATTGCATTACATATGTTAGTATGACTTCTAACAAGTTTTTTCATATTTTTCAGAAAAATAGGAAAATAGAAAATATTCCCTACGTCAAAATATTGCGATACGGAATTATAGACATAAGAATGGAGAGTGAAAATTTGGGAAAATCAATTATAGAGAAGGTAAACTTAATTACAACATTGCTATAGAGAATGAAGTGCATTGCCGGCAATTTAATCAGATGAAAGAGATTGAAAGGGATGAAAAGCATGGGTTCGTGACGTCACACGGGGAACTTTGCCCTTTCGTTTCCAAAACAAAAGACTCGTATGCTTACCAGTATGGATAGTTTCATTATTTATCTAATAAAAACGAATATTTTATAAATTTACAATCGTTGAATCCCTAACTTCAGTAGGATATGTCTAAATTTATCTTTTTTTAATGGATATTTTTAATTTGCAAGAGAATAAATTATTTAATTTCAATAAAATATATACACGGGTTTTCTGATACATACTGTATTAAACAGAACTTTCAAACCTTTTTACTTTCCCTGCAATACATGGTAATGTATAGGGAAAGTATTGGAATTATGCCGAAAATCGCAACTCGAGTTTTCGACCGATCTACACGTTTCTAGACCATTAGAATACGAAAAAACTATTTTTAGAATAGCGTATGTGTGTATGTCTGTCTGTTTGTCTGTCTGTGTGTCTCTCTGTGTGCCCGTCTGTGTGTCTGTCTGTGTGTCTGTGCAATGTATGTATCCACTCTAACTTAACTAATGGGCCGAATTTCATAAAATTTGCTAGGTAAGTCACTTGGGCGTGACACTGGTGCTGATTAGCTTTTAATACGATTCGAAATAAAAGAACCCGCCTTCTTGCGAAATGGCCAGCAAAAATTGTCTTTATCCACTCTAGCTGAAAAACTGATAAACCGAATTTCACAAAAGTCGGCTGATAAAGTCGCTTGTGGATTACTCTGGTGTTGATTAGATTTTGGTAAGATTTGAAAAAACTAACCTGCCTTTTTTTGCAAAATGGCCCGTAAAAATCGTCAAAATCTAAAATAAAAACTACGTATTCTCAAATATATCCATTGAATGCTAGTTTTAAACGCAATTTTTAACGAAGAAAATAATAAGACCAACCCCAATACACTAGGACTAGCCGTTCTCGAGATATTTTAGTTTTTCCGTATTATCTCTACGCCACCTTTGAAAATAAGTTCATTTACCAAATGAGAACGAAAATTGAATTAAAAGTGAATTAAATTTAATTAAAATAAGGAGAACACGGATATAAGTCTTCAGGGAAAGTCATGTGTTGCCCACTTCAGATTTTTTTCTCAGAACTTGAATTCTTGAAATGCCCAATGTTTAAATTTAAATAACTCAGGAAAGGCAATGACTATAAATATGAAATTTGAAGCATAATTTGTCTATAAAATTACTGGTAGGTTACTATCGGGATTTCTACAAAAAATGGTAAATTTTAAATTTACTGTATTTGATACATTAGTCTGAAGAGTCCACTTCTGCGATAAGAGCTTCCAATTCCATGCCAGTAGATTAACAGAAGAGCGTCTGCTGCACAGGGAAAAGATATGTGGTTCGATACACGGGTGGGACAACAAGGTACTTTACAATAGACCCCGAACAAATCTAACATTTAGGTTAAGTGCAACGATGCCGGAAATCTGCAGCTGACCCTATTCCGACTAGCACGGAATCAATGGACTCTGGTGTACTGAGCATCGATTTCAAATCGAAAGGTCAACGACCAACTAGGAAACTATCCTTAAGGATAAAAATAGCAGCATAGGATTAACTTGAGGTAAAAATAGTAGGACGTGGTAAGTCAGATTGTCAGTAGTGAGTCAATCTAACATTAAAGGATAGAAAATGCAGGCCACTACGATGATAAAATCTTTCAATTTCGTTCCAGTATCTCAACAGTAGAGTGGCGGCTGACCAGTAAAAATATCGGTGGTTCAATTCCCGGTTGGGGCAGCAGTGTTCTTTATAAGTCACCTAGTATAAATAAGAGTTTTTTATGAATATATTTTTATTTTTTTCATATCAGTATACAAAAGTTTGCTGAAAACAAGATAAAGAATAAGTTCTCTCCAATAGAAAGATCTCTATTTTGTAAATATAGTGTGTTTTAATTCATAATCCTATAAATTTTAAAAATGGTTTAAATTAAAAAAAAATTGTAATTATTTTTATTTATTATAACTAGGGCATTCATACCCAATAAAATTAAAACATTAGTATAAACTTTTTTGAATAATGCTGTGTATGAATATTTTTTTTTTAATAATCAATAATTTTTTTTTAATAATTTTCATAAATAAGAGAAATACAATATTTTTTCCTTGACACCCCTCTAGAATTAGACATAAATATCAAGTTGATATACATGCATTACAAACTTCACTTTATTTTGAGGCTTCAAACAATCAGCAAGCTTAAGATTCACTTTCAGTTCTCTCTCCCTCGCAAGTAACTAACATGGGTTTATTATGCTTCCACATTTTGGATCATTCATAAAGACCTAAGTGGATCACATAAGTATTTTCTTCGTTGAATGCACCGTTACCCATGTCACTGGCATTGACTCAAGATAGGTACTCAAGACGCAAACGTCGCTAATGAACTGCCATGCATTTAAATGATGATTGTGTGAGGAATAAATAAATAGATACGAATTGAACATCTTAAAATTGTCTTTAATGCTTATTTTAATTCTTTATAATTCAATATTCAAAACAAAAGTGTTTAGAGAAAAATATGTTTTACAAATTGTTTAAAATTCCTTTCTTTGTAAATCAGAAAATATGTAATGATTACGCTAATTAATTACCTGAAAATTAGGTTTTATTTGGTAGAATATTATATTATTTTTACTTTATCTGCATGCATATATGTATAGGTAGTGTATTGTGACGTGTTTAAAATTCGATTTGAGTTTTCAAAGGAAGAGCACGTTTTAAACTTATCTGGGTTTCCAAAGTTATATTTGATGTGATGTTTCTGTGTGTGTTCATTTACGTTACTATGCGTGTATGTTAGTGTGTGTGCTCGTGAGGCACTGGGCGCGATATCTCAAGAACAAATCAAGCGTTTCGAACATAATCTGGTACGATTATTACAATTAGTGATAATAGGAATGTCATGTGCTGCCCACATTAGATTTTTTTTAATGTTTGCATTTTTTGTATTGACTTAAAACTAATCTAAGTTATTAAATTTCCTCCGTGTCATCATATATTGGTTGCGCCAATTAAATTATTTAATATTATTATCCGGAACTTATAAAAAAATATTCAATTTTCCAAATGGGGATATCAATTTGTCCCTCACTGAGGAATGTTGAAATTGAACGAATTGTTGATAAGAAAAAGGTTATTGAAATAACAGAAAAATCGCAAACGATCATTGTTTCATGGAATCAATAATGTTTTCAATGTCATAAATATTAAAAATACAAATAATGAAGAAAACATATTACAAAGCAAACTGTGAGGGTTATTATTATCACAGTTAGTAAGTAATTATAAAAACAATTGGGTTTCAGTTTATTTATAAAGAAATGAGTAATGCAAACTTTAGAACGTTAGCTTGAACCATTCTCAAGATATTGCCTGACAAGATAAATAAATAAACATGTTCGGTGCACTTTTTTATTATTTGATATAAAATTAATGACACAAATTCTACAACGGCAGTACAATCCATTCCCGAGATATTGCACGTTTTTCAAATAAATTATTTATAAAATGACATAAAAGTAAAAATTCTGATGTGGGCAGCACATGAATTTCCTTATATAATGCAATGAGTTTACTACTTTTACAGTAAATAAAAAAAATTATTTTTATAGTAGATATTTATATTCTTTCCAATATATTGAATTTTCGTCAAATAGTCGTCATTTTCATTGATTTACCGACCTTTTTATCCATTTGGCGAGTTTTTCGTTAATTTAGCAATATTTAAAAAATTTGCCAAGTTGGCGACATTCCACCAAATTCGTCGCCAAAATCTTGCTAAGCGTTATGGATGGAGAAATAAGTTATTCTTACAGCAGATAAATGACTTTTGGCGTTCAAGTACAAAAGTATTACTCAAAGTATATTTTTTCATGAATGGAACGAGCTAGATCCACAAGAAGGATGTCACCAAATTTATCGCACGGTATTACATATGAAAAGTGAACATGTTTTTCAATTGGAAATATTTTTTTTTATTTTATATGATTTTTTGATAATTTTCTTTGAAAAATGTACAATATCTTGAAAAATGTTCATGCTAGCGTTCTAAAATTTATGTCAATCGTTTTCAAATGAAAAAATACATGAGAAATGTCTATTTGCGTAACTTTATTAGAGGTTTTGATTTTTTGACTGTTTTTTCAAAATTTCACGCGAAAATTTAGGGGGTTTCTGAACATTCGATTGCGTATAAAAACAGTAGGTTTCCAGTATTCACGGATTGTAATTTTTGTACCAAATTTCGTTCGAATCGGTCTATTCGTTCGTCAGTTATCGTCTTTACAGACTCACTGACACACACACAGACATCACTTCAAAAATGTTCGATTCGTGATCAGGAATGCTTGAAACGTGCTCTCCCGTCGAAAACTCGAATTCGAATTTTCGACCCCGTCACAATAATTTCCTTATATATTATTGTATATAAGGAAAGTAAACATTAATGTAGTAATCAGCATCCTTTATATTTGTTCACTTCCCCAATGCAATATTATGCGATAAATTAGGATGGCATATCTTTTGGAGGATACATTTTGTTCTATTCATAAGAGAGAAGAAACTTTTTATATTTAACAGTTTTATATTTAAACACCCGAGAATTCCCAATAGTTATTTCAATTAATCGTAATAGATATTAAGTATATATCAATTGCATTTTGATAAGGATGTGCAAATGACAAGGATGTGGAAATGACTAGGATGTACATGTGAGTAAGTTATACTGTTTTGACTAATAAGATGCCATAAATTTCAGATTTCAGTACATGCGGTGTTAAATTAATGCCCCAAAACATTGTGCTTTGGATCTTATGTATCATAATTTTGAAGTAAAAGAAGCAAGGTCATTGCATTATTTAGATAAAGTCAAAACACATTAGATTTTGACATTCTCATACGTAGCATTGAGAAGGTATTAATTTTATACAAATATTTTTGATTTCGAGATTTTGATGCCAAAGTATGTTTTACGTCCTCCTGAACACGTTTTGATTACTTTGGAGTCATCTCCGACTGCATGGCTCTCTCTGCACTCTCTCTGTCTGATGACTGTGGATGTTTTTTTTTTGTATACGATAGCTGCTACAAATATTACCGAATTTTCACGTAACTTTACATTCCGTTTTGTTATCGAAAAATCTAGAACTAGATAGAATTTATTTTTAATTCGAACAAAAACTTCAAAATTTATTCAAATCTTTATATTTTTTAACATGAGAGAATAGGACAAAGTTTGACACATTCATGCATGAAAGGGATAATTTATAGCTCATTGATTATGGCATGAGACTTAATAGTGTCAGTTATTGTTATCAAAAATTGCTGCGATAGAGGGGCGGAAATTATCCCTCCTTATTGACGTGTATGATATCTATAGAAATATCTTGCCAATCCATTTAGAGTGAAGGGTAAGAGGCTAAAATTGTAATAATTTGAATTAACGAAACATATATTTCAAAATTTTACTTGTAAAATTTGTAAAAAATCCCACAAGCTACTTAAAAATAGGTTATGCTATGAGAAAGTCGAGTTGAACCACACGTTAGATAATGTTCATGCGGAGTACGATCACGTTAAACATGTGGGTCCGTAAGTCCTTCCGAGAGGTTGGTGCTAGGGGAAGGAGGGTACGGTCCCTGTGGATGCCTCCGGCACAGGGTTCCAGTCTAAATTGGGTAGCACTTCCCGACCGTTCAACCAGTTAACTTACACCTTTCTGGTAGGTCGGACGGTTTGGGTCTCAACAACAGCAACACTAGTTAATGTTTTTACATAGGACTACGTCTAAATCCACCGATATTATGGGGCTATTCGAGCGAAAATAAGTCTCAATTGAAATCATTATATTTGTTAAAAATACGTGCAGAACAGTTATGTTAGCACATTCGTAAGCAGCATAATGTCCAATTTGCGTACTGCGCAATACATCTTGTGCGCGCGTTCTTCTATCCCTCTGTGAACGAGGGAGATGATGAAATATTTCTGGGCGTGCCTCAGCGTTTGACTCAGTTTATCTCTGCAACCCTGAGCACAACACGACTGTCTGTGGTATCGTTTTAAAGCTCTCGACGAGATCTATTCAGATATGTGAATAGCATTTCGCAGCGGCTTGAAATGATCATTTTAAAAAGTGTTTTCTTGTGAACTTATGGACACTTTTGACAATATCGCGGTTTATCTGGACAACCGTGAGCGCAAAATGATTGTGCATGGCATGGTTTTAAAGATCTCGACGATATCTATTTAAATATATAAAACTACATATCGCAGTGGTGCCAACCAAAAATTAAAAAAAAAACTGTGTACGTGTGAATGGGTTAATATTTTTTACAATACCGTGAATTCGCAGAATGAACGGAAGCAAAAATGGGAGAAAATCAAAACGAGGGACAGGAGCATGTGATCAGGACTGTTGGAAGCCCAAGTAGACTACTTCTGGACGAACTAGAAATTATCAATAAAGAATTCGTTTGGATGAATATTTTACCTGAACAGCACGTTTGGTTATTCGTGTATCGATCTGCTTTGTGTTCGCAACTGTCTGTACCTCTCCTTCCCCTACCACCAATGTCTGGAAAGTGTAACGTGCATATGTGTAACGTGTATCGATTATTCGTGTATCGATCTGCTTTGTGTTCGCAACTGTCTGTACCTCTCCTTCCTCTACCACCAATGTCTGGAAAGTGTATCGTAACATATGTGTAACGTGCCCGTATTCCGCTTGAACACAAAGACATTTTTGGCAGTATCCGGAATTAATCTTGGGTACATTGAGTGCAATTCCCGTGCCTTAACCACTAGTCTGTCCCACGCATTCACGATTCATACTAGAAATATTCAAAGATTCAGCATATTATCAGCACTCCTTGGAATTATCGGGGCACTTCTTGGGATCGTTATCTTTAGAGATCGCCCCCATTTCTTCCGCCCTCGTAGGTGAAATAAAAACTCCGGCCTGGTTTTGATCTGTTTCATACTCGATACTATACATATGAGATTTAACCTTCTAGGTCACCTGAAGATGAAAAAACTTCAAAAATTTCTCCATTTTTAACACCAACCGGGAAAGGAATCGAATATCCGGCTCCGCTATGTTCTGTCACGTTGTCAATTCTGAAAGTATGTGCAATAACTCTGTTGCCATTTTGGGTGTCTGGAAATGCAAAAACACGTTAAACATTTATAGAGAAATTATTGTACAAAATAAGATTTGCATGTATTATGTATAATAGTGCATTCGTGTGCATAAAATATGTTTATAACATGTGCAAGATACCTATACATTTTTTCTTCGAGTATAATTTCCATTAACATCGAGTTCGATGCATACATATTCTTTACGCATAGTATAAACTCATTTATATTTACTTTAACATTTTAAGGTCATTTATAAAGATGAAAGATGATAGCATTCAATGAGAGTTCTCTTTGTTGTCTTGTCAAAAGCATTGAGAAAGGTTGTCACTGGCATTGATTCAAGGATTGCTCTTGGGTACTCAAGACGCAAATATCACTAATGAACTGTCCAAGTACTAGCTTTCATGCAATTAATGACTGGATGTGAATTCAATCGGAATGGAATTTAAAATACAGGAATTTATTCAAGCTAAACACATAATTTAAAAGTGTGCGAAGAAAATTGGACTCATAAATTATTTAGTGAAAGGTGAATTTTGGAAAATATTTTGAGGAGAAGAAAAATGAGTTTTCCGAAGTGATTAAATTTTGTTTTATCTTTTTACATTCCCTCCCTCACAGCAAAGATCGTCACATGTGTGACAGTGACATTGTAGTCATGTGACACTTGGGTCCCAATGTGATATCATATTTGTGACTTCTATGCGATGTTATGTATAAGTAACTTTGTAACTTCATTGTGACTGTATTTTGTGACGTTTCCATAATTTAATTAACACGTAACAATGTCACGACATTACAATAGCAACTACAATGTGACGTCACAAATACGTTAATATGCGACGTCACAAACGACCATGAAAATGACCAAAATGACTTCGATGTGACCTCAATATGACATTGACGAGACGTACTGCAAGGTCCTGTGACGTCCCAAAGTCACAGTGTGACGTAAATCTTCCGTCACTGTGAAAAAAAATGCTGTTAGGGCTGCGATACATGGTAATGTATAGGGAAGGTATTGGAATAATATCGAAAATCGCAACTCGTGTTTTCGACGAAACTACACGCTTTGACATTTCTAGAATACGAAAAAACAACTTTTAGCGTAACGTCTGTGTGTGTAAGTGTATATGTGTGTCTGTCTGTCTGTGAAATGTGTGTATCAACTGTAACTGATAAAGTAATTGACCGAATTTCATTGTTGTTGTTTTTTATCCCACTTGACCGACAGCAACATCAGATCAATTCCATGAACCCGTGAGTCTTCAAAAGATGAAGAACTACTCCAGGACTGTAGTACAGCTGACTCTTGTGGCATTCTCACTTCGGACAAAAGGGATAAAACTTAGAACCCAACACATGCTAAAGAGCACGAAGATGGCCGCTGCGGAGTCTGGCCAGAGCCGTCTGTTCTCCCCTACTGCCTGCCCTAATCAAAACAGCACCAGGACGGCTACAATCATATGACTCATGCACGGGGGCCTTTCTCCAAGTGTATTTGATTTCAAGTTTGACTCGTGAGGCAAGTTTCGAGAAAGAAAGACAACCACCGTCAATAGAACTCCTAAGGCTGCTCTCCCTGGCCAGACCACCCGCAACCCCATTACCGAATTTCATAAAATGAGGTAGGTAAGTTCCTTGTGGGTGACCCTGGTGCTGATTAGATTTTGGTTCGGTTCGGTATAAAAGAACCTGCCTTTTTCTCGAAATGGGCAACAAAAATAGCTAATTGGCTAAATTTCATAAAATTTGGTAGATAAGTCACTTGTGGTATGTCCTGCTGCTGATTTGATTTTAGTACTATTCGTAAAAGATGAACCTGCCTTTTCTACTTTCCTTATATACATAGTGTATAAGGAAAGTATTGTGACGGGGTCGAAAACTCGATTTTGAGGCGGAAACGAATAAGAGCAACCCCATTACTAGAACTAACGGTTTTCGAGATATTTAAGTTTTTTTGCATTTTTGTGACGCCGCCTTTGAAAAAAATTTCCAGTTACAAAATAAAAACAAAAATTGAATTAAATTGATTCAGTGTTATTTTGTGCATTGGATCTCAATTAAATGAATTATTAAAGCCATAAAGAGAAATTGAATTTGAGTCTGCAGGAAAATTCATGTCAGCTCACATAAGATTTTTCATATTTATATTCAATACCAATCCAGAATTGAAATTTTCTTTTGGCGAATTAGCGCATTTTTGGAATTCGCCAAATATATAAAAAATATATTTTTTTCTAATAACGGTTTTTTCCAGCATTCTATGAGTAGATTTATTTCTTCATTTGGTGAAAAATAGTAGAAATTCGTGAAAAATAACAGAACGTTTTTAACTCTGAAAACATTGGATATTCTTAAATGCAAAGTAAATGTTAGGAAAATTAATTTATTATTGTATCGAGTCAATCGTATAAATATGTGTGCGTGATTTAATGCAATTTGATTTAAATCACTAGAATTTTTTTTTCAGAAAAAATTGATTTCAATCAGGTAATATTCATAAGGAAACGCTTCTATATCAAATAATTAGTTTATTATAATTGATTTAGAGAAATATGTATTTACAAAATAAAATACATATTACTGAGTTAAAACAATAAACTGGGTTCTTCAGAAAGTACTTTCATTCTGAAAAATAATTCTTCGAAAATTATGTATAATTGAGAAGAACTCGTTACAAATGCATTTTGAATTATAACTAAATCTTTTAACATGACAGGATATGCTTCCGATTATTTAAATATGAAATGTACTAATGAACCAGCACGAATATTGTAAATTAAAATGTTTATATGATTTAATAATCTACAAAACAATTTACTAAATTTCCAAAATTAAGTTACATTTTCAGAAACATATTTTAAATTTATGAAATGGGTATAAAATTAAATTATTATGAAATCAAGTATTTGTTTGAGTATTTTAAAATGTAAAAAAATAAAATACATTTGATTTAAATCACAAAAATACTTATTTCAACGAAAGAAATCATATTTTATTTTTTTAATTTTAAGGAAAATTACAAACCCTGATCTTCACTTTGCATGTGCCTGTAAAACCCAAGTAGGTATTTTAAGATTCAAACAAAATATCCTTCTTAAGATAACTATGACACAACCTAGATACCTAAGAAATTCGGTCACGAAATGTAACTTTAAAATCAAAATTATCAGATGTCAAATCCAAGAAATGTGATGTGGACGGCGCATGACTTGCCTCATATAATGCAATGAATTTATTTCTTTCACAGTGACAAAATGATGAAAAGATCCACGGTACAGTGTTTTTAATGTTGAATTGTACATTTGGCGCTTTTCTGGTTATATTGTGTGTAATATTATTTCAAAGTACCCAATTAACTTATAATTCACGCAACTCTAAATTAACAATTATTAATATTGATAGCATCCTCAATAAGCAGTATAGTCTCTATATAAAAATATTTTAATAATTAATTCATCAATTTTGCGTCATTTTCATAACTTTTACGATATTTTCGTCATTCTGGAGCGACATATTGCCAAGATGGCGATATCCCGCTAGATTATTTGCTAAGTTCGCCGAATGTATCGGCAAGTGTTACAGATAAACGGAGCGAAAAGCATTTCTTATATATCCTTCCAACGCATACCCATCCTACGACGGTATGCAAAATTTCCAAATCATTACTTCCCATTTGGCATCCATTTTACCAATTTGGCGGCAGTTTTATTAATTTGGCGACATTTTCTACACTTTGGCAGCAATGAAAAAGTCGCCAAGTGGGAGAAAGTCTAGCGTGAATCCTAGCGAACGCTAGCTTGAAACGTTAACGAGATATTACACATTTTTCAATCAAATTTATTAAAATATCACATAAAATTTAGAAAACGTAATAACCATTGAGAAATATGTTCACTTTTCAAATGTAATAGTATGCGATACATTTGTTATCATTCTCGTAGATCTAGCTTATTCCTTTCACGAAAGAAGGTACTTCGGGTAATAGTTTTGTATTTGGACTCCATTAGTGGTTTATCTACTATAAGGATAATTTATTCCTCCGTTCATAACGCTATTTAACTATAAGGATAATAAATATTAACTATAAAGATAATCTATTTCTCCGTTCATAATGCTGGCGGAATATTGCCAACTTAGCGAGATTTTTGTAAATGTTGCCAAATTGATAAATATTTTGCCAGATTAATGAAAATATCGTCAAATTGATAAAAATGACGCTAAATCAATGAAAGTGGCGATTAATTGATGAAAATGCAATATATTGGATATAATATAAAAATGTAATATAAATGAATATACTTTGGGTAATAATTATGTATTTGGACGCCATTAGTCGTTTATCTAGTATAAGGATAACCTATTTCTCCATCCATAACGTTTGGCGAAATTTTGGTGTCGAATTTGGCGGAATATCGACATAGCAAGATTTTTAAGTGTTGCAAATTGACGAAAATATAGCCAAATTTATAGAAATGTCGACAAATGGATAAAAATGACGCTAAATCAGTGAAAATGACGACTAATTGATAAAAATTTAATATCTTGGATAAATGAATCTACTGTAAGAGTAACCTATTTCTCCGTCTGTAACACTTTATATGAAATTGTCGCTAAATTGATAAAAATGTCGCCAAATTGATAAAAATGATGCTAAATAGGAGGCACTGCTTTGCAAACTTTTAATTCCGTCATATGACGGCCATATATTTTAGTATATAAGAAACGCGCGCTTATCGCCATTTGTTTGTAACATATAAGGATATATATAGCGAATCTGGGAATATCATGAAATGTCGCCAACCTGGCGATATTGAGTCCCAGGTTGACGAAAATATCATTAAAATTGCAAAAATAACGCTAAGTTAATGAAACTGACGCCTAATTGATGCATTTATTATTAAAATAGTTTAATGTAATGATTATATTGCTTATCAAGGACGCTATTAATATTGCTAATTCAGAGTTACCTGAAATTTCAGTTTATTAGGTATAAGAAAACTTTACATGTTATCATCCGGAAAAGCGCAAATGTACAACTTAATTTTACAAACACTGAGCCGTGGATCTTTCATCATTTGTTAACTGTGAAAGAAGTAAATTTACTTCATTATATAAGGAGAGCTGCATGCATCATAAATTTAATATTATTAATTATTTTTAATAATATTTTAGGAAAAAGTCCCTGTCGCTTTTTAAGATTTCTCCTGGATAATTTTATTATGTAAAGTTATATCAGTGCCAACCACCTAACTTATTAAACAGGAATGTGTAGCAAAATACCACACAAGGAGCTTAGACTAAATTAAAATGGAACAAGAAATATCAATCATGCATAAAACATCGATTATGAAACACTTTCCATCTAAAATGCAATTTTATATAAATATCTCTAACATGCGAATATCATGCGCATTTAAATATCTCTAACTATTCAGCGGTAATTTTTAAAATTATCACAATATAATTTATTATATTTGGAAACTTCATAGAAAAAATGGAACTTTATTCAAATGACGTTATCGAAATATAAATCGTCTGACTCTTTGTAAAAATAGTAAATATTTCATTCATTCATTTTTATTTCATTCGTCATAAGTCGTTTTTACGGCAGTTATCGTGCGAACGGGCAGACAAACAGACAGACCAACAGAATGAATGAACAAAGTAATAAACATTTTAAAACTATTTTGTAAAGTGTTAAAACAAGAAAAATATATGCATTATCATTTTGACCATTGAATTTATTCCAAAAGATATGAGTGTATCCTATTTCATATTGGAGATTTTAGACGTTTCTTATAGCCCCAAGCCGACGTATAAAAATCGCACTATTACATATATATGAGACTTACATATATAGTATCACCATTCTTTCAAAATGAGAAAACGACTTATGAGTCCTCATCGCTTTGAAAGAAAATAAATAGTTTAAAATATAGAGTCCACGTATAAGTCAACACCTTCTGTAACTTAATCTATCACATAATCTTTAGAAAATAATAACATTTCAGTAATAATTGAACTTTAGAACTTTAACATATTTAAGTGCTTGATTTCATTAGGATCGTCACTATTTTACATCGAAATTACGCCCGTACAAATATTTTTATACTCTTGTTCTGCGTTTTCTGTTACACAATCTATATAAATAAAAATGAAAATCTGTCTGTCTGTCTGTCTGTCTGTCTGTCTGTTTGTCAATCCATCACGGGAGAACGGCTGAACCGAATTTGATGAAATTTTGTGGGTAGCCCAGAAATAGCCCCACTTAAAATTATATCCGTGTTTTGAGTTTCTACGACCAGTGGTTCTTGAGATATTAGTAAAAAACGAAATTTTCGTTTGTCTCATCATCACGGAAAAACGGCTGAACCGAATTTAATGAAATTTGGTGAATCGCCTTAAAATATCCCCCCATAAATTTTGTCCAAGTTTCGAGTTTCTAAGCCCTGGGGTTGTCGAGATATTAATGAAAAACGGAACTTTTTCCTAGGAGTTCTACTCCCTAACTCCGTGGTTTATCCAAACGAAAAGCTTGAAAATCGTTTGAAAGTGAATTAAAATTTAATCTCTGAGTTTGATGGGAGATTTTTTGCGTTAATTAGTCACTTTCTGAAAACATGAATTGTTTGAAACATGATTTAAAGGGGAAATCTATCTCCATGGTTCATGGTTTATTTAAAACAAGCGTTTACGGAACAATGAGAAGTATAGAGAAATCAAAATCGTTATTTAATTTCGCAGTTTATGTTATAAGACATGACATATTTAACATGTTATAAGATTCTATCTTATATCATGTGACTCAGAAACGCAATTAAATTAAATCTGTCTGTTAATTTCAATAATTATTTTTTCGATTTGAGTAATAAATAAATGGATATAAAAATATATTTTAGAAAAGAACGATTTGATTTTTCTTATAGCATTTTTGACTGGATAATATCAATTACGGTCTTCAGGTTTAAAAATTATTATTATTTATATTTTCGGGGATTATTGATTCAAGGATTATTGATATTTTCAAGTTATTATGCAATTATTTTATTATGACAAAAATTGTTTAAACTCATATATTGTATGTTGTACGAATCTTCTACAAATACGCATGTATATCTTTTAATCTACGAGAATATAAGTAGTACAGGTATATTGACATATGTTTTGATATATATTGGCATATATTGGAATCAATTACGACCTTCTGGTACGGATATTATTGATGTTTTCAATTTATTACGTCATCTCTTTTATTTTGGCAAATATTTTTGAGACGCATATTGTAATACGGGTAATCTTCTACTAACACATTGGCATATTTTCTGATCTGCGACAATATAATTAGTACGGGGTTGCATATATTCATTCAATTCCTATTTTTTCTTCTGTAAATTTGCTTACAAAAGGGGGCAGGATGTTTTATTCTTCAGATCTGATCGTGAAGATAATTTTGCATAGTGAGAACATATATTCTTAAACTTCTCTTTAGGAGCAATAAATTTAATATTTTAACAGAATTTGCACATGATTGCGAACTTTAAGTTTCTTTAAATTATACACTCCGTACGAATAACGGGTGTACTGTTAGTGGTTAATAAATTTTAATATTTTAGGAGGATATATCATGTTGCTCGGCATCGGAATTAAATTAAATGTGTTTGTTAATGTTTTTATTATTTTTTTTCGATTTAAATAATAAATAAATGGATATAAAAGTATATCTTATGAATGGACGGTTTAATTTTTCTTTTAATTATATTAATTGCTGACTGCGTACATCAATTTCATTTATTTTGGCAAAGAGTTTTCAAGCTTATATCGTATTTAGCTACTAAACTCATATATTGTGTTTAGCCAATAAATTCATATATCCGATTGTTGAAACAGAAAAAGAGTCGAGCGGGTATATCTTCTAATACAATTGTAGTGTTTTCATTTAGTATATTGAAACGGGATAAGAATGTTTCATTCAGATCAGCAAATTCAAAGCTACGAATTTGGAGAGATATCGCTAATTTGACAACTTTTCTTAAACTTTGCCAAATTGACGGAAATGTCGCCAAATTTATATAAACGACACACAAACAGCTGCCATAAACCTTCGGGTTGGTCGTGTGGCTTGGGTCTTCTACATATCAATGAAATTTTTTTTGTTTTGTTAGAAGAGAGTACTGAAATGATGTTTGGTTAGCATTTATCTGTCAGACCAACCATCCTACTTAGTAATACATTTAGCGAATTTTTAAAATGTCACCAAATTGATAAAAATGTTTTCAAATCTATAAAAATATCTTGAAATTGATAAAATTGCGCTACATAAATGATATTAATTGTTTTTTGTTAGGGGATAGTATTGTGATGATATTTCGTCAATTTGTCGCAAAGTGGAACTGTCAGTTCTACAGTCCCATTTGACGATAAATTTGGCGATTTTTTAAAATGTCGCTAATTTGACGAAACTGTCGCCAAATGTTCCATAGAAATATAACTATTTAGACGATATTTTTTCTACCAGTTTATTTGAAGCAAATGATATCATGTCGCTTAGCAACGGATTTAAATCCAATGTGTTTATGCGGCAGACGATTTTTATTAAATCCTTTCCGATTTGAATAATGAAGATATGTATATAAAATAAATTTCATTGCCATTTCATTTTGGACTGGATAATATCAATTATACTCTTCAGGTTTAAACATTATTATTATTGATATTTTCCGGAAATATTGATTCAGCGATTATTGATATTTTTAAGTTATTACGCCATTGTTTTATTGCGGCAAAAATTGCTGACACACGCATATAGTACGTTGTACGAGTAATCTTCTAAGAATGCACGGGTATATCTTCTAACCTACGAGAATATAAGTAGTACAGGTATATTGGCATATATTTTGACATATATTGGCATATATATTGGAATCAAGTACAGTCTTCTGGTATGAAGATTAAGGGGATTAATTATATATTCAATTTATTACGTCGTCTGTTGTATTTTACCAAAAAACATTTGAGACTCATATTGCAAAACGGGTAATCTTCTACTAATAATCGGACAATATAAGTAGTACGTGTATATCTTCCCATATAATTTTAGCACTTTAATTTTGACATATATTGGAATAAATGACTGTCTTCAGATTTAAAGATTACGGGTTTATTGGTATTTTCAATTTATACATGTAATCTACTAATACAGGTTATATTTTCTAATATTCGCGTATATAATTAGTACGGGTCCCATACAATTTTAACGCTTTTATTTTGCATATATTGATTCAATTCCATATTTTTTTTTATATTTGCTTACATAAGGGGTCCAAGATGTTTTATTCTTCAGATATGTCCATGAAGATAATTTTATATAGCGAGAACAGAGATTCTTAAACTTCTTTTTAGGAGCATTATATTAAATATTTTAACAGAATATTTTGATTAAACATGTCATTTAGTATACTATAAGACTTTGGGCATGATTATGAATTTCAAGTTTCTTTATATTATATACTCCGTACGAAGAACGGGTATGCTGCTAGTATTGGAATAAATGACTGTCATCAGATTTAAATATTACGGGTTTATTGGTATTTTCAATTTATACATGTAATCTACTAAGACAGGTTATATTTTCTAATATTCGCGTATATAATTAGTACGGGTCCCATACAATTTTAACGCTTTTATTTTGCATATATTGATTCAATTCCATATTTTTTTTTATATTTGCTTACATAAGGGGTCCAAGATGTTTTATTCTTCAGATATGTCCATGAAGATAATTTTATATAGCGAGAACAGGGATTCTTAAACTTCTTTTTAGGAGCATTATATTAAATATTTTAACAGAATATTTGGATTAAACATGTCATTTAGTATACTATAAGAATTTGGGCATGATTATGAATCTCAAGTTTCTTTATATTATATACTCCGTACGAAGAACGGGTATGCTGCTAGTCTTATATAAATAAAATTGAAAATATGTCTGTCTGTCTGTCTGTCTGTTTGTCCCATCATCACGGGAGAACGGCTGAACCGAATTTGAACAAATTTTGTGGGTAGCCTAGAAATAGCCCAACTTAAAATTTAGTCCATGTTTGGAATTTCCACAACCAGTGGTTCTCGAGATATTAGTGAAAAACGAATATTTCGTTTGTCTCATCATCACGAGAGAACGGCTGAATCGAATTTAATGAAATTTTGTGAGTAGCCTTAAAATAGCCCCCCATAAATTTTGCCTAAGTTTTGAGTTTCTAATACCAGGGGTTGTCGAGATATTAATGAAAAACGGAACTTTTTCTTAGGAGATCTACTCTCCAACTCCGTGGTTTATCCAAACGGAAAGGATGAAAATCGTTTGTTTAAAACGTCAACGTGAATTAAAATTTCATTTCTGAGCTTAGTGCAGGATTTTTGCATTAATTAGTCACTATCTGAAAGCATGATTTGTTTGAAACATGAATTTAAATGAAAAATCTAACTCCATGGTCAAGCATTTACTAAACAATGGAAAGTATAAAGAAATCAAAATGGTTATTATTTTTGCATTTTATGGGGAAGAGATCAAAATGGTTATTTAATTTCGCAGTTTATGAGGAAGATTCTTTATTATATTATGTTGCTCAGCAACGCAATTAAATTAAATGTGTTTCTAAATATTTGTTATTATTTTTTCTATTTGAATAATAAATAAATAGATGTAAAAATATATTTTGTAAATGAACGGTTTGATTTCTCTTTTAATTATATTAATTACGGACTGCGTACATCACTTTCATTTGACAAAGAGTTTTTAAGCTTTTATATTGTGTTTAGCTAATAAACTCATATTGTGCTTAGCCAATAAATTTATTTAGCCGATTGTTGAAACAGAAAAAGAGTAGAGCGGGTATATTTTCTAATGTAATTTTAATGTTTCAATTTAGTATATGCAAACAGGATCGGATGTTTTATTCTTCAGATCTGCAAATTCAGAGCTATGAATTTCGCGGAATATCGCTAACTTGGCAACTTTTCTTAAACTTTGCCAAATTGACGGAAATATCGCCAAATTGCTAAAAACGACGCAAATCAATGAAATTAAATTAGTTTTTTTAGAAGACAGTACTGAAATGATGTTTCGGTAGCATTTTTGGGTCAGTCTATCCATCCTACTTAGTAACACATTTATCGAATTTTTAAAATATCACCAAATTGATAAAAATATTTGTAAATCTATAAAAATGTCATGAAATTGATAAAATTGCGCTTAATAAATGAAATTAATTGTGTTTTGTTAGGGGATAATATTATGATGATGTTTCGTCAATTTGTCGCAAAATGAGACTATCAGTTTTGCAGTCCCACTTGGCGATAAATTTGGCGATTTTTTAAGTTATCGCTAAATTGAAGAAAATATCGCCAAACCTTTCATGGAAATAGCATTATTCAGACAATATGATTTCCATCAATTTATTTGAAGCAACTGATATCATGTCATTTAGCAATGGATGTAAATCCAATGTGTTATGTGGCATACGATTTTAATTAAATCTTTTCCGATTTGAATAATAAAGATATGTATATAAAATAAATTTCATTGGCATTGCGTTTTTGACTGGATAATATCGATTACGGTCTTCAGGTTACGCATTATTATTATTGATATTTTCGGGGATTATTGATTCAGGGATTATTGATATTTTCGAATTATTATACCATTGTTTTATAATGACAAAAATTGTTGAAACTCACATATTGTACGTTGTGCGAGTAATCTTCTATAAATGCACGTGTTATCTTCTAATCTGCGAGAATATAAGTAGTACAGGTTTATAGGCATATATTTTGATATATATTGGCATATATTGGAATCAATTACGACCTTCTGCTATAAAGATTACGGGGCTAATTGAAATTTTCAATTTATAATGTCATCTGTTTTATTTCGGCAAAGATTTTTTAGACTCATACTGTAATAAGGGTAATCTTCTACTAACATACAGGCATATTTTCTAATCTGCGACAATATAAGTAGAATGGGGATATATATATATATATATATATATATATATATATATATATATATATATATATATATATATATATATATTCCCATATAATTTTAGTGCTTTCATTCTGGCATATATTGGAATCAATTACGGGTTTATTGATATTTTCAATTTATACATGTAATCTACTAATACAGGTTATATCTTCTAATATTCGCGTATATAAGTAGTACGGGTCCTATACAATTTTAATACTTTCATTTTGCATATATTGATTCAATTCCTTTTTTTTGTAAATTTGCTTTCGAAAGGGGAAAGGATGTTTTATTCTTTAGATCTGCCCGTGACGATAATTTTGCATGATGAGAGCAGATATTCATAAACTTCTCTTTAGGAGAAATAGATTTAATATTTTAACATAATTTGCATATGATTCTGAATTATAAGTTTCTTTATATTTTATACTCCGTACGAAGAACGGGTATGCTGCTAGTCTATATAAATAAAATTGAAAATCTGTCTGTCTGTCTGTCTGTTTGTCCCATCATCACGGGAGAACGGCTGAACCGAATTTGATGAAAGTTTGTGGGTAGCCTAGAAATAGCCCCACTTAAATTTCGTCTATGGTTGGAATTTTTACGACTAGTGGTTCTCGAGATATTAGTAAAAAACGAAACTTTCGTTTGTCTCATCATCACGTGAGAACGGCTGAACCGAATTTAATGAAATTTTGTGGGTGGCCTTGAAATAGCCCCCCATAAATTTTGCCCAAGTTTCGAGTTTCTAAGACCAGGGGTTGTCGAGATATTAATGGAAACGGAACTTTTTTTATAGGAGTTCTACTCTCCAACTCCGTGGTTTATCCAAACGGAAAGGATAAAAATCGTTTGTTTAAAGTGTCAAAGGGAATTAAAGCTTTATTTTTGAGTTTGATGCAGGATTTTTGCATTAAATAGTCACTATCTGAAAGCATGAATTGTTTGAAACATGAATTTAAATGGAAAAATCTACCTCCATGTTTTATATTTCACAAGCTTTTACTCAACGATTAGAAGTATAAAGAAATTAAAATGGTTATTTAAATTCGCATTTTATGAGGAAGATTCTATCTTATATCATGTTACTCGGCAAAGGAATGGAATTAAATGTGTTTGTTAATGATTATTATTATTTTTTTGATTTGAATAATAAATAAATGGATATTAAAATATATCTTATAAATGAACGGTTTGATTTTTTTTAATTATATTAATTGCGAATTGCATACATCACTTTCATGTATTTTAGCAAAGAGGTTTTAAGCTTATATATTGTGTTTAGCTAATAAACTCATATTCTGTTTACCCAATAAATTCATTTATCCAATTGTTTAAACAGAAAAATAGTAGAATGGGTATATCTTCTAATAATATTTTAGTGTTTTTATTTAGTATATACAAACTGGATCGCGATATTTTATTCAGATCTGCGAATTTAGAGCAACGAATTTGGCTGCATATCGCTAACTTGGCAAATTTCTTAAAAGTTGCCAAATTGATTGAAATGTCCGCAAATTGATAAAAATGACGTAAATCAATGAATTTTATTTTGTTTTGTTAAAAGAAAGTACTGAAATGGTGTTTCGTTAGTATTTGTCTGTCAGTCCAACCGCCCTACTTAGTAACCCATTTAGCGAATTTTTAAAATGTCACCAAATTGATAAAAATATTTATAAATCCATAAAAATATTTTGAAATTGATAAATTGCCCTAAATAAACGAAATTGTGTTTTTTTTAGGGGATAATATTTTGATGATGATTCGTCAATTTATCGCCAAGTGGGACTGTCAGTTCTACAGTCCCACTTGGCGATAAATTTGGCGACTTTTTAAAATGTCGCCAAATCTCATTAGAGATATTCAGACGATATTTTGACCACCAATTTATTTGAAGCAAATCATAACATGTCGCTTAACAACAGATTTAAATTTAATGTGTTTATGAGGAAGAATATTTTTATTAAATCTTTTCCGATTTTAATGATGAAGATATGTATATAAAATAAATTTCATTGCCATCGTATTTTTGACTGGATAATATCAATTACGATCTTCATGTTTAAACATTATTATTACTGATGTTTTCGGGGATTATTGATTCAGAGATTATTGATATTTTCAATTTCTTATGGCATTGTTTTATTGGGTCAAAAATTATTGAAACTCATATATTGTACGTTGTACGAGTAATCTTCTACAAATGCACGGGTATATCTTCTAATGTAAGAGAATATAAGTAGTACATGTATATTGGCATATATTGGAATCAAGCCTTCCGGTACGAAGATTACGGGGATTATTGATATTTTTTATTTATTAAGTAATCTGTTATATATTGGCAAAATTTTTTCAAACTAAATATTATAATACGGGTAATCTTTTACTAACACTAGGACATATCTTCTAATCTATGACATTATAAGAAGTACGGATTTATCTTCCCATATAATTTTAGCACTTTCATTTGGGCACATATTGGAATTAATTACTGCCTACTGATTTAAAGATTACGGATTTATTGATATTTTCAATTTATATATGTAATCTACTAATACAGGTTATATCTTCTCATATTCGCGTATATAAGTGGTACGGGTCAAATACAATACGCTATTATTTTGCATATATTGATTCAATTCCATACTTTTTATAAATTTGCTTACAAAAAAGGCGAGGATATTTTATTCTTCAGATCTACCCGTGAAGATAATTTTGAATAACGAGAACAGCCATTCCTTAACTTCTTTTTAGGAGCATTTTGTTAAATATTTTAACAGAATATTTTGATTAAGAATGCCATTAAGTATACTATAGGAATTTGCACATGATTGTGAATTTTAAGTTTATTTATATTATATACTCCGTACGAAGAACGGGTATGCTGTTAGTCTATATAAATAAAAATGAAAATCTGTCTGTCTGTCTGTCTGTCTGTTTGTCCCATCATCACGGGAGAACGGCTGAATCGAATTTGATGAAATTTTGTGGGTAGCCTGGAAATAGTCCCACTTAAAATTTAGTCCATATATGGAGCTTCTACAATCAGTGGTTCTCGAGATATTAGTAAAAAACGATATTTTCGTTTGTCTCATCATCACGGGAGAACGACTGAATCGAATTTGATGAAATTTTGTGGATAGCCTTTAAATAGCCCCCCATAAATTTAGCCCAAGTTTCGAGTATCTAAGACCAGGGGTTGTCGAGATATTAATGAAAAACGAAACTTTTTCTTAGGAGTTCTCCTCTCTAACTCCGTGGTTTATCCAAACGAAAAGCTTGAAAATCGTTTGAAAGTGAATTAAAACTGTATCTCAGAGTTTGGGGGGAGATTTTTTGCACTAATTAGTCACTTTCTGAAAACATCAATTGTTTGAAACATGATTTAAATGGGAAATCTATCTCCTTGGTTTATATTATTCAAGCTTTTACTGAAAAATGAAAAGTATAACGAAATAAAAATGGCTATTAAATTTTGCATTTTATGAGGAAGATTCTATCTTATATCATGTTGCTCGGCAACGGAATGAAATTAAATGTGTTGTTAATATTTATTATTTTTTTTTCTATTTGAATAATGAATAAATGGATGTAAAAATATATTTTTAAATGAACGGTTTGATTGTACTTTTAATTATATAAATTACCGACCGACTTATAACACGACTTTCATTTATTTTAGCAAAGTGGTTTCCAGCTCATATATTGTGTTTAGCTAATAAACTCATATATTGTGTTTACCCAATAAATTCATTTAGCCGATTGTTGAAGCAGAAAAAGATTAGAACGGGTGTATCTTATAATACAATTTTAGTGTTTTCATTTAGTATATACAAACGGGATCAAGATATTTTATTCTTCAGATCTGCTAATTCAGAGCTACGAATTTAGTGGAATATCTCTAAATAACTCGATAACTTCTCTTAAACTTTACCAAATTAGAGGAAATGTTTCCAAATTTATAAAATTGGCGCTAATCAATGATTTTTAGAATAGAATACTGAAATGATGTTTCGGTAGCATTTGTCGATCAATCCATCCATCCTTCTTAGTAACACATTTAAAGAATTTTTTTAATATCACGAAATTGATAAAAGTATTTGTGAGTCTATAAAAATATCCTGGAATTGATAAAATCGCGCTTAATAAATGAAAATAATTGTATTTTGTTAAGGGATAGTATTGTGGTGATGTTTCGTCAATTTGTCGCAAAATGGGTCTATCTGTTCTACAGTCCCACGATATGATTTCCATCAATTTATTTGAAGCAAATGATATCATGTCTCTTAGCGACGGATCCAATGTGTTATGACGCATACGATTTTATATTAAATCTTTTTCCGATTTGAATAAAATAAAGATATGTATATAAAATAAATTTCATTGGCATTGCATTTTTGACTGGATAATATCAATTACGGTCCCCAGGTTTAAACATTATTATTATTGATATTTTCGGGGACTGTTGATTCAGGGATTATTGATATTTTCAAGTTATTATGCCATTGTTTTATTATGCCGAAAATTGTTGAAACTCATATATAGTACTTTGTACGAGTAATCTTCTACAAATGCATTATATCTTCTAATCTATGAGAATATAAGTAGTACAGGTATATTGGCGTATATTTTGTTATATATTGGCATATATTGGAATCAATTACGCCTTCTGGTATAAAGATTACGGGGATTATTGATATTTCCAATTTATTACGTCATCTCTTTTATTTTGGCAAATTTTTTTGAGACTCATATTGTAATACGGGGAATCTTCTACTAGCACACTGGCATATTTTCTAATCTGCGACAATATAAGTAGTACGGGGTTGCATATATTGATACAATTCCTTTTTTTTGTAAATTTGCTTACAAAAGGGGCCAGGATGTTTTATTCTTCAGATCTGCTCATGAAGATAGTTTTGCATAGTGAGAACAGATATTCTTAAACTTTTCTTTAGGAGCAATAAATTTAATATCTTAACAGAATTTGCACATGATTGCGAATTATAAGTTTCTTTATATTATATATTCCGTACGAAGAACGGGTATGCTGCTAGTAAGATATAAATTAACAAGCAAGAAAGTAATCGTTCATCATCAACCTTGGACCACATTTCCATGATCATTATAATTTGTCAACGCAATGCGGCTGATAGTTCAGTGAGCAGAAATTTCTTTAAAATAATTATTTTTTCTATTTTCTGGTAGAAATGTAACGTCAAATCGAAAGTTATAATTTTTTCACCAAAAATATTCTAAAATCCTGACTTTATGGAATTTTTGCTCTTTCACCGTGTTGATGAGTGGCAGTGACCCCAAAACAATGATCCACGGTTGGTGATGAATGATCACTTGAAGACTTTTTTCCTTGTATGCAAAGCCCTATTATATAGCAGAAGTAGATTTACTGTACATAGAAATAAAAGTATTCACTAGTAAAAAAATATCATTTTTTTAACAGAAAAATTGGAAACATCGAAGATTTAAAGTAAACAAACAATTTCGTCACCTGAATTTCAGCGAAAATTCTTCTTAATTTTTCGGCGTATAAATCAGCCCAACCTTATCTGCAAATTTAAAGTATTTTTACTTTCCATTTGTAATATTGAAAGTATTGTTTTCATGAAAATTATCGATTTCGAAATTTTTATTCCAATGTATGTTTTAAGACCTCTTGAACATGGTTTGACTATTTTTTGAGAGATGACTGTCTGTCTGTATGTATGCATGCCTGCGGTCGATTTCTTGTGTACACTATAGCGGAACAAATATTAATGGATTTTCACAAAATTTTATATGAGATTTTATTACGAAAAAATATAGAACTAGATATATTTTTTTAAATTCCTGGAAAACTTCGAAATATGTGTGATACTTTATATTTTTATAACATGGCAGCGTAGGACAAAACTTGATATAATCATGCATGTAAAAATTTATTTAAGACTCGATGATTACGATAATTTATAGTTTCAATCATTGTTGTGAAAAATATCCGTAATACAACTTTTTTATTCGTGGCGCCATTACACCTTTCGAGGGGAGTTACCTCAGGGGGTACATTATCAAATTTGGTATCAATCAAATTTCTTCACGCCCTTTAAACTAATGTGATATAAGCTATAATTGCGATTATTTGATCAAGTTATTCGCCTCCAGGATGTACATTTTCAAAAATGTATCAATAGAAATACATTCAAACCTGCTTTTGTGCGGTCTTTTTTTGTGCGATTTTTTATTTGTGCAATTTTTGTGCGATTTTTTTTGTGCGGTGTATGAAAATTTCAATCACATTGGAACATGACAGCAGGTAAAATCTATGCGGGACTCCAACTTTGCCATAAATTAGAATGTCATTTTCTTGAAATCGATTCCAATTCTGAAAGAAGTTCAAAATTCCAAAAGGAGCTTCAATCTTGCACATCTGGCTACCGAGACATATACAAGCGTCTAGTGAAACAACAGTCGTCGCAAAAACTGATCACCGACTACATGGTAACTGAAAAAAGTCAACTCTAAACGAGTGCGAGGTAGTATGTTCAAGTGACGAAAGCGATTTTGAACCAGTTTACCACAAGAAAGTTCGCGTATTGTCAGACTACGAAGGATAATGGTTATACGTTTTGAAAAGTTTTGTATGTGTAAAATAAGTATATATGTAAATAAAATATTTAAAAATGTCCGCATGAGTATTTTCTAAATCAGAATCCAAAAGGTTTGGCCAGATTCCAAGTAGCTGCCAAGCCTCGTGTCTTGATTTCGTTTAAAAAAGCAATTCCTAGTTATTTCGTAAGGTTTTGAGTTAATTTCTACGTGAGACTTTTTCATGCTGTCCCTATTCACCGCATAAAAAAAAAACTTTTTAATTGTGTTGCGAAAACTATTTTTTATAGCTACTCGTGAAGTTTTGTGCGATTTTTTTTATGCGTTTTCTTTTATGCGATCCCTATCCTCCGCACAAAAACAGATTTGAGTGTATATTTTCAAACCATTTAAAGTGAAGGGTAACACGCTGTAATTGAAACCATTTGGACCCTTGTTACTGATTTTTCAAAATTGTTCTTGTAAAATTATAAAAAATCTATTAAAATTGGATTTTGGTATGAGAAAGTCGGGTTAAGCCACACTGGATTTAATTTGTCTAAACTTTCTTGACGTACATTAGTACATACTGTCATTTCATTTCATTTATTACAAATTCCGTTCATACATTTTATTTTATACACTTCTAGAAGCTATTGATATCATTTAAATATAAAAGTGGATCAAGACCTAGGATTCTCTATATTGCATAATGACTTGTGTACCTGGGTCTCTGACATTGATATGAAGGTCGCATTAGCGTACTCAAGACGTAAAAGTTGTTAATGAACTGTCAGGCTTCACGACGCACTGGAGTTTATTTTATTGATGACTGCATGTGCCATTAGTATAAGAAGATTACACATCTACAAATTAATTCGGAACCTAATTGGGGATGATGCTCCAATTGTTAATTTAAACTAAACGTGCTAATAGAATGATAAGTTCGGCAGACATTAGGTTAAAAACAAATAAGAGACATGAAATGAAATACTCAAATGTATTGTCTGTTTGCGTATAATAATTTGCATTATTGTCTTTGGATAACATAAATGTTGGGTACGAATCTCTAAAAGATGCGATAGACTTAGCTAAACATGGATACGTATTGTCTTATTAATCTGATTGGAGTTAAAGGGAAGGAGATAAAACTGCTATGATTGAAACGCTTGAAAATACCACAACAATTTGAGAAGTATATCTAGGTGTTGCTAGTGTTAATAAAGCGCCCTTTGTTTCTATTTGACACAATAAACAGGCATAATATTGAGTATATGTACTTTTAAATATGTTTAAATTAAGATTGCCTAATTATTAGTATAATTAATCAGAATGTTTCACAATTGTAGGACAGTGTTCAGAATATAGGGAGATGAAAATGCATTGAAACGTAAAACAATTTTGAATCGGTAGGGATATCCCTTATTGCTTCATTTCTAATCTGCAATGCGTAATTAATTTATTTCTACAAAATTGAAAATTTAAATAAATATCTAAAGCCTTTCACCGTAGAAATACATACAATGCAGGCGCGCTTATTTCATCACACAGCCACCTAAATTATTGTCTTAAATGATATTGACATTTTCTCATAAGGATAAGGTAAGGAGGTAAGGAGTTTTAACTGCTTACCTTTACCTCCATGAGATCTGCTTTAAAATGTGCTTTAAATTGTAAACATCATCGCACGGTTTTAGTATGAACACCATCGTAAAGTAAAAATAACGATTTTTAAAATGATATCAAACAAAATCCGTAATACGAATTATTTGTTATAGTGATTTAATAACGTGGGTAAAATCATTTGATTTGTAGTATGGAAGATGCAATCGATTTTTGAATTCCGAAATCGAAATTTCCACTTTCATTCCGATATTCATTTTTACCGATAAAAGAAATTCGTGATTTTGTGCCCTTCAAAGATTATTTATCCACCTAGGTATAGAACAGTAGAAACTCTTTTTACTGCTAAAATGTTCTGCACACGGTTTCTTCGCCACATGCGTCTCAGCCGAAAAAAGTTAAGGTTTACATAGATATTAGGTAATTTATCGAACGAGGTTCAGATTCACATGATCCTGAATGGTGGACTGCAGAATAATTTTTAAATATAGATAATGCGTGTAATAATATTTTGTAATATATTTTCATGGATAATATTTCAAACATAAATCGCTCGGGTATGGAGGACACTACGGCTGCGCAGTCAGACGCAACATACAAAGCCACTACGTGGACAGAATGAAGACATTTTCGAATTTGAGGTCTAGTATTAAATATTTGATTATATGTTTTGCAAAAATTACGTTCGCATTACTGTATAAATTTGTTTTGCTGATATTATATATTTGCTAATAATAATCCCTAGTTATAAATAGCCAGATCAATTTTTCTTTTTAATATTTATCGGTAATTTCATTTTTGAAAAAAAAAATATCTCTTTTGGAATCCCAAAAAATAAAACAAACTTGTAAAACCGAAGTCTAACAAAGTTAAATTTGGTGATCGCTGTTCAACTATACAGGGTGTTTCAAAACGAATGCAACAAACTTTCGAGCGTGATAGAAACAAACACATTGAAACAAACACTTTTCATCATAGAATGCATGGTCAAAAGTGAAGCGGTCACGATCTAAGGTCCACTTTCAGGAGCAAGAGGGTTCTTTCAGATACTCTTATAAAAGCGGTGGTTTTCACATGTAAGATCATTAGCCGCTTGGAATGGATCGGTATACCGATGTTTAAAAGGCGGATATTAATTTTGTCTATGGCCTTGCCAAAGGTAATGACAGGGAATAGAAAAGGCTTTACAGAGTCCGTGTTCCAGATCACGAAATGTTTTCTCGCTTGCATAACTAACTGTTTGAAAGAGGAAACTTCAGTGCAGCCATACTTTTGTTTTGTCTTAAATAAAGCTTTGTTTAAAAAATGTAAAACATCTTGGTTTTCAGAAGCAAGCTTTTGCTATGTCAGAGCAATTCATAGGTTTAGGAATATCCTCCACTAGTCTGTTATTTGACGGATCATTTAAGACTAAAGCATGTCTTTCGAGGAATATCCAAAACGCACTATACATTTCTAGAAAAAATTACATTTGCATTCAATTATGCACATTATTTTATTCCTTTGTCTTCATAAATAATAACTCTGTGGCTCAACTCGACTTTCTCATACCGGAATCCATCTATGGTATTGTGAATCCCAATGATTACAACTAGGCATGGTGTAATAATTTAGTTTAAAGGACTTTAACAAACCTTTCAATTGATACCATACCTGACAATGTACCCCTCCCTGGACGTAATTTGCCCCCAAAGGGGGGATAATAACGTCATGAACAAAAACATTTGTATCGCGGCTATTTTTCACAATGAATAAAATTATGAAATTTCGTGATCATTAAGCTACAAAAACACCCTTTTCAAGCATAATTATGGAAAATTTTGTACTAAGCTGCAATGTTAAGGAAATATAAAATTAAGAATAAAATTCAAAATGTTCTCTCGAATTAAAAAACATTCTATCTAATTCAAGATTTTTGGATAACGAAGTTGAATATAAAAATTTCGTGAAAATCCAAGTTGTACCCAGGTGTGTCCAGGACGAAGTTATACATCACGATTTCAAAGTCTCTGGAATTATGGAGCAAATTCGGAAATGTTTACTAAATTTTTACAAGAAAATTCTAATAGACCCTGTATGAGAGATGTAGATCAAACGTACAACCCGACCGCGCCCTCCTATCTCAGGAAGCGCAGGCCTAGGCATCTCATCTTTGGCTCCCAGAGCACTAAGTGGAAAAGATACAGTGTCCCATCCCTCTAACAGGAGTCTCTTAACTCGAACGAGCAACGGTAGATGGCGGCACCCTACCGCCCAACCGTTTCCGTTTGTTTTTACACCAGAACCAGCTACTGGCCAATCAGTTTGTTTGCTTTTGCCCGCGTTTATACTACTCTAGACCAGTACTTTAAATTCATCCACGTTTTCTTAAAATGTAGATTAATTTTGTAAATATTTCATCTGTATTTCATAAATTGTAACTTAATAGTGCAATTCTGTAAAACATAATTGTAAATAGCTTTCATTGTAATCTTGTAATACTTTGCTGATTAATACCTGTTTGACAGCGTAAATGTAATTTGCTTAAGAGCTTATTGCGCTCTAACTGCTTTTTTCTTGTAAGTATCTCTCACGGTTTCCCCTTCCCTCCCTCCCTTTCCACGACTTGCAGGCTGACAGCCGTCCACTCAAGGACTCAAGGAAATGCCATTAATGGAGTACCTAACAAAGCAATAGTGCTTGCTTTACCTCCGATCATATGTAAAAGGTTAATAAATAAAAAAAAATACTTTTAAAATAAAATAGGGATTCAGTAGGATCATAGCGGTGCATGTAAGGTAGTATTGAGACAAGTCCCAATACGGTCTACATGTCGCTGAATTAGAAGAAGGAGAAAAAACCTCCAAGAAATAAAGGAAACTTTAGAAGTAACGGGTGAGTTCCTTAGAACTCTGCCTTGAGCCAATGAAAAACGTTCAATTTAGGCAGAAGGAGGCGGGGCAGCGGAGAGCGCCGGCAGATCAAAGGGATTCTGGCCAAGTCAATCAAAAATTCCGCAAAGTTCTAGCAAACGGGAGACTGACAGCCGTCCAAGACAACTTCAGACCAAACCAAACATCTAGCAACCCCATCAATCAGCTCCCTCTGCAGAGCTGAGTGCCCAGGCAATCCTCTGCATATGTTATATATACAACCAGTGAACATTTTGCTACATACGACGAGGGGGTAAGTGTCTTTGACACAGGGACTCCGTAATGATGCGTCTTGGCTCGGCTTAATACTTGTGGCCGCTATTATGTACACACGCAATCGACCACATACGTCCGACAGACAGGCAGGTATTACTCCAAAAATAGTTAAAACGTGTTCAGAAGGTCTTAAAACATATATTGGCATAAAAATCTCGAATTTGAAAATTTGCAGGAAAACAATACTTTCTCAATACTACGTATGAGGAAATAATAATACCTTGTGCACTTTTATAACAAAATGTGTTCTTTCAAGTATCAACTTTTTGAAAGAACAGCTAAGAAAAACGAGATATGTATTCAAATTATTATAAAACTAGGTGAAGAAAACGTCAGTTCTTTGTTCTCATAAATACACTTGGAAAACATTTGGAACATCAAGATAAATCACTTGAATTTTTTGAATATATGTGAGAGACAGTTATTTTTATATATGAAATGATATGAATGCATTTTAAACAACGAATTCCAGAAAGTACGAGACTTCTTTGACTTTGATAAATTGTATAACATAGTCAAATATGCATGTGCTCGAGTAACAAATCTATTCATTATAAGTTTAATCAAACGGAAGGGGACAGTTTGTTAAATATATACTGAAATTAGTGTGTACAATGTAAAGTTTAGGAAAGCCGTAGTATTTATCCCGCTTCAAGTAATAACGAGTCTGTGCTAAGTATATATTCAATTCACGCCATGAGATGGAATGTATTCAATAATCCGGATTTGGGCTGCAATTAAGTTAGAGTGATTGAAATCATAGATGTCATGGAACATGTCTAGAAGCGAAAATAAGAAAAAAATATTCAAATTAGTAGAGTACAAATAGAGCAAAATGTTACTGAAAGTGTATGTTTGAACGATTCTCGTTCATGGTGTTCTTTTTGTTGTGTTTTATGTTGAAAGGACGCAGACGCGGTGGCTGAGAGGTCAAGGCAATCGTTTCCTCGTGCTCGCTCGGCTGCCGAGTAGTGGGTTCGACTCCCTGTGGGCATGGATATTTTGTTGGTGTGCGCAGTATCCCCACTGGGATGCCGGGAAAACGTCATGTTATGGTAAAATGGTTCATGATTCTGACCGTTTTACAGGTGACTGATGGAATGTATCAAGTGCCTGGACAGTTATAATAAATAATAATGCTGAAAGGTCTACAGGCAAACCAGTTTACAGATCTCGATTGTCTATTTTTTTTAACTTTTTCTTCATGATCCAAGGGTGTAGCTCTTAAAAATAAATTTGTCTGAAATGTAGAAATTGCTATCGAAAATATATAGGTTTGTTGAACTATTTCTTTTTTATCGGATGAGATTCAGATATATTCCAGTGGCTTTGAATTGTGGACAACAGATGAAGATATATATATATATATATAAATCCCGTACTCAATAATTGTTTAACTATTGATTTCAGAAGAATACTTTTTTAGTATGCATATATCGGTGATATAAATATATGAAACGTTATGGATCTAACAGTACTGCATCAAGCAGTGGTATACATAGCAGTTCTACGTGGGTTTTCCAAAGATATCTCCAAACTCTAGCTAATATTTACTATTTTACAACAAAATTTACTTTTAAATTTTACTATAAACTTCTACAGATATAATGTGTGCAAAAAATATATATAAATGTAAATACCCATGTCACTTTTTTTTCTATATTTTCAGAAAATTTTGCTTTTGTAAAGCAGGTTTTCATCTCAGAGCCCGCCAGTATAACATTTAAATTAAAAAACGAGATTTAATACAAATGGATATTCAGACCGATTTTCACAAATGTTCTAAATATTTGAAGCGTTTGAAGGAAGATGTACAGAAAATAATAATGTTTTTAAAAAATGATAAAGAACAGCAACTTATTTTGCATTTATTATTTGATAGGGAAAAAAGTCGTAACGGTAAATTTGTACAGTTTAGAATATTCAGATATATTTTATAGATTATACTTTTTAATGTAATTAAATAATTAATCATAAGTTTTGATGTTATATACTACGGATATGTCCAAAACGGTGCAAAACATTTTATATTTTATTTCAAGCGAATTCTCACGTATAAAATGTTTGATTAACAAGATACACACAATTTCAATTGTTCTTTTGTTGTATGCCACTATTTACTTTAATGTCTTAGTCAGACATAGGTAATTCCCAAAATTTACTTTTAGTAAGTATTTATATAAGCAATACCAAGAACTGGATATTAAGCCAACAATATAATGAAGGTACATAAAGTTATGAAAATATTCTCTCTATTTTGCTCGCATGTGTCTCTTCCATTTTTCAAATTCTTAGACACGAACGTGCAACGCACGTTCCGTCATATTGAAAGTTAAAGAAAAACAGCGAAATTAAGAATAACTTAATAAACAATGTGACAAATTTGGAGCAACTTAACTGAGCAGAGATATACATGCTTTAATCAAAATATAAGTCATTTTACTACTAAATGCAATAATCAAATACTAAATATTAAAAATATTATTGTTGCCAAATATCTATATAATAAAAGTCAATGTCTCTGTGTGTGTGTCTGTCTTATACACTATAGGTTCAGCGACCCCGTGTCGGAGAGCTACGTAATTTGGCAATCGGGGACCCGGAGAGGTGGGAAGGGGACACGTCAAAACCGATTTTTAAACTGTTAAGTATTTTTTTGTTATATAATGTTTTATGCGATTTCGACCGTTTTTTTTTCCCATTTTGCCCTTTTTTCACCACCATCCAGACGTCGTAAAAAAACAAACAAATCACACGACCGGAAAGAGCAGGCAATTGCGAGTAAAAAGATATGCATTTAAAATATCAGGCTCATATTCTAATATTTTTTAAGGATTTTCAAACAAAAGTTACTTTCGGCTCAAAAAAACGAACTTTCGTTTTTAAATCCTCGCATCCGAAAAAGTACCGAGATGTTCGATTAATAATTTATATTTTTAGAAAGCTCAAAGATCAGGCTTTCTTACAAGCCCAATCTGGTCAAGAAATAATTATAACAAGAAAGATCAATCATGCTTAAAGCATTGATTATGAAACACTTTGCAACTTCAATGCAATTTTATTTAAAACAGTCGAAAATGCAATACATTCCTCGGTAATATTTTAAAACTTATCATAATACTACATTAATTTATTATATTTGAAAAATTAAACCTTCATTGAAAAACATGAACTTCATTCAAATGACGGCATTGAAATAAAAATTGCCTGGTTTAAATATATCTGAAAAGCGATACATTCCACGGTAATATTTTTAAAACTATCATAATACTACGATAATTTATTATATTTAAAAACTTCATCGAAAACAACTGAAATTAATTCAAATGACGTCATAGAAGAAATAAATAAAAAGAACGAATATGAGTCTGCAGGGAAAGACATGTGCTGTCCACATCAGAATTTTTAACAATATTACAACAATGATTTATAGAAGTGAACGGGGATTATTTTCAGGCCATTTCGAAAAAAATGTATGATCTATATTTAAAGATCCATCAAATTTTTGTCGAATAAAATGTTCAAAAAATTTAAGCTGTGTACGAAATTTTAACTCTCTAGGACGTAGGAAAGTGCATTAAAAATGCCATCAAATAAATTTATCATGAAGAGTTATATAAAATTTAAAACAAGAAAGATCAATCATGCATAAGCATTGATTATGAAACACTTTCCAACTGAAATGTAATTTCATTTAAAAATTTCTAAAATGTGATTCATTCAGTGGTAATATCTTTTACATTATCACAGTACTACAGCAATTTATTATACTTAAATATTTAAAACTGTATCGAAATATAAATCATCTGATTCTTTATGCAAAATCAATGAATATTTCATTCATATAACTTGTATTCCAGACTCCAGAGCTAAATAATTTTGTGTGAAAAAAATTCATAAATTCTTATGTAATTCATCTTACAATCGCTTGAGATATTTGCATTCTGCATATGTTAAAATTAGGCTTCCTTGAAGAAATAATAAAAGTTTAGGGATCATTTAAAATCACAACTATTGTAATTGCATAGGCACGGAATTTAGATACACAGATAATACACAGATAATATATATGTGTATGTGTATGTACTCAAAGTATTGGAATCGTGCCGAAGATCGGAACTCGAATTTTCAAAGGATCTACACGTTTTGGGACTTCTAGAACACGAAAAAACTACTTTTAGGAAGACGTCTGTGTGTGTAAGGGTGTATCTGTGTATGTTTCTGTGTGTCTGTGTGGATATTACATCCACTCTAATTGAAAAACTAATGGACCGAATTTCATACAATTTGGTAGGTATGTTTTTTGTGGGAAATCCTGATGTTCATTAGATTATAGTACGATTCGTAATAAAAGAATCTGCCTTCTTTGCGAAATGGCCGCAGAAATTGCCTTTATCCACTCTAGCTAAAAACTAATGAACCAAATTTAACAAAATTTGGAGTATAATATTTCAATAACCTACAAGTGAATTATATACCAAATTTAACAAAATTTTGTATATAAATCATTTGTAGGTTATTCTACTACGATTCGGGAAAAAGGAAGGGGCTATTTTTGCGAAATGGCCAGCAAAAATCGTTATATATAAAAATAAAAGACTACGTGTGCTCAATTATATCAATTAAATTCCTATTTTATATGTGATTTTTGACAACAAAAAGAATAAGACTAACCCCATTACTCTAGGACTAGCCGTTCATGAGATATTCTAGTTTCTTCGCGTTTTCGCTACGCCACCTTTGACAATAAGTACAGCTATCAAATGAGAACCAAATTTAAGTTTAACATGTAAATTCAATGTCATTTAAAATACTTATGTTGTGCAGATAAACTCAAATTATCATTGAATAAATAAAGAGAACGAATATGAGTCTGCAGAGAAAGACATGTGCTGTCCACATCAGAATTTTGAACAATATTTCACCAATGATTTATAGAAGTGAACGGGGATTATTTTCAGGCCATTTCGAAAAAAATGTATGATCTATATTTAAAGATCCAACAAATTTAAGCTGTGTACCAAATTTTAACTCTCTAGGACGTAGGAAAGTGCATTTAAAATGCCATCAATTAAATTTATCAAGAAGAGTTATATAAAATTTAAAAAAAATGAAAAATTGTTATCTACCAAATTTATTTTAAAATATGAAGCCACTCCCATATGCAAAACGTTTAAACAAATGGAGAGATATTTATTATATAATATCTCACTCTTTTCTTTCTGGAAGATATCCCAAAGTCAGAATTTAATTGAATTTGTTTTTTTCCCTATATTAAATAATTTTTTTAATTAAAAAACTACTTAACATATTTTACTGAATTTTTTTTATATATTCTATGGGATAATGTGAATATTTCCTAAAAATTTCGAAGTAATTCGTGAATTTTAAATTTACTTAAAAAATGTTTGAAAAATTAGGTCCCATAGGGTTCAATGTATTTCATTTTTTCAACCCGGGTTCAATAAAAAACTAATTGGGTGATATTATTTATTTATATTCCCATAGGTCCTACAGACCGTCTGAACAACATACTAAAATTTCATTTTGATAAAGTCATTTTTACGGCAGTTATCGTGCTAACGGACAGACAGACAGACAGACAGAATGAACAAAGTCATAAACACTTTTCAACTTTGTTGTAAAGTGTTAAAAAACCGCAGGCTCCCGATATTAATGAACTAATGTTCTGAACGACTTCACGCCGAAGATTACCCACTCCCCACTTACCCTGCGCCCGCAGCCGTTTCCATGGAGATCGTACATCGTTGGAGGAGGGGAGGTTAAACAAAAGTCACTTTCGGCTAAATAAAAAATGAAAAAGTATCGAGAATTAAGAACTTAGCATATAGTCATCAAATTTAAATGGTCAATAAATTTAAATGATTGAATTATGGTGGATTGAATTGTGGTGATGTATTGTATACATCGGGATATGTATTTTTTAAATGGATATTTTAATTTATGGATATTTTAAAGGATGGAACGACGGATATTTTAATTTTATGGATTTTTAAATAATGGAACGATGGAACGAGGATGATAGAATTAAGAGCTTAGCATATAGTCATTATAAAATTTAAATTAGCGCTCGGGAATTGCACGATAGGCCCGGGTTCGATTCTCGCTACTGCCAAAACTGCCGCCGTGTTCACGCGGAGTACGATCACCTTTAAACATGTGGGTTCGTAAGTCCTTCCGAGAGGTTGGTGGTAGGGGAAAATGGTACGGTCCCTGTGGATGCCTCCGGTTGCGGTCTAAATTCTGAGAATAAAAAGAAAGTTATGGAGATTGTCGCGGAGGGCCCGGTAGCCCAGTGGTTAGAGCGCGGGAATTGCACTCGGTAGGCCCTGGTTCGATTACCGCCACTGCCAAAACTCCCGCCGTGTTCATGCGGAGTAAGATCACGTTAAACATGTGGGTCTGTAAATCCTTCGAAGAGGTTGGTGGTAGGGGAAGGCTGGTACGGTCCCTGTGAAAGCCTCCTCCAGTGGGTTCCGGTCTAAATTGGGTGAATAAAAAGAAAGTTATGGAGATTGTCGCGGGGGGCGCGGTAGTCCAATGGTTAGCGCGCGGGAATTGCACTCGGTAGTCCAGGGTTCGATTCTCACCACTGCCAAAACTGAAGCCGTGTTCACGCGGAGTACGATCGCGTTAAACATGTGGGTCCGTAAGTCCTTTCGAGAGGTTGGTGGTAGGGGAAGGAGGGTACGGTCCCTGTGGATGCTCCCTCCCACTGGGTTCAGATCTAAATTGTGTGGCACTTCCTGACCGTCCAAATAGTTACCTAATAGGCAAACTCGCTGGCGCGACCTACCTGGTAGGTCGCGCCAGCGAGTTTGCCATGGTCAGAATTTTCAAGGGTAGCGAACAGGCTGGTCGACGAAGGCGGCTAGTTTATAATAAGTGAAAATGAAAAATGGAAATAGAAATTAAAATAATAGCAATAAATGGAAAATAAAATGATAAATGGAAAATATAGCTACACTTCCTTGGTCTTTTATCTAAACTAAATAAAACAAATCCAATGTGGGCAGCACATGAATTTTCTTATATAATGCAAAGCATTTTCTTCTTTCACAGTTAAAAAATGATGAAAAGATCGACAGCACAGTGTTTGTAACGTTGAACGTGCATTGGGTGATTTTCTGGATGGCAACATGTGTAGCTATTTTGTACCGAATTAATTTATATTTCATGTAAATCTAAATTAACAATTATCAATATTAACAGCAACCACGATAAAAATTATAACGCATATATTAAAATATTTTAATAATAAGTTCATCAATTAGACGTGATTTTCATTAACTTATTTTCATATTTTCAAGATTGAAGCTATTTTCGTCAATCTGAGGCTAAATATCGCCAAGTTTCCGATATGTCTCTAGATTAATTTCCAATTTTGCCATATGTATCGATAAGAATTACAAACAAACGGAGAGAAACGCATTTCTTATATTCTAGAAGGTGTGTTCGCCATATGACGGAATTAAAAACCTCCTCTCATTTATAGTCCTATTTAGAGTTATTTTTACCAATTTGGTGACATTTTCGTCAATCTGTCAACATTTAAAAATTCGCTAGGTTGCCGATACGGCGCCCAAAGCGAATTTCGCCTAGCGTTACAGTTGGGGATATATGTTATTGTTATAGTAGATACCTATATTCTTTCCAAAATATTGAATTCTCATCAATTAGTCGCAATTTTTATCAATTTCTCAACATTTTCGTCAATTTGACAACATTTAAAAAAATCTTCATTTAGATCAGTTTGGTGCATTTTTATCAATTAAGCGACATTTTCGTATACTTAGCAAGTTTAAAATAACCCGCCAAATTGGCGATATTCCGTCAAATTCGGCGGCAAAATTTTGATCAGTTATTCTTATAGAAGATAAACTACTAATGGCGTCCAAATACAAAACCATTACCCAAAGTATCTGCTATCATGGATGGAACAAGCTAGATCCAGGAGATTAAGAGATTTGTCCAATAATATTACATATGAGAAGTGAGCATATTTCACAATAGTTAATATTTCTTTATTTTATGGGATTTCTTGGCAAATTTATTTTTAAAATGTGCAATATCTCGAGAACTGTTCATGCTAGTGTTCTAAAGTTTATGTCAATCGTTTTCTAATGAAAAATTATAAAAAAAACATTGATTATTCACGTAACTTTATTGAAAGATTTTATTTTTTGATGATTTTTTTTCAAAACGTCATTTCAAAATTTGGAGGGGCTCTAAACATTCGATTGCGTTTGAAAACCATAGGCTTCCAGTATTCACTGATTGCAATTTTTGTGCAAAATTCCGTAAAATCGCTTCATTTGGTCGTGAGATATCGTCTCTATAGATTCACTGACACACACACACACACACACACATATACATACACACACACACACACACACTTACACACACACAATCTTACACAAACACTTACAGACACACACATACACTCTTATACACACATATATCTAAACATCTCAAAAATGTTTGATTCGTGTTTGGGAATGCTTGAAACGTGCTGTCCCGTTGAAAACTCAATTTGATATTTCGACCCGGTCACAATACTTTCCTTATACGTTATAATATGTATATAAAGAAAGTAATAAAGGCTTCTTTCCCCCTTTGACACAGCCCTCATGTTATTATGTCACTTTCCAAACCTTCTTGGCTCCTCGCGGGTGCGTAGTCACTGTATGTAGCTGCCATGGCAGCGCGATTTCTAGGTTTACCAACGCTCTCCTATTAGTCTATATTTTGACTAATCATTCCTTGAATTTTTATGCTTCCGTTCAGTTAGCATATGCAATGAGTACTTTAAATTTTAACAAACATCGCATTTGTTTTCAAATATGAACTTAAAAAAATTTAGCCCTTTTGTCTATATCAAAGATATCTTCCTTTGAACATATATCACTGGAAAAAACCAAACATATTTTGTTCTTTAAAGTATCAGATCTTTCAAGGGACAGCCAAGAAAAGGGTGATTTTTATTCAAATACTTTTAAAACTAGGTGAAGAAAGCGTTAGTTCTTTGTTCTCATAGATGCACTTGAACAGAATTTGGAGAATCAAGATAAATAACGTGAAATTTTTGAATAAATATGATAGATAGTTATTTCTATGTAAAATGATATAAATGCGTTTTTAACAACAAATTCGAGAAAGTATAAGTTTGCTTTAGCATTGATAAATGGTGTAGAGTAGTTAAATATGTATGTGCTCTAATAATAAATCTACTCAATGTGTGTTAAATCAAACAAAGCGTAACAGTTAGTCAAATGGATACTGTATGCAATATAAAAAAATCTGATGTGGGCAGCATATGACTTCGCCTATATAATGCAAAGAATTTACTTCTTTCACAGTGAAGAAAACAAGTATTTTAATTGTGAGACCAGAAATAGATCTCACATTTGATGAGACACTTTTATGTACAAATTTATGGTGGCCAAAACGGCGAACAATACTTGTACTCTGGCTGGCACCGAGTTTTATAACCCCGTGAACCTAAAGGTCAGAAAACCACAAATTTAATTGTGGCATGACAGAGGGGGGCCGAGCTGGACCTTACGAGATGTGGAATGGTTCCATTGGTTAAAGGAGTAACCAATAAAAAAGGGAGATTGTTACGTCAAACTCAATGCGTCAAATGGAAGAAAAGGGGGAGTTACCCCCCTCCCCGAGGGAGCCACAACCGGTGACCCGAGAACGAGGGAAGACAATTATGAGGATTTGACTTGAGCAGACTAGAGAAGAAAGGGATACTAACATGACTTGGAACAGATAACTTCGACATTATGACTTGTGCAGATACTACAGCGATGAATTGATATACTAAGAGAATGAAATAAGTGCGAGTGCAAAGCTACAGCAGGCAATATGTTCAACGAAATTACGTGTGGGAGGATTACACAAAGAGTTAATGCAGTAAATGAACGACATTAAATACAGATGCTGACAAAGTCCAAGACAGGCTTGAAGGTACGTGACCCATTGAAAATGATATCCGGTCGTAACCACTATTTAGGATTTTCTGTTTTGGTCACGTATGTCCCCTCCGTTGAAATAATATAATTAAATAGTGTAATTGAATTTAATTAAGATTTATGTTGTTAATAAATGTTTTATTGTTAAAGTTTAAATGGTGCAGTCAATGAGTATTATAATAATTAATAATTCCTTTACAGGACTCACACGATAGTTAAATAATTGGAGGGATTTATATAGCGACACAACTAACAATGTACGATTCAATAATAAGTCCACTAATATGAGAATTTACGGCAATGTTAAGATAAGATGATTAATAATAATTAATGTTAATTATAAAGTTAAGCTTCTTTATTTATTTGTGTCCCACAATAATATTCAATGCTACACATAAATTAAAAATTAGTCCAATGTCTGGCTTCGTTCTCAGTATCTTAGGTCAGTCATCGTAGAACTCCAGAATACTGCTCTTTATATGATATTAGATTAGTATTATTTTCTTTGATTTCCCTCTGACTGAATTCAGACGCATGTACCCAGTATTGCTCTTTAGTTATCAGGATGGATATTTGAGAACTGTTAAGGGCCACAATACAAAACTATTACACAAAGTTCATTTTCTCGTGAATGAAACGCACTAGATCCACGTGAATGACGTTAACAAATTTATCACATAATATTCCACATGAAAACGGAAAATACGAGTATTCAGATTTTTATATGCTTTTTTTATGGGATTTTTTTATACATTCATTTGAGAAAGTATAATATCAGATTAGATTAGTATTATTAGTATTATTTTCTTTGATATGAAGATATAGATTAGTATTATTATCTTTGATTTCCCTCTGACTGGATTCAGACGCATGTACCCAGTATTGCTCTTTATTTATCAGGATGGATATTGGAGAACTGTTAAGGGCCATAATACAAAACTATTACACAAAGTTCATTTTCTCGTGAATGAAACGCACTAGATCCATGTGAATGACGTTAATAAATTTATCGCATAATATTACACATGAAAACGGAAAATTCGAGTATTCACATTTTTATATTTTTTTAATTTTATGGGATTTTTTTATACATTTATTTGACAAGGTGTAATATCATGAAAACGGTTCATGCTAGCGTACGAAAAGGTGTGCCAGTTTTTTAAATGGAAAATTTAACATAAAAATAGGTATTTGCGTAGCATTATTGAATGTTCCAATTTCTTAATGATTATCGAAGGTTTTGATTTTTGTTGATTTTTCAAAATTTCTTCGGAGAATCTGGGGAATCTTCGAACATTCGATTGCGTTTGAAATCAATATGATTCTAGTATACACTGATTGAAATTTTTGTATCGAATTTCGTTCTAAATGCACTATTCGTTCGTAAGATATAGTCTGCACACATTCACGGACACAAGCAAACATACACACACACACACATACACACACAGCTGACCTCAAAAGAGTTCCATTCAAATTGAGGGGCATTTGAAACGGGCTGTTCCGTCAAAAAACTCGAATTCGAATTTTTTACCCTTTTACAATACTTTCCCTATACATTGTGATATATAGGGTGTCCCCAAAACATTGACCCAGGCTTTTATTCCTTAAATATTGATCATAGACATATAAAATAAATTACAAAGTTGCGTAATAAAAGGTACAGAATTTTATGAAATCGACTAAAATTTTCAAGGGAATTAAATTTTAAGAAATACAAAATTTAAATTTTTATACTGACCCCGTACAAAAACATGTCCAATGAGTAAAGCATTTTATCTTCTTTACTTGCAAGATTTTTTCTTGCATAAGATTTTTTTGTCTAGAATTTTATCATAAAAAGTTCTAGAGATATGAAAAGACAAAAATGCTGACTTAAACCACTTTTCAGTGCATCGACATGGGTTCTCAGAGGGAAAAAATCATGTTGGCAGATTGCGTTTTAGTGGTCATACACAAATTACGAAATAAAACAATGATTACATAAATAAATAATAGTTTTGCTATTTATTGGTACAAACGTATCTACATTGTGTAGAAGCAATAACTTTAAAGGATTACAAAGCTTGTTCAAAATGTTTTCCATCCATGCCAATGCAGAATTGCATTAGCTGAAAACAAGCCTATGATGCATTTCTGCGTTGCGCCAATTGCACTCTTGCTGCAAACATTTACATTTTGATTTGTGATTAATCCCTCATCAATATTTTTAACCTTTTGCTTACGGGTGGAACAGCGTCAATGCCACACGAACAACCTACAAAAAGGACAGGTATTTGACTTACCCTATCCCAAAGAGTTCGATCTCGGACGCCAATATCTGGAAAAGGGGATCGGACTGTTTGGTATAGGGTATGTCAAATACCTGCCTTTTTGAGACGTTTTTAGTGTATAGGGAACATTTTACTCATGGGAAATGTTTTTGTACAAATGCTGTATACAAATTTAAATTTTGTATTTCTTCAAATTTAACCCTTAAAATTTTTTATCGATTTCAAAAAATTATGTACCTTTTTTTATGCAACTTTGTAATTTATTATATATGTCTAAGATCAATATTAAGTAATAAAAGTCGAGGTCAATGTTTTTGGGACACTCTCTATATAGAATGAAAGTAATATATAGTTAGATGACTCATAAAATACCATATACTGTATTGCATCTATGCAAGTTTAATTTCTACACTTAAGCATGGTTATGTGTCAAATCATAAAATTGATTTAATCGATTTAATAGTATAGGTAAAACAATGAACGATAACTCCATTGTTACTTTATAGTACCAAATCCGTCTTTTATTTTAATATGTTGATTGAATAACTTTACAGGTCCAAACGATACCATAAATCATAAACTAATATTAATATCATAATTTATAATATAAACACCTTGATTTATCTGACTATCTATATATCTATCTCTGCGTAACGCTGCTACAAAATGTTGCTAAACGTGTTTCAATCACGGATAAACATTTAAATTTTCATGATATAACCTTGGAGCTTTACGTAGTGCATGACATCGACGGTGGTTAGGCTGCCCGCATGTGCGGTCGCGGATTAAGTTGTAGTAGGAAACCTGAAAGTGGGCTTCTGTCAAATTAGTCGGACGGTTGTCTTCCGTTGGAAAGTAACGTTATATTCCGTTTAGGTCGATATTATGTTGACTGCAATATTCAAGTATAAGAAATTTTCATATATTTTTAAATTCAAACCCTTTTCTATAGCTATATTGTGTAATATATGTTTGACTGTAGCTGTAATACAAGAATAAATACTTTAAAAAGTCATTGGACATATTATTCCAGCTAACATGTAAGAATAAAAATAATTTCAATAAAATCAAACCCCCCAATTCCCTCTTCCTCCTATGTATATAAGAGGGAAAAATTCCATTTTACAATATCTATTTTAATGTTATATATGCATTAGTGAGATCCAAAAATAGTATATTTTTAATTTTTTAAAGTAGTTCATTTTTAAATATTTTCTTTCTTGATAAAGAAAAGTTATAAAATAATTATGATTTATCTATAACAGGATTTTTTTAATGATAAAATTAAACATTACACAAAAGGAATAGCAGCCAACGGCCGTACCGTGCTGAAAACACCGGTTCTCGTTAGATCACCGAAGTCAGGCAGCATCGGGCGCGGTTAGTACTTGGGTGGGTGACCACCTGTGAACACCGCGTGCAGTTGGCACATTTCGAACGCGGTAGCTCGGTGGTTTGCGCGCTGGATTTGCACGCTGCCACAACTGCCGCCGTGTTCATGCGGAGTACGATCACGTTAAACATGTGGGTCCGTAAGTCCTTCCGAGAGGTTGGTGGTTGGGGAATGAGGGTACGGTGCCTGTGGATGCCTCCCCCACTGGGTTCCGGTCTAAATTGGGTAGCACTTCCCGGCCGTCCAAACAGTTACCTTACATCTTTCTGGAATTTTCCCGGCCATCCAATTAGATACTCAAGTCCTCAGGATGAGTCGGACGGTCTGGGTCTTCTATACCTTTCTGGAAGATCGGACGGTCTGGGTCTCAACAAAAGGAATAGCAAGAAAAAGTAATTTAAAATCCTTAAAACGTAAATTATTAAATGTAATAAATAAGAATAAATTATTAAATTATAAGAACAACTTTAAAAATTATTTTGAAAAATATATTATTAAATATTATATTAGAATTCGTTTTAAATATTTACAGATGGGAAACCATTTTATCTTTTTGCCAATTATGAAAAAAATAAAATTAATAACTGTAAGGTTCTGCTAAGAAAATATCCGGGGAATCTACATGCCAATGACCTCGCACTCGGTGTGAGGCAGAAGTTCGGCGAAAGGACCCCACAGCAACGAAAAATCTCCCAGAATTTTCACGGAAGTTATATCATGAATGTGTTATCGTCAGAGTTTAGCGCCCAAAGAGCTGCAGCTTACGGAGATAAACATGTCAGTATCGGGGCATGAGAAACATTATAGTGTCACTGGTGGGGCTTAGTGCTTGAAAACCATAGTTTCTAAGACTTCACAGCCAGGGGCCAATGAACTTGATGGAGCATATATACTTCGGACTTTATTGTTAAGGATGATTTTCTTGGCGAGCAGCTACGAACAACGATCGTGACTTTTTTTTGATGCTCCGAGGAGTTTCATCATGACCCCTCTTCGCTTCGCAACATTTCTGTCAGATCTTTAAGTTATCTAATTTTGCTCAACGTCCATTGTCAGGATGTGTCATCTTGGGTCATTCGTCCATAATATTTATTTGTAACATTGTTTAACTGGTTAATTCAAAATAAATTCTTGTTATATATTAAAACAAATCTGCTGTGTTTAGCCCTAATACGACTCCGGGTTCATTACGCTGATTTTCACGGATCGCAGCTCACGTGCGAATCCGCTTAGGCAACGTTACTTTGTTGTAATTACGCATTGGTTCGATTTCGGTCACCTCATCCAAAATATTGGGGAGAGAGACTGACGAACAGAAGTCGTGTTGAAATAAACGGTTTCAACGACGAAACGACATTGCAGCATCTACACATATTTCTACATTGGTGGCAGTGCAGTAGACTCAAGCATACGAACTACGGAAAGTGGAACGGCACGGAGAGGGAATCAACCCCTAAGGAAACCCGGCAGAAAGGCCCATCGTCAGTACAGAAGGTAGATCTGATCCTGGACCCCACAGAAACAGAAAAGGCTAGTCACCCTTTAACACTACCACTCAGTGTTCTGTTTGCTAAGCGTGTGAGAGATCTCGTTAGGATTTTTTTTATGTGGATCGCGAAACTCAGGACGAAATTTCAGAAGCAATTTTAGTAGTTTTAATTTTTATTTTTTATTTTATTCATTTATTTCGAAAGGTTAATTAAATTCATTGTATTAATTTATTTTTAATTTTTCTTTGACTTAGTTATCTAAATTAATATCTTTCAATATGACGTTTTTACTGAGAGCAAGGAAGATAGATTTGTGTAAACTCGCTTCTGAGTTAGATTTGGCGGTACCGGAGAATGCTAAGATGATAGAGATTTAAAACATCATCTTAGCAAGCGACAATTATGAAGAGGGGGAGGTTAGAGAACTGCTGAACGGTATTACGGCGGAAAGACTGGACAACGAGAACTCGCTTCTCAAGATCAAGCTCAGAGAGAGAGGGATTTTAGACTGACCCTAGAACGGGAAAGACTAAGGGCTGATACGGAAGTGGAGCTTGAGCTTCTCCGCTTGCAGCATACATCGCAGAACGGTGGTTCGAGTCCCGCGGGGTGCGTGGATATGGAAATTTCGCCCAGACGAAAATCTCTGGACGAAATGGTAAGGACGGTAAGACTGTTAACGGGGTAAGTGCCATCCAAATCAGAAGGATGGGCGTACTTTTTTAAAAGGTTACAGCGGTCGTTTGAGAGCGAGGCAATCCCTGAGGATGCCAGAGGATCAATTCTGCTGAATTTACTGGGAGACAAAGCTACGAACTTTGTAACGCATTTAGAGACGGAGCAGTTTAGGGATTTTGAGGAAATCAAGAAATTGGTTTTAGCTCATTTTCAACCAACTCCACAGGCATGTTTACAGGATCTTACGAGAATCCTGCGTAATGCGGACGGGAGCATTGTTCAGCTAGCCTCGAGACTGAGTGCTATGTGGGGACATGATTGTGAGGTCCGAAACGCGGAAGATGCGGAAACGATCAATCAATTGATTGTGTCTGACCGTATTTTCGAAACGCTAGATGCGGAGACAGTGGCGCATGTCAGGATACGACAAGGAAATTAGTGGTTCAAGCCTCAAGAGTTGGCAAGAGAATGCGATATGTTTTTCGCATCCAAGGGAAAGTCGTATGGACCGCAAGAGCGAGAGGAATTTTGGGATTTCCGCAAGAAGGAAATGGAACCGGGAGCTATGACGGAGAAGAGCGAGTACCGACCAGAGAGGGAACGCACCTCTGCGGGAGGATCGGGAAAGCAAAAACAGAGATCCGATTGCTTTGGTTGTGGGTCAGGGTCGCACTTAAGAGGAGACTGCCCACTGTACGGTCCTAAGGGGACAGGGGTTAATTGGAACCCAGATAAATGGGCCAAAAGGGGCGCCAGGAACGAAGTTGTGGGGCAACATTGCTCCAGATTGACGGCGGGTATTGCGAGCGCGGAGGCCGTGAGTAGGGAATCAGAAGGGCAAGATGACCCTGGGGAAAAGTGGGAGAGAAATAAGCCCGGAATAGGGAAAGAGGAGGCGACGCCGCCGCGTGACAGGTTGCGAGAGTGGACGCATTACGGTCCATAAATTCGGAAAGGCCGCTCCAAGAACGCCTGCATGAACGGTAAAGGGTTCCCATTAGTGTGGACGGGACAGTAGTCATGGCTCTGGTAGACTTGGGTGAGCGAAATCCCAGTGATCATGAAGGACTTGGTCAAGGAAAGACAAGGGGAGGGCGCAGACAATATTTATGTAAGAGGCAGTTTTGGGCCCCCTGTCAACTGTAATTTAAGGAATATTCTCATGGGCATGCCTACTGGGAGCATCAGTATCGATCCACACCAGGACATTCTTTGAGCAATGGCCGAAGATATGTCGGAAAAGGTGGTGGTACCCTCTGGGCTGAAAACACTGCTAGAAGGCAGCCCCAGCAAGGAGTTGGAGACATATTCAGGGATCGTGAAGACATATTCAGGGAGGAGAGCGGTCGTACAGTTCGGGCCGAATTAGTACAAATATGGGATCCAGAGAAGGAATTACGGGGACAGCGTTTTGAGGCAGAAAAGGTTCAGGTAAGAGTCGAGGGGACCCTAGTGAATGCGGTGAGCGATACGGGTAGTGAAATGGAAATCATCAGGGAGGAAATCCTGTAGGGTAAATCTTTAGAGGGCGAGCCGAGAGTTTTTGTGAAAGGAACTTTTGGGGCAGCTGAAAGGTGCCCGGCAACAAGCGTGGCAATAGCCATAGTCGATGAAACGGGGAAGGTAAAGGTACCACAGGAAATTCTGTGTGTAGTGGTCAAGGCACTTCCCACCGATTTAATATTGCCACCGGGAACGATAAAGGAACTGATAGAAAAACAGGGGGTTGACGAAGTATCGAATACAGATACTACGGATAGCGAGCGGATGAAATCAATTGGGGAAAAGCATTGGACCCAGCAAGGAAAGTCACTTCCAGGGATGTAGCCGGAGAGATTGGATCATTCGCTAACGCTTATCTCGTAAAGAGACGGTCGCCACTACACCCCGGTAAGGTGGAAGATTTTCACGGGGAAGGGGATGCGATAGGGCATTCGCGAGACGAAAACCCGGAACCCCCAGATTTCGATACTTCGAGAAGGAAGCACTGGAGTAAAGGTATACAAACAGCTGACGAGTGGAGGGGGACGTAGGTCATCGCGAACGCAGAAGGTTCGAGCAGGGCTGGAGAAAATTCGAAGGGACTCTTGAAGTGATAGTTAGGGGCCGATTTGGAGAGGGGTAGACCTAGAATGTAGGTCAAATAAAATGTGGGTACCTTTTCTGAACAGGCTGGACTAAATGCACAGGCTGAGACAGTGTTCATTTGTGTGTTTATTTTTGTTTTGTTTTGATTTTTTTGTTGCCACAAGCAGTGTGGTGACATAGGTTAAATTTTGTTTTTATTTTGTGTTTGTTATCATGTACATCTAAACGACAGGGCGGCAGAAGGAGGAAGCACGTACTTTTAGGCTTTGGTTTTGTTTTGTTTGGGGGTGTCCTGAGTTTTATAGTGTTTTAGAAATTTTTGTATAGAGAATAGATGTGGGGGTGAGCTTAGGCAACCTCTCTGTAGATAATTTGAGTAGATAAATATTAATTGTAGCATGTACCATAGGTGCATGGGTCTCTCACGCGGGAGTGAGAAGCACTGATTGGGTGAAAGTCACTTACGGACATTCCACGACGGATATCAGTGCTTGGGTGTGCCTACAGAGGGGTGCGTTTTTGTGTTTGTGTGTTCACCTACATCACATACGCGGGACCCATAACGGGACCCAGTGACAATTGTGCATTCTATACAATGTAATTTGCAATATAAGTTCACAGTGCATGGGAGATGATGACAGTGACTATTTGTCCGGGTAGAACTTTGTTTAGGCGAAATTTGCCTATGGGATAGGCAGAAAGTTTCGCTCTTGGGCGTGTAAGGTTCTGCTAGGAAAATATCCTGGGAATCTACATGCCAATGACCCCGCACTCGGTGTGAGGTAGAAGTTCGGCGAAAGGACCCCACAGCAACAAAAAATTTCCCAGATTTTGCACGGAGGTTATATCATGAATGTGTCATCGTGTGGGCTTAGCGCCTAAAGAGCGGCAGTTTGTGGAGATAAACATGTCAGTATCGGGGCATGAGAAACATTATAGTGTCACTGGTGGGGCTTAGTGCTCAAATTCATAGTTTCTAAGAAGACGCCACAGCCAGGGGCCAATGAACTTGATGGAGCATATATACTCCGGACCTTATTATTCGGGATGATTCTCTCGGCGGGCAGCTACGACATACGGTCGTGACTTTTTTTATGCTCCGAGGAGTTTCACCATGACCTCTCTTCGTTCCGCATCATTTCTGTCATAAGTTATCTAATTTTGCTCAACATCCATTGTCAGGATGTGTCACCTTGGGTCATTCGTCCATAATATTCATCTGTAAAATTGTTTAACTGCTTAATGCAAAATAAATTCTTGTTATATTTTAAGACAAGTCTGCCGTGTCAAATCCTAATACGACTCCTGGTTTGTTACGCTGATTTTAACGGATCGCAACTCACGTGCGGATCCGCTTAGGCAACGTTACTTTGTTGTAATTACACATTGGTTCAATTTCGGTCACCCCATCCAAAATATTGGGGAGAGAGACCGACGAACAGAAGTCGTGTTGAAATAAACGGTTTCAACAACGAAACGGCATTGCAACATCTACATATTTCTACAATAACAAAAAGAAAAATAATTTACTCAGTTTATTATATACATAAAAAATGCATTATTAAATAATTAAAAAATGAAAAACCGGTTTATAATTAATTTTTTTTAAGAATATATTATTATATATAATATTAAAAATTATTAAAAAAATAGCTGATTGTAATTGAATGATTGAATATTATTAAATGGAAGAAATAATTTGCTGAAAGATAAGTTAAACATAAATTTAGTGCTATTATATCACATTCCTTCACTAGAAGTAAGTGCGTAAATATTTTATATTTTTTCTTCACAACTTTTCCAGCGTTTTTCTGAGAAGGAGTAAAATGTCACTTGTACCTTTCTCTTATTCTTTTTCTTCAAAATAAAGCACACACATGCAGGCCCGTGGAAAGCGAGGGGGGAAGAGGCCTCTCCCGGTACCCGGCTCCTCATATGTGTACCTAATTTTTCCTGTCCGGGCCGGGTCCCCAGCATACCGGGGGGGGAGGAGATTCCAGGTCGGGTCTATTAATTAGAAAATTTTATGATCAAATACTTCTTATCAAGTTCCTTAAAAAGTTTGGAACGGTTATTATATTTTATTTTCAGAAAAATAGAAGTGGCAAAAAAAAATCGCTTCATTCTTCAAGCACTATTTTAAGGCTATATATACATTTGTACGAGCTGGAAACCGTAAAATTCGACTCTTTTATCAGTAATTTGCTTTTAAATATATTTGAAGAATTACAATTTAAATAACACTGTCGTCTAACGTTAGTAAACGACATATAATTTGCTACCTTCTGCCGTAAGACAACAACCATCCGGTTAATTTGACGGTAGCCCACTAGTAGGTAGTTCAATGTGCGTCCGCACTTGACGACAGCCAAATTACATCGTTTCCGCAACCGCAGTTGCAGATAGCTTAACCACTTCGCATGACATCATATACTAAAAGTGAGGCTATGATGTGGGCGTTCTGTTTCATACATAATGCAGTGACTATATTCCTTTCACAGCGAAATTATGATGTAACCATGAAGCTGTAGGTAGCGTATGACTTGAGACACTGAAAGTGAGACCCTGATGCTATTTTATTTGTTATCATTTTATATATTTCTATTTGATATATCACGCAACTCAGAGTGTCACGCTCATTTCGTTATCATGTTTAACCAAAGCTTAACTGTATCCCGCGATTGTTTATCAAAGAAACGCGAGATACAGTTCAGCCTTGGTTTAACATTCAAAATAGTTCAATATTCTTCCAACGAAAATAGGAAATATTATTCTTGCGTATTTTTAGTTTATTACATTTAGGGCAGAATGCCCGTGGGTCTGACTAGACAAAAATTAACAAAAATGTCGCCAAATTAATAAAAATGGAGCCAAATTGTTAAAAATGTCACCAAATTGATAGACATGACGCTAACACACACACACAAAAAAAATGACGACAAATTGATGAAAATGTAATATCTTGGAAACTATATAAGCATCTAATATAAGAATAACTACTTATTTCTCCAGCCGTAACGCTTGGCAACACTCTGCATATCATCAACTTGACGATTTTTTTTTTAAATGTTGCCAAATTGACGAAAATATCACCATATTGATGAAAATGACAATAAATCAACAGGAATGATGATTAATTTATGAAAATTCAATATCTTGTAAAGAACATAGTAAACGACTAGAAGAATAACCCTTTCCTCAGTCCGTACGTAATACTTGGCGAAAAATTTGGCGGGATATTGCAAACTAGTCGGCTTTTTAAATATTGCCAGATTGACGAAAATATCACCAAATTGATAAAAAAAAAAACATCAAATTGATAAAAATGACGCTAAATTGGATACAATGCTTTGCAAATTTTTAATTCCATCATATGACGGGCATATTTTCTAGTGTATTAATATTATTGTATTACACATATATTAGTGCATTTATTTATGTTACTTCATACACATATAAGTTATTAGTGTAATTATGCAGCTGTGAAATACATATGTCTTCCGATTTATCTTCACATAAGACACATACTCTCATATAATTTTATGCAGTGGATTGTTTTAATTATTTTAATATTCCATTTTTGCTTTCATAATTTTTATTCATTCTATATAAACTTCTGTTTGCAAATGAATTCCTTCCTGGGTCATGTGATATAACTACTTTTTGACTGACGCCATATTTTTTATAGTTATGTGGATGCTCTGCGTTTACAAATATGAGTTAATACATTTAATCAATTGCTTATGCTGTTAATAACAAAATATTCCAATCTCAAAATAAAATGCATTGCTAAAAAATTATCATACCAAAACAAGATCACCATTAAACAGTTCACCGTTATTTCAGTTCATTTTTTCTACCCCTGCATTCCTGCATTTTAAAATCATTTATAAAGATAAAAGTGGATTTTATACTAAGCATCACTTTTGCAAATTATTTCTGAGCTTTCACTGCTGTCAAAATTGACCTGAAGGTCGGCATACGGTACTCAATACCCAAAGGTTGCTAATGAGCTATTACATATTTTTATTTAATTGATGACTGTTTAGGAAATAAATTGAGACGGATACAGTTTACGCATCTTCAAAATTGATTAAGAAATTTACTTTTGCAAGAGGAATAAATTACTTTTAATATACGCGTGTTAAAGTATAAAATATTTGCTTTAAATAATTTGATGTAAATGAATCAGGGAATTGGAAGACAATGCAATGAATTCACTAATTTTACAGCAAAAAATAGCTTATTCTTATAGTAGATACTTATATTATTTTCAAGATATTGAATTTTTGTCAATTAATAGTCATTTTTATTGATTTAGCGTCATGTTTAACCATTTGGCGAGATTTTCGTTAATATGGCAACATTTCAAAAAATCGCCAAGTTGGCGATATTCTGCCAAATTCGTCGCCAAAATCTCGCCAAGCGTTATGGAAGGAGAAATAAGTTATTCTTATAGTAGATAAATGACTATTGGCGTTGAAATACAAAAGTATTACTCAAACTATCTTTTCCCATGAATGGAACGAGCTAGATCCACGAGAATGATGTCACCAAATATATCGCATGATATTACATATGAGACGTGACTATGTTTCTCAACAGTTAATATATTTTTTTTAATTTATGGAATTTTTTTATAAATTTATTTTAAAAATGTACAATAACTCGAGAACGGTTCATGCTAGAGTTCTAAAGTTTATTTTAATCGTTTTCTAAGGAAAAATTACATAAGAAATGCCTGTTTACGTAACTATATTAACGGTTTTAATTTTTGATGTTTTTTTCAAAATTTCACTCGAAAATTTAGGTGGGTTCTGAAAATTCGATTGCGTTTAAAAACAATAGGCTTCCAGTATTCAAGGAGTGTGATTTTTGTACTAAATTTCATTCGAATCGCTCCATTCGTTCCTGAGATATCGTTTCTACAGACTCACTGACACACACACACACACACACATACTTTGACACACACACACACACACATACTTTGACACACACACACACACACACACAGACATCACCTCAAAAATGTTTGATTCGTGATCAGGGATGCTTGAAACGTTCCCTCCACAAAACTCAAATTCGAAACGAAAATTCAAATTCGAATTTTCGACCCCGTCAGAATACTTTCCTTATACATTATGTATATAAGAAAAGTAAAAATGCCCATTTTATTTCAAAATAAAAGAAATTGCTCAACATTTACTAAATGTAAACGAGTTTACCGCTAGAAGTTTCACCGTAATTTGAATAGATTAATTCTACATCTGCATTTCGTCAGTTTCAAATCATTTATAAAAATAAACGTGAATCTGAGTATTATTTTTCTCAAATGATATCGGAGATTTTGTCACTGTCAAAGTTGACCTGAAGATCGCCACAGGGTATTCAATGCTTAAAAATTGCTAATGAACTGGCAGGCTATACAGATTTACAAACTTTCATTAAATGAATGACTGTTTGGGAAGTAAATTGAGGAGGATACGAGTTAATTATCTTCAAAGTTGATTAAGAAATGTAATTTTGCAAGAGGAATAAATTACTCTTTTAAAATACGAGTGTTAACTGGTAAAATATTTTCTTTAAATATTTTGGGATACATGAATCTCAAAATTGAAAGTGAAATATTAAATGTGCATTAAACAAATAATCCGTTATTTAATGAAAGTCTGACATTTGTTACTAAACTAGGTTAACACTTTTAATCAGCTGCTTATACTCTTATTAAAGAATCCATATTTTTATCTAAAAATAAAAGAAATTGCCCCTAAATTATTAAATATAAACGAATTCAACGTTAGAAATTTCACCTTATTTTGAATTGATTTATTCTACCCCTGCATTCCTGCATTTTAAAATGATTTATAAAGATGAACGTGGATTTTATACTAAGTATTATTTTTGTCAAATGATTTCTGAGTTTTGTCACATTCAAAATTGGTCTGAGGATCGCCATAGGGTACTTAATACTCAAACACTGCTAATGAGCTGTCAGGCTACACAGAATCACAGGCTGGTATTTAATGGATGAGTGCTTGGGAAATAAATTGAGACGGATATGACTTACGCATCTTCAAAATTGATTAAGAAATTTAATTTTGTAAGAAGAATAAATTACTCTTTTAAAATACGCTTGTAATATAATATATTTTCTTAGTGCAGTGATATATGTTTTTTTAAACACTTTGGCATAAATGCATGCCGATATTGGAAGACAAATATAAAATAAGTATTAAACAAAATAATTCGGTATTTAATTAATATTAATATAATTATGATTAGGTTTCCAGTGTATGGCGGACGAGAGTGTAGAACTAGTTATTGCACTGATGTCAGTCTGTTATGTACTCATCATAGCAGAATTGCTGATATCTTACAATGACAGTAATTACGCTTGCTGTGTTCCCCAAGTTTGCACAAAAAAACCAACAGATAATGTTCCACAAATTTAAAACCAGCCGGCTTAAAATTTCATAAATATTGCACTGCAATGAGCTACAATGGCTTAGGTCATAGAGGGCACAACTGACACATCATTGAAAAGTTCCGGAAGAGCAAGTTTTCTTGCAAGTAAATAAGATTAAGGACACAACTTTAAACAGAAGGTCTTTCATTAAAACTTCTTATAAGACGTGTAAAGTAAAAACTGCCAGAGCGCTTTCGAGCGTTAATACTCTCTTCATCAGTGGCTATATGGAAATTAAATAGGATCGTTCATATATAGACCCGTAACATAGCAAATTAGCATAAATAAGTATAATATTAGTAAATTAACAGACGATTATCCAAGAAATATACACAAAAAATATAAAATATATTTTAAACGGATTCAAAATGCAAGTATATCACGAGAGAAGTACAATTATAAAATTGCTTTATTACAGGACAAATATAAATTCTAAAGGACAGTCAAGCCGGATCTTTATGAGAATGGCGTCAAAGATAATTATGAAGAAATTTGAATTGCATAGAGTGGAGTATGAATCGCTAAGCATAACTTCAAATTTGAACGGGGTCAAAATTACAAACCGACGCACGGTAGATATAAATAAAAATGGATTCATAAAGGAGAATAGTTATCTTTGACGTCATTCCCAGGCTTGATTGTCCTTGACTTGTTCCGGCTTGATCCGGCTTGATTGTCCTTTCGTATTTGCATTTTTCCTGTAATAAAATAATTTCTTATAACTTTTCTCGTGATATACTTGCATTTTAAATCCGTTTAATATATATTTTATATTTTTTGTGTATATTTCTCGGATAATTGTCTGTTCATTTAGTAATTTTATATTTATTTATGCAAATTTGCTATGTTACTGGTCTATATATGAACGATCCTATTTATTTTCCATGCTGCCACTGATGAGGAGCGCATTAACAATCGAAAGCGCTCTGGCATTTTTTACTTTGTACGTCTTATAAGGAGTTTTAATAAAAGACCTTCTGTTTAAAGTTGTATCCTTAATCTTATTTGGTTGAAATCAGACGTGATACCAACTTATTTATTTTTTGCAAGTGTTTGGTTATTGGTTGAATCAGTGCAGTACAGCAAGTTGCAAGTATTGGTTATTCAAGCTGATGACGCAGAAAAAGCAAGAAATCGGTCAGTGGAAACTAGTATTTTTAATAAGAGAGCGACCTTAACTTTGAAAATGGCATTTTTAGCATTATTTAACTCTAACATTTATTATCAATTTTTATTAAAACAGAATATGAAAATTTGCATAATAAGTTATTCACCTGAAATTTAAATTTATTGTTCTCATACACAAATTTTGCCAAAAATTACTTTGAAACTCTCATATTAAATTGTTTTGTAACTTTGTGTAACTTTGTTTTGTTTTAGTGTAACTTTATGAAATTTAATCGGATGACTATTTCATTAACGCAGTCTTATTTTCTACTGTACTTTCAATATTTTTGCAATTTCCATTGCCCACTTTTCTCCAACAGGTAAAGAAATAATGCGCGTTTTAATCTTTTTGGGACACTCTGTATACAATCTAACCTAGGAATTATGTGACGAAATTTCATAGATGAGTTTCCCATGGGTTACCAAGGTGCTGATTAGATTTTACTACGATTCGGAAACATATAACTTGTCTTTTTTGCTAAATAGTACTCAAAAATCATCAAACTATAAAGCGGAAAATTACATTGGCTTAAATGTAAGAATTAAATGTTTGTTTTATAGGTAGATTTTTACGAAGAAATGAATAAGGCCAACACTATCAATCTAAGATTAACGCGATATATTTTATATTTTTGGCATTTTTACAACGCATCCTTTTCAAAATAAGGTTAGTCGCCAAATGAAAATGAAAATGCGAATAAAACTGCAGATTCGGAACAAATGAATTATAGTATACATATAGTTTTGACAATTAAATTCATTGTATTAAGAAAGTAAGATACAATTGATTTGAGTCGGTTTGAAAAGTCATATGCAACACAGATTAGAATTTTCCATGCAATATATAGTGATGTATAGAAAAAATATTGGAATCTCTCTATATTAAAACAAGAAAGATCAATCATGCATAAAGCATTGATTATGAAACACTTTCCAACGTCAATGCAATTTTATATAAACATCTCTAAAATGCGATACATTCCTCGGTAATATTTTTGAAATTATCACAACACTATATAAATTTTTTATATTTGAAAACTTAAAATGTCATCGAAAAAAATAAACTTCATACAAATGACGGCATTGAAATATAAATTGCCTCCTTTAAATATTTCTAAATGCGATATATTCCTGGGTAATATTTTTAAAATTATCATAATACTAAAATAATTTATTATATTTGAAAACTTCATCGAAAACAAATGGACTTTATTCAAATGACGTCATCGAAATGTAAAACGCCTCTATATAAAAGCAACATTTCATTACTAAACACTTTCCATTCCTTTCATTCATCACAATACTATAACAATGTATGTTATTAACACTTTACAACAAAGTTGAAAAGTGTTTATGACTTTGTTCATTCATTCTGTCTGTCTGTCTGTCTGTCCGTTACCACGATAACTGCCGTAAAAATGACTTAATCAAAATTAAATTTTAGTATGTTGTTCAGACGGTCTATAGAACCTATGGGAATATAAATGAATAATGTCACCCAATTAGTTTTGGATTGAACCCGGGTTGAAAAAATGAAATACATTGAGCCCTATGGGACCTGATTTTTCAAACATTTTTTAAGCGGATTTAAAATTCACAAATTGCTTCGAAAATTTTAGGTAATAGTCAAATTGTTCCATAAAATATATAAAAAAAATTCAGCGAAATATATTCAGTAGTTTTTTAAATAAAAATTAAAATATAAATTACACATCTTATATCAAACGATCACGTGACCATGATATGAAACGATCACGTGACCATGATATGAAACGATCACATGACCCACTTCAAAATGATATATGGCATCCATCTTGTTTCAAAATCGTGCTTTTTTAAAGTTCTTTTTAATTCATATTGAGTGTTGTATCCGTTCTAAAACTACTTTATTTTTGCTTAAATTATGTGCATCTACATACTAAAACAACAAAATAACAGCCATAAGTATTTTAAATGACATTGAATTTGCACGTTAAACTTAAATTTGGTTCTCATTTGATAGCTGAACTTATTGTCAAAGGTGGCGTAGCGAAAACGCAAAAAAACTAAAATATCTTAAGAACGGCTAGTCCTTGAGTAATGGGGTTAGTCTTATACTTTTTGTTGTCAAAAATCACGTGTAAAACAGGAATTTAATTGATATAATTGAGCACCCGTAGTCTTTTATTTTTATATTTAACGATTTTTGCGGGCCATTTCGCAAAAACATCCCGTTCCTTTTCCCCGAATCGTACTAGAATAACCTACAAGTGATTTATATACCAAATTTTGTTAAATTTGGTATATAAATCACTTGTAGGTTATTGAAATATTATACACTAAATTTTGTTAAATTTGGTCCATTAGATTTTAGCTAGAGTGGACAAAGACAATTTCTGCCGGCCATTACGCAAAGAAGGCAGATTCTTTTAAGGCAGATCTAATGAACATCAGGGTTTCCCACAAAAACTTACCAAATTTTATGAAATTCAGTCCATTAGTTTTTCAGTTAGAGTGGATGCAATATCCTCACAGATCCACAGAAAAACACATAGATACACCGTTACACACACATACGTTTTCCTAAAAATATTTTTTTCGTGTTCTAGAAGTCCCAAAACGTGTAGATCCTTCGAAAATTCGAGTTCCGATCTTCGGTGCGATTCCAATACTTTGAATGCATACACACACACACACATATATTATCTGTGTATCTGTGTATTATCTGTGTATCTAAATATCGTGCCTACGCAATTACAATAGTTGTGATTTTAAATGATCCCTAAACTTTTATTATTTCTTCAACGAAGCTAATTTTAACTTATGCAGAATGCAAATATCTCAAGCTATTGTAAGGTGAGTTACCTAAGAATTGAATTTTTTTCACACAAAATTATTTAGTTCTGGTGTCTGGAATACAAGTTATATGAATGAAATATTCATTGATTTTGCATAGAGAGTCAGATGATTTATATTGCGATAGAGTTTTAAATATTTAAGTATAATAAATTACTGTAGTACAGTGATAATGTAAAAGATATCCCCACTGAATGTATCACATTTTTGAGAAATTTTAAATGAAATTGCATTTCAGTTGGAAAGTGTTTCATAATCAATGCTTATGCATTATTGATCTTTCTTGTTTAATTTCGATGTAGTTATTGAGATATTTTACTTTTTATGCACTTCTGAAGTGAACTTTTTTTTTCGTATCGTCAAGCCTGGAGATTCCTCTGTCTCGTACCGTCAAAATTATATGAAAATTTGTACATTTATAGAGAACCAATAGGGCAATACGATGAAATAAACCGATTATCGATTGTTTGGCATGAAATAGCTCGAGAAGCGAGCTCATGATCAAGGAATTCAGTTTTTGGATTCCCTGGGCTAAGAAAAATCCCTGCTTTTCCCTCCTGCTGAAAACAGGCAGGGATAGGGAATATATTTTTGAAAGTAAAAATTTTAGGAAAGATAGATATGAAGCGAGCACAACGAGTAGGAGGCAAAGTCTCCCGAAGGAGATTGCACTACCGGAGCGAGCAGGGAACAGAGTCCCCTAGGCATGTACAAAATTGCAATTCAGGTTTTCAACAAATTTGCTCATTTCGAAGATTCTAAAATACGAAATATTTTAATTTTCTCATACGTAGTATCGATAAATTATTGCTCCCATGACAATTTTTGATTGCAACATTTTCATGGCAATATGTGTTTTAAGACCTCCTGAAAACGTTTGGACTATTTGAGATGTTATTTTATCTGAACTTTGTGGTTGATTTCTTGTGTAAAGCAGCTACAAATACTAATGGACTTTTTCGAAACTTTATATCCGGCTTCGTTGTCAAAGAATCTAAAACTAGATAGCATTGATTTTTAAATTCGAGCGAAAACGTTGAAATTTTATAGTTTTTAGCATAGCAGCACAGGACAGAATCAGACATAATCTTGCAAAAAACAAAAAGGTTTATTTATGGCTCAGTAATCACGATATTTTATAATTTCAATCATTGTGCTGAAAAATATCCGCGATACAATTTTATTTGTTCGTGGCGTCATTATGTTCCTGGCGTTATTTGTTTGTGGCCCCACCTTGGGGGGAAAGTTACCCCCCGGGTGTACATTGTCTGAAATAGTATCAATCGAAAGATTTTTATAAGCCACTTTAGGCGAAGTGTAAGTAACACGCTATAGTTTTAATAATTTGGACTAACGATTACCAAATTTCCAGATTTTTCTTGTATAATTTGAAAAGAAAAAATATTTCTGATATGGAAAAGTTGAGTTCATCCATATTTAATTAATTTATCGTGACGTTTGTGATAACAATGTTTAAAAAATCGTTTTAAAAATGTAAATTGAATATAATCTCGAATGATTATACGTGTCATTTTGAGCAAGGAAACTCAATTCAATAGATTATGAAAGAAATGAAGTAAAAAGGAAGCCGAGCTTGTAGGAAAAGTCAAGCGCTAACCACACCAGATTTTAAAAATGTAATATTGTTAAAGAAACTCCGATCAATTATACTTTCAATATTTATCGGATTTTTTTTTTTTTGAAAAAACAAACAAACAAAAAGCAAGCTTTTATTTTCACAATTCCATGACATAAAATTTTCTTCAGAGAAAGAGATACAGGATTCAAATCAATACTGCTGCACTCTATTCACAATTGTCACAGCTATTTTAAGTTTTTTAAAAACGGATGCTTAAAATATGGCATGCATGCAGAATATAATCTGAAGTGATCCACCTATGGCATTCATAGTGAAATATCATTTTCCACCCTTTTGTTAAAATACTGTTATACTCGTATGTAAGGATAACTGTAAATTCTATACAATTTGGTGTAACTGATTCTGTTGCTAATATGCATAATAAAAGCACATCTAATGAATATAGTTAGATAAACAAGAAAAATAGATAATTTGAGTTTGTAGCTAAATCAAAAAAATATACTTCAAGATATAAAGATTTTAGTTATATTTATCATAATATTTTAAAACGATTGTAAAACATCTGATGGTGCCAGTAATTAACTTTCCCATAGGACATAAATTAATTACCTCTTTCTTTTGTTTTCATGATTCATTAAAATGAATTTAATTGCACAAAATAACACGGATAATTATTACAGATAATACTGATTTGCAGTTTATTTCAATTTTCGTTTTAATTTAGCGGCTGGATGTGCTATTTTTAAAAGCAACGTAGGAAAAACGGTAAAAAACGGAAATATCTCGAGACGGTTAGTATTAGAGTGTAGAGTTTGTCTTATCCTTTGCGTCGTCAAAAATTATGTTTAAAACATATTATTGATTCATTTGAAGACATATACTCTCTTATTTCAAATTTCGGCGATTTTTGCAGGTCATTAGAAAAGAAAACATGTTTTTTACGATCCCTACCAAAATCCTATTAGTTGTAGAATTAACCTTAAGTGGCTTACCTACCAAATTTTGTAATTTTTTTCGATTAGCTTTGAAGCTAGAGTACATTGCATAAATACGCAGACTGACATAAACACAAACAGACATACATACACACAGACAGACACACATACACACAGACAGACACACATAAACACAAACAGACATACATACACACAGACAGACACACATTCACATAGACAGACACACATACACACAGAGAGACAGATAGGCAGACAGACTGGCAGACACACATATACACAGACAGACACGCATACACACAGACATACATACATACACACAGACAGACACGCATACACACATACATACACACAGACACACAAACAGGCAGGCACACATACAGACAGGCACACATAAACACAGACAGACATACATGCACACACAGACCCACAGACAGACACACATACACACATACATACTGACACACATACACACGGACAGATATACATACACACAGACAGACACACATACACACAGACATACATACACACACAGACAGACACACGCACACACAGACAGACATACACACACATACAGACATACATACACACAGACAAACACACATACAGACACACATACACACAGACAGACACGCATGCACACATACAGACACACATGCACACAGACCATACATACACACACAGACAGACACATATACAGACAGACACACATACACACAGACAGACATAGTTACACACACAGATACACATACACTGATATCACATTAAAAGTAGTTATCCGTGTTCTAGAGTGCTTAAACTTGTAAATCCTTGAAAACAATGATTTCAATACTTATACGCACATTACTACATACATTACCATGTATTGTAGGAAAGGTAAACGTCAGCGATACGAAAAATCCATAGCAAGAGTGTAATACGTCATTATGAAGTTTATCACCAAGCAACGCAGCACTTCTTACATTTTGTTTGAATTGATTTATTGTAGTATTTCACTTTGAAGCTATTATGATGAATGAGAATCATATACAGCGAATTTTCTTTGTTGTCAACTGCCTCGTGTACCCTTGCCGCTGACATTGACTTAAAGAATGAATTTTGGTACAGAAAGCGCAAATGTCGTTAATGAGCTTTCTAGTTAAACAGCCTCTCGTTTTCTCTTTGATCTATGACTATTAGTAGAATAAATAGATGGATATGAATTTCGTAATTTGAAAATTTATTACGAAATGAATTCTTGTTAGATGGATAAATTGATATCCTGAAATGAATGAATGATTCAAGGGAAAAATGGGTTCTAAAACAATTGAAGTTAAAATTAAATTTGAAACTTAAAAATGAGAAAAAAAAATAAAAAATGATTCCTAAAATAAAGATAGTTTAAAATACATAAGTAAAACTTGTTACATTAAAAATTTGCGTCAAAAATCACGAACACTAATAAAATGGCTTTAATACCATTTGTGAAATATTACAAATGGTATAATATTATATTAATATTGGATATTTTAATGGCTTTAATATTAAAATATTACATTATACATTAACAACTGTAGCATTAACTACTGTGACAAATAAACATTAACTACTGTAACATTAACTACTGCGACAAATAAACATTGACTACTGTAAAGTTTCTAATAAAATTATGTTTTACATTAATTGGAATTTTAACGCTGATGGATTTTCTTATACGTTGATGTACCTGACAAAAATAAAAAGTACATGATTAAAATTATCAATTTCATTAATCAGCAACTTTATTTTTTAAATCACAGGGCAAGTAATGTATCTTCTAGTCTCTAAGGTTTTAAACTTTCGACGCTGCTATATGAACATTGGTTTCTAATTGTATGTCCTGAAATTTATGTAAAAACCCTTTCGTTCGCAAAATAAACTATAACAAGATTTACTTTCAGATTTTTCTGGTACATAATTAGAATTGATTTATTATGCTTCAACATTTTGGATCATTCATATAGATAAAAGTGGATCATATCCTAATTATTCTATTTGTTATTCTTCAGTATTCCTTGCAATGGCATGGATTTGAGATGTCATTAGAGTGCTCATGATGTAAACGTAGCTATAGAACTGGTATACACATTGGTGATAATTGCGTTTTGAATATGAAGATAGGTGCGAATTCAGCGTTTTAAATGTTTAAAACGTTTATTTTTCTAGTTTTATAATTCAATATATAAAACAAACGTGTTTAAAAAAATTATTTGCTACAATATTTAAGAGAAGATATTTTGAAAGTCAGAAAATTTTAAAAATTATGTACATAAATATCCGGTATCAAAATATCCGGTTTTCTTTATGTAATTATTATTCTTGGTAATTATATTAATATATACGTAATTATATTATTATATAATTAGTTGCAATGTAATTATTTTAATAGAGATAGAAATAGGTATTTGATTTTCGTATTTTATTTGTAGTCTGACGTTTTTTATATAATTTTAAATGACTAGATCATGACAACGCAAGAACGAATGCATCATTTTTGTTATTAACACTTTAAAACAAAGTAAAAATGACTTAATCAAAATGAAATTTTAGTATGTTGTTCAGACGGTCTGTCGGACCTACGGGAATATAAATGAATAATATCACTGAATTAGTTTTGGATTGAACCCGGGTTGAAAAATGAAATATATTGAACCCTATGGAACCTAATTTTTCAAACAGTTTTTAAGCGAATTGAAAATTCACAAATTTCTTGGAAAATTTATGAAATGTTCAAATTATCCCATAAAAAATATAAAATTATCCCATAAAAATAAAAAATATATTCAGTAGTTTTTTAAATAAAAATTAAAATAATAATTACGCCTTTTATATGAAGCGATCACGTGACAATTATATGAAGAGATCACGTGAGCGACTTCAAAATAAAATATGGCATCCATCTTGTGTCAAAATCGTGATTTTTAAAGTTGTTTTTAATTCATATTTAGCGTTGTATGTTGTAAAACCGCTTGATTTTGGCTTAAATTCTGTGTATCTACATACTGAAACAACGCAATTACAATATATTTAAGTTTAAATGATCATCTAAATTTGATTATTTCTACAAGGAAGCCTACTTTTCACTTATGGAAAATGTAAACAGTAAAATATATAAAATGAGTTGTTGAGGAATTGGTGCATTTCTTTAAAGCAAAATTATGTAGCTCAAAGAGTCTGCAAAATAGCTGATATGAATGAAACATTGATTGATTTTACAGAGAGAAGGACGATTTTTTCGATGAAATTTTGAGCATAGAGTTTAATTAGTTGTACTTCCATGGTTTAATTACTTGTACTTCCAAGTTTTTAAATAAAATAAATTATTATAGTATTGTGATGAATGAAATGAATGGAAAAATGTTTATAAATAAAATGCTGCTTTAATAGAGACAGCCAGGCGTGTTATATTTTGATGATGTCATTTGAATAAATTTCAGTTGTTTACCATGAAGCTTTCAAATATAATAAATTATTATAGTATTATGATAATTTTAAAAATATTACGGATGGATGTATCGCATTTTCAAGATGTTTAAACCAGGCAATTTATATTTCAATGCTGTCATGTGAATGTTCATTTTTTACGAGGAAGTTTTAAGTTTTCAAATATAATAAATCAATGTAGTGTTGTGATAATCTTTAAAATATTAGAGAATTGTATCGCATTTTAGAGATGTGTAAATAAAATTGCATTAAAGTTGGAAAGTGCTTCATAATCAATGCTTTATATATATATATATATAAATATAGATGATATTAATATAGATGATCTGTATAGAATTATTTTAGGAATTTTTGAAAAATATAATATCAACCTAAAATATTCAAATTTTCTTTTTAAAAAATTACTTAACTTCACTCTTTATGAGAATTATATTCAACATGGTGGTACTATTTTTAAACAACAGGTTGGTATCCCACAAGGGGGGTGTGCCTCATCATTGTTAGCTAATCTGTATTTATTCTTCTATGAAAAAAACATTAATCCAAGTTTGCATAATATGCACATGTTTAGATATATAGATGACATTTTATGTGTATCCCCAAATAATAATATCCCTATAGTATTAAACTTTTATCCAAAAAATTTACAATTAAATGCAAGTAATAATGACACAAATGTTGCAAACTTTTTAGATTTAAATTTAAATTTACAAAATTGTAAAATGGTTATAAACTTGTATGATAAAAGACAGGATTTTAAATTTAATACATCAAAAATTCAACATTTTGACTCTTGTCTGCATATATCTGTATTTAGAAATATTATAATAAACCAGGCTCTTAGAATCAATAAAATTTGTGATGAATATTATAAATTAGCGCACTTTATGGAATTATTGAGTACAGCGACTAATAATGCATATCCCCCCAATTTTGTTATTAAAATTATCAACTCAGTGTATAAAATTTCACTCGATAACATCCTAGAAAACATTCCCAATTATAGTGACTAACTTACAGGAGAGAGAGAGACAAAAAAAAAAAAAAAAAAAAAAAAATATATATATATATATATATATATATATATATATATATATATATATATATATATATATATATATATATATATATATATATATGTTTGTATGTTATATATAATTATTTATTAATTATATAAATAAATAAAAATGAAAAATAATAAACTAAGTCAAAAACATTAGAAAAATCAAAAAATCGGAAAATAAGATGCATTAACATTAATGTTTTGAATTTTATTTTCGCAAAAAAATGTAACTTTTGTCAGTATTGAAACTACGTTTTGTGCGCCCTTATAATGGTGTATAGTGGCATTCTCGATTATCCAGTTTTCCTATGAATTCTTGTTTAGTAGGAATTTTCATCTATGATTCATATTCATATTCAGTTCTGCATGTTTGGGAAGTTGTATTCTGAATTGCTTGTCCAGTCTTCAGCTTAGACTCACTGGACGGGTTTGGGAGTATTTCCGTGAACGTTCGTACTGCCTCCCTGGTAGAATTTCGACTTGTTCATTCCGGTGCTTCTAGTTTAAGTTGTTGAGGTTGATCGTGTATACACGTGGTAGAAGAGGAATGATTCATGCCGCATGGTAATACAATTTTCTTAATGTATCCTTTTTTCATTTTTTCATTTTTTGATGCCTGTAGTCTGAGTTTAAGCATTTATAGGAATGTACTATTGCTTAATCTGAAACAGGCATTTGTTTGGGTTAATTAGAATTAAATACTCAGACCTGAAGAGGAATTTAATTCTGATTAATCATCGAATTTGGGAAGGTTCTGTTCTTTTCTCTTATCGGCATTATGGCCGTGAATTTGCTTCTATGGTGATGTTAATATTACTTGAATTGTATTTTTATTTTTTTATTTTTACATAATTCTTATTATTACATTTCAAATATATATATATATATATATATATATATATATAGACTGTATATATATATATATATACTGCCATCACCCTAAACAACTTCTTCAGTCTCTATCATTTGATTTTGATAAATTCATATATCAACTTGCTTGTTCACATTCTATTCCTATTGAAGCATTCAATCTATGGAAGTATACTACCTTACATCTACTTAAAAAGTTTATTATAAACACATTAAATTAACGAAGCCTATGTATCCTTATAAACAACTCCTATCTGCTATTAAAGAACTACAATAACATTTTTCATAACTTATGTAGATAAAGCTTCTAATAATTATGCCATCATTTGTAAAAAATATTATGTTTCTCTGTTACAGAATTACTTAAAGAATAATCAAATTTTTAAACCCATTAATAATCAATCTATCAAAATCAAAACTGAAATGCTAAAATTATATACACAATTAAATATTAAGTGTAAGTTTTTAAAATTTCCTTATGTTACTTTGGTTCCTAAATTCCACAAATCACCTCTCTGTTTTTGAACAGTCACTTGTGGACCTAATACCTTTGGTACTACAGCTAGTAAGTACTTGCTTAACTGTTTAAATCGAATTAATGAATCTCTTAAATCCAGGAATTCAGGATATTTCATTTTGAACAATAGTTTTGATTTAGTTAATCATCTTAGCAAGTTACCACAAATTCTTGGTTTCCAAACCTTTGATTTTAAAGACCTATTTAATAATATTGTCATTAAAGATTTACATAAAGTTATTATCTCTCTTTATCATGACTATATATCTTCCAATCATGATGCTTTTAATGTCAAAAATTTTCCTATGTTCTTGCACTTTGTGTTATACAACAATTACATTGTCCAAGGTGATAACATTTATTTACAAACATCTGGTGTACCACAAGGTGGCTGTAGTAGTAGTATACTCGCTAACTTATATCTTTATTATTATGAATGTCATTTTAACTCTAATTCATGTATTATATATAGATATGTTGACGACTTAATTTGTATTATCATTGATGATTCCTATCCCATTAATATTGATTTTTACCCGTCTAACCTAGAATTAATTCCTAATGAGCCTAGCGTTAGTCAAACTTAATTTTTTAGACCTAAATTTAGATACCCTCAATAATCATGTAATCACCAATCTATATGATAAAAAAGATTCTTACAACTTCACTATCAAAAAGCTGCTATCATATCAATCTTGTAATTCTATTCAATTGTTTAGAAACATCATTCTAAACCAGCTATTTCGAATACATCGACTTTCTGATCCTCAGTTTCACTTTCTCCACATCAAAAATCTTAAACGCATTTGTCAAAATTACCAATATCCGGAAGTATTTGTAAATAATATTATTAATAATTTCAAATATACCACGTAATAATTTTACACATGCATTATTTATCGTTGATTGGTTAACTCATTTTTGAGAATTCACCCATTCTTATCACCTCACTTACCACTTGTCCTGAGTCTAATACTGTTTACTATTTTCAAATGACTATTTTCCACTTGTCCTGAGTCCTATACTGATTACTATTTTTGAAAGTCTCCATACATATTATGTATCGTTCAAATGTATTCATTCTGGTGCCCACTCGCATTGACGAAGTGAGGTGAAATGCTCAGTCACTAGTTTATCTTACACGTGGTGCAATGCTTGTGAGTTCATATTTCTGTTCGAGGAGGTATTATTTTTCAGATTTGTAATTCAATTGATTTATTTTTCTCCTTCCACTAGCCAGTAGACAGTTCCAATGGTGTCTATAGTTAAATACTAGTCAGAAATTGGTTAATACTTGTCAGAAACTGGCTATTCTATCGGTTTTAATTCGAATTGTATGGCTGTCCTGATGAGAATGCAATTTCGAACTAACCGCCATTTTTTGTGTGGTTTCTATTGATTGTTCTCTATGTCTTAATCTCTTATCTTGAACTAATTATTATTGCCTTTTCTCATTTTTGCCGTGTTTCCTTTTCCCTTTCTTTATATTTATATATTTATATACTTTTAATTGTGATTTTTGTATCCTAATATTCTTCTCAACCCCCTTTCCATTGCAGTGATATGTTACCTTCTATCTTTATCCTTAGTCTTGGTCTATAGTTACTCATTTGTAACAGATATGCTAGAGATGGTTTTTTTTGTACATATAGTAGTTTATGCATAATTTTCGATTAAAATATTTCAATTTTTATTTATTTATATATATATATATATTCTGGTAATATGTGTGATACACGTAGAACTAAGCGATACATAATATGAACGTAGGAAATGTCAAGAACTGAACTTACACAAATATTTAACAATCGTGAATATTCTGCCAGTATCTATCATTAAATTGTCTTAATTTGGTAAACTGTTACTACTTATGCGCTTCATTAAAAATTTTAATGCAGTGAAATGCAATTATTTAAAAAAAAATGCTGTAAAATAAAAAAGTAATAATTCACGGGCAAAATCACGAACACTTATATAGTCAGTAAAACTAAATATTACAGATGTTAAACTTTAATCAAAATTATATGTTGCATTAGTTGTAATTTGAACCCGCATGGGGTTTCTCATATGTGTATATACAGGATGAATATTAAAAAAAACATGCTTAAAATTATCAATATAATTATTCATCAACTTTATTTTTTGAAATACAGGGCGAGTAATGATCTTCTATTCTCCAGCATTAGCCGCCGCTAAACGAACTCTGATTTCTATTTACATATACTGAAAACCACGTTTCATTCCGTTTATTCACATAATAAGCTGTAAGAAGATTCACTTTAAGATCCTTCTGGCACGTAATTAGAATTGATTTATGATGTTTCAACATTTTGGATCATTCATAAAGATCAAAGTGGATCATATCATAAGTATTCTCTTTGTTGAACACCTCGTTATCCCTGTCACAGACATTGACTTAAGATGTCATTAGAGTACTCAAGATGCGACGTCGTTAATTGACTGTCATGCACTTAGGTGATGATTGCGTTCAGAATATGTAGAGAGATCCGAATTCAGCATTTCAAAATATTAAAACGTTTATATTTGATAGCTTTATAATTCGATATATAAAACGAACTTATTTAAAGAAACATTTACTTGCTATAAAATCTAGAAGAAAATATTTTGGAAATCAGAATAAAAGAGAAACTAAGTACATAAATAAATTATCTGAGAATTCGATTTCATTTGAGAACAGGTAATATATAATTATGTTAATATAGTTATTAATATGGAATTAAAATTACGGATTAGAAATATGAAAAATATAACTGATGTAAATTGTATTCTATATTTCTGCAAGACATAGTTATACTCATTTATATATATAAAGAAGAAAAGTATGTATATATGATCCACCATAACTGGAGAACGGTTGAACGGAATTTCACGAAATTTGTCTTGGTAGTTTTGAAATCGCCCTACTTAAAATATAGGTCATGTTTCGAGTTGCTACAACTAGTGGTTCTCGAGATATTAGTGAAAAACGACACTTTTTCCTAGGAGTTCTGCTGTCAAACTCCATGATTCACAAAGAAAAAGGTTGGACATTGTTGGTTTAAAACGTGAAAGTCAATTAAATCTCTGAGTTTTGAGGGCGTTTATTGAACGTATTATTAGACACTTCTGAAAATCGCAGGTTTGAGATATAAATTTAAATGGAAACTATCACCATGGTTAATTTCTCACTGACTTACTCAACAACGAAAAGTATTAAGAAATCACAAGAAAGATCAATCATGCATAAAGCATTGATTATGAAACACTTTCCAACTTTAATTTTATTTCAACATCTCTAAAATGCGACACATTCAGAGGTAATATATCACAATCGGCCCTATATGCTCCGGTGTATTTTTTATCATAGTTTTGCATGGTAAATCTCGAGCAACGTCGGGTAATCGCTACTAGATATTTATAAGAATATTTAATTTGAATAACAAATAAGTTTTTATTAGCAATAGAAAAAAATATAAATATATTTATTTTCCTGTTTGCATAATACGCAGCACACTTTCAATTTTTATATATGTAGTTTTTATATTTATTCCATAAACTGTAGTATTGCAGGATGCAGAATATTTTATAGATATTCTTCAAATAAAAATTCGATTTTCTATTATATAATTCAGCAAATAAAGGGCACATTTTTCTAATAACATTTTTTTTACAATTTAAATATTTTAAATACGTAATCAAAATGCATATCACGAATCATGACTAAAGTAAATTTGAATTACTTTGAATTTTATATCGCAAAACTTAATTTTGTTTAAAGTCCATTTCATGTACTCTGAATTTTAAGTGGTTCTTCTGAATAAATTTACATTCATATTAAAATCAAAGCCAATATTCTGAAAGCATAACTTGATATGGAATAACGAGTTACACCGAGTAGAAGTTTTGCCTTAAATTCTAAAAAGATACAAATATATGTTTAACTTTCATTGGAAGTAATGTCATAATAATTCATGAACCATAAAGAACTTGTGGTACAAGGTGCTATTTGGTTTATTTTGAAGAAAATTAATTTTGAATTTCCCGGAAAATGATGCAAGCAGCACTGCTTAGAATGTATATTTTGTAAATGATCATTTTTCTCAAAATAATAGGAAACTGGATTTTCGAAGACACTACAAACTTGAAAATAGTGGTTCCTTTTAAGCTATCGTGCATCTCTTTAGTTTTTGAATGGCATCGTATACAGCAACAAAAACAGAACTTACAACTATGCACTATCGATTGAGAATACTTGCAGTACCTCTAACAGCGAATTAAAAAAGTTAGTTACAAATACATAGTTATTGAGCATTATTTAATAAAAGAAGATGTGCGGTATGGACAAAACATGTGCACAGACGATAAAACATTAGATGTGAGAGTTATATAACCTTTGGTTATTATTTCTCTTAGTTTCATTATAATTTATCTTTGACTTGTTGAATTAACAGCGTCTGACTAGTTCGGTTATGTAAACCAATCGCCGAGGCAAGTAACATCTGCTGTTCTGGGTGGCGACAGGATAAGTTTCGGATTGCGAGTGAGAGAGTAGAGTCTGGGTAATAGAAGAGGTTTCCTATAATCCTGGTAGTAGTCTGGTTGATATTTCTACTGAAATTCGGTTGGAAGTGAGAAGTAGGTAGGAGTCAAGTCGATGGTGTGAGTGAGAAGGAAAAATAAATCCAAGTCGTGGAACAGGCACTAATATTAATGTCACTATGATTGTATGGATCCCTGGTTGACCAAGCCACTGTTTAGATGTCCAAGGCAGAAGTTGGATAAGCATCTACGATTTATAACTCCTCCACAGATTACTTACATATAGTATATCACCAGGCCCGTCATCAAGTTAATTAATGATCGATCTGTTTCTGCATAATAATGTAAATGTGAAATACTTTGTGTATTGTATCTGTCATTATTTATATACTAAACCAGCTGCTGTATTTTGAGTGAGTACATAATAAATGTATTTAATTGAACTTCATTAGTTTCATATATTTTCATATATTTATTTATTTATTTGAAAAAGACTGCAAGCTACAGGACGTAGTCCCAGTTACAGCGTGCAGGAATACAAATACATTTAAAAAAAATGCAGATTAAAATACCATGAAATACATTAAAACGTTAAGATACATTGAAAAGGAATGCAAACCCTCAACAACAAATGATCTTCATAAACAGATTCACATGAATAAATACAATAAAATACAAGATGTTTACAACAAATGCTTTTTAAATTCCATCTCCGATGAATAAAAAATATCCAGATTATCAGGGAAATTGTTGTATAATTTAGAAAAAACTACTAATTGCACAATTGCATCCAATATTCGAATTAAAATTCTTTACAGCAAATAAGTTAGTGCTTTTTGTTGTATACTGAGGAACACGAAACCCAATCCCACTCAAAACAGGGGAACAGTCAACTCGGTCACCAAGTAGATCCCTGAAAAATGAAAACAGAATGTAATCCCTTCTGTTCTGTAAGCGTTTTAAACCAAACAAATCAAGTAGAAAAGTAGCGGATAAGGCATAACAACGAATGCGAGTTTTTCTATAATAAATTTACCTCAAGAAATTATTTTGAATGATCTCGATCGTATTTGAGTGAACGGCATGAAAAAGCCTCCAAACCACAGAAGCATATTTAAGCCCAGTCCTGACCAAGGCATTGAAAATAACAATAATGGTATTCTCATTTGTAAAACCCTGAGTTATTCTCTTACAGATATTAGAAACATGAGGAGAAAAGAAAAAAATCGGACGTTTAAATAACTCCAAGATCAGTAATAGAGAACTTTCTATCCAGAACAGAGTTGCCAATACCATAAAAAAATAAAATAGGCATTTTTCTACGTGTAAAAGACAGAACACTACATTTACTAATATTGAGATGAAGACGGTTATTACTACACCAATCAAAAGTGTATTATTGCCCATGGCCGTAAGGCCCTTTTGTATCAATTACTAAGTTTAGATTTATATCACATTTACTTAGTTAATCCCGAAATCAAAGCCAATAAGTCATCTATAATGGATCCGAACAAGGTTCAGTACTCTACAATGGAACCCAAATAAGGTTTAAAGCATTATTTGTTTGCAATTTTTATACAAGACTTAATGTTTACTGCAAAAATAATAATTTCACACAAATTTAATTTAGCGTATTACACGCGTAAATATATGTCCCTCCACATTTTTTGCCATTTTCTTGAGAAATACTTTAGTAGTAAACCAGACAATTGCATAATTATCGCTTTCATTGATCTTAATTTTAACGTCAGTGTTTACAGATGAAGCTCACTGCTCTAGTATAGCGATTTAGAGGTTTAAAAGTTCTCTAACTCCTATTAATTTCTTCATGACCGACCTTCAAGTATTTTTCTCGTGTTTGATAGAATAATTGAACGCGTATTATAACTTTCTACAAAACATTGCACTTGCATTCAAATATGTACTTCACATCTTTTTAGCCCTTAGTCAAACATGTTTTCTTGCAAGTATGTATCATTGGAAAAACGAAAGATATTTTGTTTTACAGTATCAACTTTTTAGAGAGATAACCAAGAAGTGGAAGATTTTCATTCAAATTCTTTAAAAGATAGGTGAACAAACGTTAGTTCTTTGTTTTCATAAATACGCTTGAACAGCATTTGGAAAATCAAAATAAAAAACGTGATTTTTTTATTAAATGAAATACATAGTTGTTTTTATGCCAAATGATTTAAATGCGTTTTTAACAACAAATGCTAGAATATATGAGAATTCCTTCATATGGCATCAGTGTATATGGCATCAGTGTATACAATCTAAAATATAGAGCAAAACGTACAATATGACACTGAAGTGAACTTGTGCAACATTCATTAGAACACTTAAGAAATCTCATTTTGAACCTATTTTATCATATTATCCTATAGAAATGCATTCATTACAATGCAAGGAAGAAATCAAGAATCACTTATCAAGCGTATAAATTATTCTTTTGCGATTCAAATCTTCTAAAAGCACATTTGTATACGAATTTGAAGGAATTTAATTTGAACTCTCAACATGTAAAATATCAGTGGATTAGTTCCAAAAATTGCATGATCTAAATTGGGAGAAAGAGACAAAAGTACTTGCTACTAGTAATGTTGCGATGTCTTTTGCTAACGGTTTTACTTAAATATAACTTATTAACGAATTTTACAAAAATTTGAATTTTTTTTTACATCTTTACTTATTTTCAAAAAAATCTCTGAAATCAGTATGAAAAAGGAAAGCTAAAGAGTACGAAAAAATACCCCCCCTCCCTTTAAAAAATCATGTTAGAATCTCGATTTGTTTAAGAAAATACATGAAAATACATATGATATTCCAGTCGGCACTAGCAGCTCGAATTTCTAAAATGTCGATAATTTCCTTTACACAGATTTTTTAATAAATGAAATGGAGTATTTCAAATAATGTGGTAATTATCTGGTGTTTTTCATTTAAAGCTTGTAGCATACACGTTTGAAGTACGGTCTTAAAAATATGCCAGATATAAATCCTATTCTTAGATCTAGAAAACAATATTTGTTTGCTTTGTGATTTTATTTGGTTCTTTTTTGCAATTACATTAATAAACTCATATATTAAGTTCTGCACAAAAACCGTACTTTACAATCATCGTTTTTGGCTTGACCCTTAGCTGGTTTCTTTACTGAATAAGGAGAGGATTCAAAATTTCAAGTCCAGACTTAAGTTTGTTTGTTTTTTTACCGAGAAGGAATGTGCGGCATTATCATTTACTGTGCTACGTCATCAATTGTTGATTTCCAGGAGGGTTTGATATGTAGTTTGAATACACACGAATATTGTAAAGGACGGATTTGTTGAAAGAGTTTGACGATATTTGGATGTTAAATCACCATGTTATTTGGGGTGGGGATGTGGATGGTTTCTATTATTTGGGGATGTATTTTACGGCCGCTATAAGTTACGAACGTATGTATTTTACGAATGTATAATTACGAATGTATTTTTCGGCCGCTATAATTTACTATAATTTACCGGGCTTTGGTATTAAATTATTATCCTTTTTTGGATGGGGTAGGAGTTTTCTTCATTTTGGTAGGGATATGGTGTTTCCCCTTTCATTTTACTTCCGTGTGTATGTTATCTACCTTTTTCTTATTTATTTGTTTTAACAATGTGTTTGGTCTTTATGGTAATGGTAATTGAAAACGAGTTATAGTGCATTCCCAGAATAATGTAAAAAGAAGATGGAGTTTGTGATAGTGTTTACGATCACTCTGTATATGAGTATAAATATTCAAAAACATTTAATGAATGAAGCAAAAAGTATATATATAGTGACCGGCAAGATTTGCAATAATTTAAATAATATAAGTGCCGGTGGCTCATGTTTATAAGGGAATACAAGCAATCGTCATCAAGTTACTTATCATGGCTTCTATATTGAACTACTTTGGTCCAATTAAAATGCTCAGGCGAACAGAAACAATGTAATTCGAAGCCAAGATAGGAAGACAACGAAAAATAAAGTTATGCCAATCAATTTTGCCGAATGGTATCGCAAGAATTTAAGGCATAGTAAGCACAATTTGGGAATCTTCAAAAATTTAGAAAGTGCGATTCTAATAGGTGCAAATTGTGTCCCAGTGCTGATCTCAGCCAAATTAAAAATGGTGATAAAACTATGTATATATTCTGTAAATGTTACAATTGCGTTTATCGCATCAGATGTAATAACTGTACATTGTGTTTAATAGGTCAAACGGGGACTAGTTTTAAGGGGGCATAGGACCTTTAAATAGTCGAAATTCATTGAAAATAGTATCTTTACAATTTTTTAATTTTAACCAGGTGTATCCCAGATGTTCAAATTTTTTTCTCTAAACATATAGAAAACCTTTCTTACTACACAAATTTTACTGAAGTCATATAATTATATGTACATTTTACATTGTTTTTTAAAATTTATACAATTTTGACAGACATAATGGTGTATGTAGCAGCCGCGCGCAGGATATTCCAAATAATATTATACTTATGGACTTCAATTTGATAATAATATATTTATAACTATTACATCTTTAATTTGTACACACTTTTTAAAATTTTGAAATAAATTTAATATTTTTAAAATTTAAACAAAATGAAATTTTCATTTTCAGTGTTAAAAAACATGAAATAAACCTCTTCACAATTCTTTTTTTACTATTTATGGTGAATTTTTGAAGTACAAATTATATATATGGATGAAACAAGTAAGTCCAAAAAATTTGAAAGTGATTGGTTAAATATATTTTAAGATATGTTGCGCGCAAGGGCTAAAATCACATATCTGAGAAAAACAGCTTTAAAGTTTAAAAATACATTCAGTGTTACTTATTATCTTATTTTACACCTTAAAATGCCTTTAGTTCATAAATAGCACCTTCCTATGTCTGTTATGTAAGAAAAATCAAAAAATTTCTGCCTTTTAGGGGCTACTTGAGCTCTATATGTTGCTTCAGAAACTCGAACAGACGTTTCGCGCAATAGTTTCTTGTTAGTCATATGAAGCACGTTTACTAAATTTTTACTTATTTATGAGGAATTTTGGTACTTACGTATTATCGCAACCATGACAAAACGTAATTGATGTATCGTCCAATAAAGGTCCCGATCGAATCCAAGGACAACATGCAACAAAGTGATCTGTATGAGGACCCACGTTCGAGCGGGCTCGAACTGGTTGGGGGACGTACGCACCGCTGGGACTGTGTCGTCAGACAGACCGACTTCGCCGGACCAAGTCACAGAACATACTAGACTCGCTTCTGGGACCGTCGCACGGCGCAAGGACCGTGACAACATGCAGCCAAGTGATCTGTATGAGGACCCACGTCGAACTGCTTGAGAAAAACCCAGAAGCGAGTCCCAGAAGCGAGTCTAGTATGCTCTGTGACTTGGTCCGGCGAAGCCGGCCTGTCTGACGCACAGTCCCAGCGGTGCGTACGTCCCCCAACCAGTTCGAGCCCGCTCGAACGTGGGTCCTCATACAGATCACTTTGTTGCATGTTGTCCTTGGAATCGATCGGGACCTTTATTGGACGATACATCAATTACGTTTTGGCATGGTTGCGATAATACGTAAGTACCGGAATTTTTATCTATAAATTATGTATATAGATGAAACAAGTAAGAGCAAAAAATTTGAAAGTGATTGGTTACATATATTTTAAAATATATTGCGCGCAAGTGTTAAAATCACATATCTGAGAAAAACAGTTTTAAAATTTAAAAATACTTCAATGTTACTTATTATCATACTTTGTACCTTAAAATGCCTTTGGTTCATAATTAGCACCTTCCTATGTCTGTTATGTAAGAAAAATCAAAAATTTTCTGCCTTTTAGGGGCTACTTGGGCTCTATAGGTTGCTTCGGAAACTCGAACAGACGTTTTGCGCAGTCGTTTCTTGTTAGTCAGATGAAGAACGTTTACAAAATTTTTACTTATTTATGAGGATTTTTTATCTATAAATTATGTATATAGATGAAACAAGTAAGAGCAAAAAATTTGAAAGTGATTGGTTACATATATTTTAAAATATATTGCGCGCAAGAGTTAAAATCACATATCTGAGAAACCCGCTTTTAAGTTTAAAAATATATTCACAGTTATATTCAGTATATATTCAGAGTTATCGCAGTTCGGCTAATTAATGTTTGACTGTAGTTTATAATACATCCTGCGTTATATCTAATGTAGCATCAAAATGCACCAGACGCATAAGTAATTCCTTCCTCTTGTCGTTGAAAATCAAATGTTTTCTGCCTTTTACGAGCTTTTCGAACTTCATATGTACTGCTAGAGGCTCGAAAATCTCCTTCGTGTATCCGTTTCTTATCACTCAGATGCAAAACATTTAGTAAATTTCTGTTCATACTCAAATTTAAAGCATTCATAATTTTTATTATACCGTTACCACCATCATTGAATGTTATACTGGCAATATTTGTTGCTATTTGTGCAATTTCTCTCCCAGTATTTATATTTTTCGGGCAATATTTCCATATGAGGGAGTTTAAAGACTCATTAGCATTTTGAGTTCTCCCTCCAAGACAGCGTTTCAATAGATTTGGGTCTGAAAGGTCATTAAATATTGGTTTTACCAACTCCATGACAGATTTTGGGAGGGAGTTCTTATGCTTGAAGTTATGCTTGAAGATACTGTGTTCGAGTATGCTGCATGGTTGAACTTACACCAAGTATTTGGTCCCTTAGGACAAAAAAAGTGTTGTGAGTCACTGTCAGAGGATACCATATGCATCCATACAGCCCATATGCTTTGTCGCATTTTAAACAAATCATTTTTGTTTCCACGAATTGCATTTCCATAGTAGGAAGTCAATTTTTGAATATTGGCTTCCGTCAGCCGGCCCTTTCCTCCAATTGTCTTTCCATCTGATAGCTTCTTTCCAGCCATCTGGGTTTTCAGCTTTCTCAAACGAGTTCCCATTCTTTTTTGAATGTGACCTGTGCATTCAAGTTTTTCAACCGCTATTTCATTTCCATATGGTTTGCTATTCGATATTTGTGAAAATGTTTTCGTATCACCATCACCAATATAAAATTTGTACCGAACACCATGGTCTTCAATTGATCTTTTGAATATGCGTAACATTCCATCACATTCCATTTTTCCGGCACTACCCGAATGGTTTTTTGAACACACTATTTTACGATTATTTTTCCACTTTTCATACCGAGGGCCACTTTTCTTACTTCTATAGCTGTTGCAACCTTTACAACAAGAAGACATTACTTCGGTTTCAATAACCTTCCCGCTTTCTGCTCCAATTAGTGTACACACACCTACAAGAGACGAATGCCCCCTAGTTTTCCAACTACCATCTCCACTTACAGTAATATCTTTCGATCCATTTGATAATTCTCTTTCGTCCTGGATAGCAGTTTTCATTGAAGATTTAGCTACAACAGATGTGACATTTAAAATCCTGTGATTAATTTTATTATATGATTTCTGAGAAACAGTCGCTGGAAGACCCATAGTAGAACAAAAAATAGATAAAGCCGATAAACCCTGTCCTATACATCGCATAGAAAACACAGCTCTTCTGTTTATTTCAGGAATATTTTTCTTAACACCAAGCATTTTTGTATTTTTCACAGACTTTAGTTCATCACAGCTATCACAATATGCAAGAAATGTGGATGCTAAACCCATTGAAGATTTTTCAAGTATATTTATTGTTCCATGACATATTTTACAGCACAAAACATTTGCAAGCTCCTTGAAAAGTACTGATATATTAACCATTCTATATTCTTGTTCTTCAGATGAAATATATGACTTATCAACTGAAAGTTCATCTTTTGAGCTGAACAGTTTTTTACTTGAAGCACTTAGCTTAAGCGTAGAATCAACATTTTGCCGTTCGAACACTTTCGGATTGTTTTTGTTTTTAATTACATACATATTTCCTTGAAAACGCCTTCTTTTCGTTCTTTTACCAGAACGAGATTTAGTTGCCGGTGTATCCATTATTAGAAAGCAAAAAGCAAAAAGTTTATATTAAAAAATTGCACCAAACAGTCTTGTACGTTGAAGTTTACACAAATAAATATGCAAACGTGAAGAAGTTTGTAATGTATACTTATAAAATAGATTAACTGTATTTTAGTTCAAAGTTCTTATGCTTAAACAACATAAATGCAGAAAATCAATTGTAAAAAGTAAGAAAATATAATGAAAAGAAATTGCGAAACTCAGAAGAAATTCTCCACGTTGTAAACAAGTTAACAGCGCTAGAATATAAACAAACTGGGCTGAGCAGTTCAGTAGAGGTGAGTAGTTGCCTTCCTACTGCTGTAGAAATAATTAAATAAATAATTAAGACATGGTGGTGGAAAAAGTATTAGATTTACGTGACACATCAGCAAACTGCAAACATAAACAAACAGTGATGTCCCTTTAAAAATGGCGGCGATGGCTGACATGAAAAAATTTTCAAAAGTGTATGTTGCATAAAAGCTCATAACTTTCGAAATAATGCGAATTTTTGAATGCGGTTTTTTGCACAGTGTTCAGAAATGTTCAAATATTCAGAATAAAATAAAATTGAAAAATCGATTTTTTGAAGGTTTAAAGGTCCTATGCCCCCTTAACACAAGAATGAATTTACATCGCAGCCAAATCAACAAGAAAGGTATATTCACAGGAACAGATACTAATCTAATAATAAGCCGTTTTAAATTACACGTATTTATGAATTCTACAATATCAATTATAGATATTGTGTATAACAAAATTGAAAGACTATGGTGGGAAAATTTGCATATTAAACAATTCGAAACCTTCTTCCCCAACGGTCTGAATATCATTTTGTATAACAGGCAATATAATTTGGAATATTATGAGAACAACTTAACAGAAGATTATTTACCAGCAAGTAAAGTAAGCAAAAAAGAGGAAAAAGAGGCAGATACCGTAAAATATTACATTTGAAACTTGTATCAACAACCTTGAAAATTTTATTAAAGAATTGATGTCAAAATTGCAATTAATGGTTAATTCTATACGAAATCATATTCTCAGTATAAGCAAAAAACACTTGAAGAAATTATAGAATTACTGGAAAGAATATGAAATTATGAGATTGAGAAAAGAATATAACCACATCCAATTTGCAATATTAGTTGTTATATATGGTCAGTTAAAGAAAAGAGCCAGATATTCAAAGATAGATCTGAACCAAACACGTCAAGAAATAACAACAATGAAATACCTGGTATTAACATATCTGAATAAAAGTTTTGATTCACCATTTCACGCGTATTTTCAGACAATGCGAGCATATCATGCCCAACAAAAGTATGAAAGTAGGCATTGCTTTCCGATATATAGAATCACTGGGGAGATCTATATTTAATTCAAATCATGAAAGTCAAAATTGTGATTGTGATAAAGCAATAAATTATGAATGTGAATGACATGGATTAAAAGATATCTATCATCAACATGTTGTCACTGGCAGTGCCGACTTTATAAAAGATACCAAATTGAAGGCAAAAATTAAATTGGCACAAAGAGCAGAATATCATTAAAATGCTCCAACGAAAAGCTAAACATAATAAAAATATGAATACATTTTTATATAAGTTAGCAATCGATATGGAAATCACGGACGCCATATTCGCAGAATGGAAGGATAAAGTAATTAAAGAAATAATGTATTACTATACACATATTGTATCCTATATACATTACTATATACATATTGTATCCTAATATGTTTATAGTAATGTATTACTATAAACATAATGTATAATGTATTACTATAAACATATTGTATATATTAACAAGAAAGATCAACCATATACAAAGCATTGATTATGAAACACTTTCCAACTTTAATGCAATTTTATTTAAACATCTCTAAAATGCGATACACTCCTCGGAAATATTATAAAAATTATTACAATACTACATTGATTTATTATATATTTGAAAACGTAAAACTTCATCGAAAAAAATGAACTTCATTCAAATGACGGCATTAAAATATAAATTGCCAGGTTTAAACATCTCGAAAATACATTCCTCGGTAATATATTTAAATTTATCATGATACTATAATAATTTATTATATTTGAAAACTTCATCGAAAATAAATGTTTATTCAAATGACGTCATCGAAATATAACACGCCTGGCTCTCTCTATAAAAGCAGCTTTTAAACAAATGCACCAATCCTTATACAACTCATTCTACATATTTTGCGATTTACATTTTTCATAAGTGAAAATTATGCTTCGTTGTAGTAATAATAAAATTTGGATGATCATTTACACTCAAATATATTGTAATTGCTTTGTTTCAGTATGTAGATGAACAGAATGTAAGCAAAAATAAAGCAGTTTTAGGACAGATACAACACTAAATATGAATTAAAAAGAACTTTAAAAATCACGATTTAGACACAAGATGGATGCCATATTTTATTTAAGGGGAACACGTGATCTCTTCATATAATGGTCACGTGATCTCGTCATATAAAAGGTGTAATTATTATTATTTTTTTTTAAACTACTGAATATATTTGGCTGAATTTTTTTTTGTATATTTTATAGGATAATTTGAATTTTTCCTAAAAATTTCGAAGCAATTTGCAAATTTTAAATTTGCTTAAAATATGTTGGAAAAATTAGGTCCTATAGAGTTCAATGTATTTCATTTTTTCAACCAGGGTTCAATCCAAAACTAATTGGGTGATGTCCTTTAGTTATTTTCGCACAGGTTCCACAGACCGTCTGAACAACATACTAAAATTCCATTCTGATAAAATCATTTTTACGGTAGTTAACGTGTAATGGAGAGACAGACAGAAAGAACAAAGTCATAAACACTTTTCAACTTTGTTGTAAAGTGTTAAAATGATCTAATTATAAATTAGACTAAAATTAAGATGTTACAGAATCATTATGCAATCAGCTATGTGGATAAAGATATGCATTTGAAACAGCTCAACTATTCTTATAATAGTGGACTGTACAGCAAAATATATCAACCAAAAATCTCAGTTGAAAATCGTATCAAAGCTTTATATATACAAATCAAAGTTGAAATTAAAAATATACGCTTCCCATACCTTGCAATGATTCCCAAAATCCATAAAGGCCCATTAAGTTTCAGACCTGTTACAATTGGATACAAGACATATCTCACATTCGCCAGCAAGCAATTGCAAAATATACTTAAACCTGTTTTCAACAAAATAGTAAAAAAGGAATCTTATTCTGTAAACAACAGGATTATACGGACCCAGCATGGCTGCAATTGGGGCTTGAGACGATATTAAGGTGGGAAGTGTGCAGGTTTCTTATCTCTCATCCAGGGAAGCCGCGGCCGGGGCACATTCTTGGCGAAATAATTCACCGGGCAGGGTCCGAAGAACACCTGCCAAGCCAGACCCCAGTCGCCGGCCAGATCTAGGCAGTCCATGATACCACAGCCACCTGGAAGAGTCCGAGGCCTAACTGTCTCACCGGTACGACGGCCGGTTCCTTGACAGCCGGTTCCCCGGATTTATATGCCCCCCAGGTTGCAGGACCAGAGCTAGAGCTAAAATTCGTAACCACCATCTATGGTTGGCCCGCCCCGGGGGGAGGAGATCTGTAAACAAAAGCAAAGAAGTAAAATATATACTTTCGAGCATACCAGATAGCCTTTACTTGCAATCATATGACTTCAAAGATTTATGTAGATATAAAAAATTTGAAGAAAATCCTAATGAATTTATACGAAGAATATGAATATTAAAATGGAACGTTGAGATCATTGTTTACGGGACATTAATTCAAATTGTGATATTTGAAAATATATTATATGACGGAATGAATTATTATCAACATATTAGAGGAATACTTATGAGAGGGGCATGTTCATTATTATTGGCGGACATATATCTATGCCTGTATGAAACCAATGCCCACATCATTAACGATATAGTGTATTTAAGATACGTTGACGATGTGGTGACGGGGTCAAATAACCCCAGTAAAGAAGAAGAATTTGATTTTTATCCATAAGATATTTATTTAATTAAAAATCAAAGAAAAAACCTGATATTTTACAATTCCTTGACCTCAATACAATATAAAAGGAAAATACTACTAGACATTTCACAATATATGATAATATAAACGACTTTAATTTTGAACACAACTTTATTATTTAATGGATATCGCATATACATATCAGTATATACAGAAATATAATTTTAAATCAATTATACAGAAATAATAGTCTAATTACTTTTGAATGGGATAGAATAAAAACAAGAAAGATCAATCATGCTTAAAGCATTGATTATGAAACACTTTCCAACTTCATTGCAATTTTATTTAAACAAGTCTAAAATGCAAAACATTCCTCGGTAATATTTTAACACTTATCAGAATACTACATTAATTTATTATATTTGAAAACTTAAACCTTCATTGAAAAAAATGAACTTCATTCAAATGACGGCATTGAAATATAAATAGCCTGGTTTAAACATCTCTAAAATGCGATACATTCCTCGGTAATATTTTTAAAACCATCATAATACTACGATAATTTATTATATTTGAAAACGTCATCGAAAACAACTGAAATCCATTCCAATGACGTCATAAAAAATAACACGCCTGGAATTCTCTACAAAAACAGCATTTCATTCATACTTGTTCCCATTCATTTCATTCATCACAATACTATAGTAATTTATTTTATTTAAAAACGTATGAACATGGATGTACAAGTAATTAAACTCTATGCTTAAAACTTCATAGAAAAAATCGTCGAAGCTCTGTGTAAAATTAATGAATATTTCATTCATATCAGCTATATTGCAGACTCCATGAGCTAAATGATTCTGTATTAAAGAAATTCAGCAATTATTATATAACTCATTCTATATCTTTTGGTGTTTACATTTTCCATAAGTGAAAATTGGGCTTCGTTGTTGAAATAATCAAAGTTTGATAATCTTTTAAACTCAAATATATTGTAATTGCGTTGTTTCAGTATGTAGATGCACAGAATTTAAGCAAAAATAAAGTGGTTTTAGGACGGATACAACACTCAATATGAATTAAAAAGAACTTAAAAAATCACGATTTTGAGACAAGATGGATGCCATATATCATTTAGAAGTGGATCATGTGATCTTGAAGGAATTCATATAATGGTCACGTGATAGCTTCATATAAGAGGTGTAATTATTATTTTAATTCTTATATAAAAACTACTGAATATATTTCGCTGATTTTTTTTATATATTTTATGGAACAATTTTAGTATTACCTAAAATTTTCGAAGCAATTTGTGAATTTTAAATCCGCTAAAAAAATATTTGAAAAATTAAATCCCATAGGGCTCAATGTATTTCATTTTTTCAACCCGGGTTCAATCCAAAACTAATTGGGTGATATTATTCATTTATATTCCCATAGGTCCTGCAGACCGTCTGAACAACATACTAAAATTTCATTTTGATTAAGTCATTTTTATGGCAGTTATCGTGCTAACGAACAGACAGACAGACAGACAGACAAACAGACAGAATGAACAAAGTCATAAACACTTTTCAACATTGTTGTAAAGTGTTAAAAAAATTATTGCCTAATTAGGCAGTCAATGTTGCAGCAGTACACAAGAAAATTCGTATTACGTCACATAAAGGAATTTTACTCGAAACAATCGGAATATTAGGCAGCATTACTATAAGAGATAAAATAAGGAAATTTATAAAACATATTAAAGGTATCAATGAGCAAGAAGAACATAAAAATACATTTATATATATATTGTGTGATTATGATAAGTTAGGATTTTTGCCAGGGTAAGTATTGCAATTTTGTAAATGGCCACGAAAGTAAAAGAAGAGAAAACCTATTAACAAATATGTTTGAATTTCGGGAAGTGGATATATGGTGACAGATTAAGAGAAAATGAAGTTGCTGATGTTTTGATGATGGTTGTATGTGTAGGTAGTGTGTTGTATATAAGGTTATTATAGGTTAATTTCCTATTTTGTCCAAATTTCTTGATGATGGTTGTGTGTGTAGCTGGTGAGTTGTATATATTGTTATTATATGTTAATTTCCTGTTTTGTCCAAATTTTTATGGATTTCTTGTGGTTTCATGCTTGTCATATGTCCGTTTTTATGACGACAATTCGAGGCATTTGCTAATTCATATGTTGGTATCCGAGAGTGTGCCATGGTCTAGTAGCTAGCTTTAATCGGGACTAAGAAGAGTTCACAATCGCTCTTCCGTATACATTTTTGGCAATATGAAGGCAAATATATATACATATATAAATATATATATATATATATATATATATATATATATATATATATATATATATATATATATATATATATATATATATATATATATATATATATATGGTATCCAGTGCTATCTGTGCACAATGGCTATTTCCTCAACAGTTAGTCACAGAGATACACTTCCAATTGCAAAAATGTTTTAAATTTTAAAATCTATTATCTTAAAATCTATTATTACCGTTTAAATCACTAAATGCATTTCTGAAAGAAATACTGAATATAAATTTTCATACAGTCCCTCGGTCCTACCAATTATATTTAGGACAATCATCCTCATAAAATTTTATGCAAAATAAACAAGAAAGATCAATCGTGCTTAAAGCATTGAATATGAAACACTTTCCAACTTCAATGGAATTTTATTTAAACATCTCTAAAATGCAATACATTCATCGGTAATATTTTAAAACTTATCACAATACTACATTAATTTATTATATTTGAAAATTTAAACATTCATCGAAAAAAAAAGAACTTCATTCAAATGACGGCATTGAAATATAAATTGTCTCGTTTAAACATCTCTGAAATGCGATTCATTTCTCGGTAATATCTTAAAAATTATCATAATACTACAATAATTTATTATATTTGAAAACTTCACCGAAAACAACTGAAATTCATTTAAATGACATCATAAAAAAAAATAACACGCCTGGCTCCCTCTATAAAAGCAGCATTTCATTCATAACATTTCCCCATTCATTTCATTAATCACGATATTATAATAATTTATTTTATGTAAAACCTTAGGACCACGTAGCTACAAGTAATTAAAGTCTATGCTTGAAACTTCATCGAAAACAATCGTCCTTCTCTCTGTAAAGTCAATGAATATTTCATTCATATCAACTATGCAGACTCCATGAGCTAAATAATTTTGCTTTAAAGAAATACATCAATTCTTATACAACTCATTCTACATATTTTGCTGTTTACATTTTACATAAGTGAAAAATAGGCTTCGTTGTAGAAATAATCAAATTTGGATGATCATTTAAACTCAAATATATTGTAATTGCGTTGTTTCAGTATATAGATGCACAGAATTTAAGCAAAAAAAAGCGGTTTTAGGACGGATAGAACACTCAATTTGAATTAAAAAAGAACTTTCAAAATCACGAATTTGAGACAAGATGGATGACATATTTCATTTTAAAGTGAGTTACGCAATCTTTTCATATCACGGTCACTTGATCGCTTCATATAAGAGGTATAATTATTATTTTAATTTTTATTTGAAAAACTACTGAAAATATTTTGCTAATTTTTTTTTATGTATTTTATGGAATAATTTAAATATTACCTAAAATTTTCGAAGTAATTTGTGAATTTTAAATCCGCTTAAAAATGTTTGAAAAATTAGGTCCCATAGGGTTCAATGTATTTCATTTTTTCAATCTCGTTCAATCCAAAACTAATTGGGGGATATTATTTATTTATATTCCCGTAGGTCCTACATACCCTCTGAACAACATACTAAAATTTCATTTTGATTAGGTCGTTTTTACGGCAGTTATCGTGCTAACGGACAGACCGACAGAATGAACATAGTCATAAACACTTTTCAACTTTGTTGTAAAGTGTTAAAAAAATCATCCTTTTACGACCAAAATTGACCGACTTATAAATGTTTAAAGTTGGAGGAGTTTTGTTCTGAAAAATGGTCAGTACGGTCCCTGATTGCTTGGTTGTCTGAAACGGGACATTTTTATGCGTGGGAAAGTGACTTAAGTCATAAAGTTCAACGCTGCATAACTTGGTGAATTTCTGTCGTAAAAGGGAGATTCTTTTTTATTTTGCATGGAATTGTATGAGGATGATTTTCTTAAATATGATTGGTAGGACCGGGGGAACGTATAGAAATTTATATTTCGTATTTATTTCAGAAATGTATTTTTTGATTTAAACATTTCTAAGATAATAGATATTAAAATTTAAATCATTTTTCAATTGGAAGTATATGTCTGTGACTAACTGTGAGGAAACAGCCACTGGGCCCCGATAGCACTGGACATCCTGTATATATAAAATATGCTTTTTATTCTTGAGTAAAATTAGTAAAGTGAGCGTTATTTCTCCTATTTCAAACATTAAATGGATCTGTTAAAATTCAAAACATTAACGGAATCCATGAACATTTTAAATGGATGCATCCTTTAAATGAAATTTGACTGTGCAATAGTGAAGGTAACGTATTATCTTTCAAACATACCCCAACTAAACACAGTCTTATGGTCGTTGATAAGTTCGACCTTACTTTCAAATGAGACATCATGAAAAAAGCCTGCATGTACTCCACTAGACACTACAACTTTAGCTCAGTTGAGTTCTTCCCCGTGGTCGATACAATAAATATACAAAGTTTCAGTTTTCTAGGTCAACTGGGGGGGGGGGGGGTAAGGGAGGAAGTATGGATTTTATAATGTCTGAAGAAGTTTTCGTCGTTCTTCAAATTTCTCAGCCGCAAAGGGGGATATAGAAAACTCGACTTCGTTTGAAGCTGATAAACATGTTGAATGTGATATATACATTAATGATAGTTAATTCTTTATCGGGAGTAATTAAAACGTGTAAATGCATTTAAATGTCTGAATTTTAACCAAACATATACACCCTTAAATATATACATCCTTCAATAGGCCTTTTCTCTATATATACTATTTCGCAAGAAAGTAAAATGAAATACAATATAAAAATTCCCTCAAATGGTAGTTTGATATAATCTGGAATAAAAATACTTTGTTAATAACAGCATAAATAGTTATTTGAAAGTATCAACATGTTTAGAGGCTAAAATCATCCGCATACGATAATTTGAAAGAATTACTTAGAAGTTAATGTTTTTTTTTTACATTTAGCTCCTAATACAATTTGTGTCATTCGTTTTTGTAATGAACTACATAATGATGCAAGTTGCAGTCACCAGTAATTTTAACAAACATTTTTATACATATACTTTTAGAATTACTTTATAATAGCTTAACATATTCACAATACTAAATATTTTACTATTTATTTTATTATTAAGAACGTAATTCCTTATTTGTCACTCAAAAAGTTTCTAAATTCCGATGTTTATTTCGTTCGGAAGTTTTTTTGTTCTTATCTGTTTTTCATTTCACAATAGATTCCTTCCTGGGTGATGTAACTATATTTGACAGACGCCTGCTATTCTATAGTTGCGTAGTTACTTTACCTTTCCTTTCTGAAGAAGTTTTCTAATCAGTTTATACTTTTAATTATGTGCTTGTGCTGTTACAGAAGAAGTATTTCCATTTAAAATATATAGTGCATGTCCCCACGTTTATCAACACTAATCAAGATCACAGATATTTCACACTAATTTAAATTGATTTACCATACCTCTGCACTTCTGCATTTTGAAATCACTTAATGATAAAAGTGGATCTTATCCTAAGTATCATGTTTATCAAATGATTTGTGTACTTTAGTCCGTGCTGTTGACTCAAACATCGCCTTAGCGTACTTAACGCATACATTGCTAATGAACTGCCAAGCTACACATAGTCACAGGCTTTTACTCCATGAATATCTGTTTGTGGAATAAATTAATGGGCAAAACGAGTTTCGCATCTTGAAAATTGATTAAGAAATGTATGCTGCCAAGAATAACCTGATTGTTTAAAATGCACGTGTTAACAAAATACTTTTATTAAATGCTTCGGGAAAACGAAACTGAAAATAAAAGATCAAAGTACCAAGAAAGTAAGTCTCTAACAAAATTAAAGTTATGAAATAACATTTAACATCATTATAATTAGGATTGACATTTCATTGCAGATATCGGTTTCGGATTGGATATTGGACTGTTTGCACCTATTATACGCTCATCACTATGTAATAGCCGATACCTTGCAAAGGACGCAAAAAAATTGATATGCATGTCACGGTGAAAAGCGCCAACACACCGTAAACGTGTGCACACACAAAACTTTAAAGTGTGTGACGGAAATAAAGGATCACACAAACAAAATAAATTAGATATTAAGTGCGACTTACTTACTTTAGATTTTTCTTTGCGTTGTGATTTCTCTATAACACCAGGAACGGCTGCCCAGGCTTACAAAATGCAAACTGGACACACAGGCACACAAAGTAACCACATCAAGTTGGGAAAACATGAGTCAAAATTATTAAAATAATATATTTTATTTTTTTTTATATATATTTATGAAAATATAGAATCACTGAAGACAAACAACTCTGGCCAATTTTTTGTATTAAATATATTTAGCTAATCTTTTAGCATTTGCACTTAATCAGAATATCACTCCTTCAATTTATCTACGTAATAAAACATAAATTTCAAATAATTAATGGAACACAACATCCCTCATATCCTTCTATCACAAGGATGTTAACCTACGAAGCAAATCGCTTCCAGATGCAATAAAGTTGAATTTCGATGTTCTCACTAAATAAATTTTCACCACTTATCTGATGGAATAAACACTGATTTCAAATACCTCTTTCCCATTATCACTGAATTCAGAGATGAGTACTTCGACTCAAGATCTCAATTTTTGATCAATTTTGATCTAAATCGTTCACACTTTTGATGAAGACACATAGATCTTAGCTAGGGTGCGGTAGCCCATTGGTTAGCGCGCTGGAATTGCACTCGGTAGGCCCGGGTTCGATTCCAGCCACTACCAAAACTGCCGCCGTGTTCACGCGGAGTACGATCACGTTAAACATGTGGGTCCGTAAGTCGTACCGTGAGGTTGGTGGTAAGGGAAGGAGGGTACGGTCCCTGTGGATGCCTCCCCCACTGGGTTCCGGTCTAAATTGGGTGGCACTTCCTGGCCGTCCAAACAGTTGCCTTACACCTTTCTGGTAGGTCGGACGGTCTGGGTCTCAACAACAACATTGCTCTTAGCTGAATTCATCGTTCGGCTCTAAACTTCAGAACACCGGACACTGAGGAGTCAATACCGGACCTTTCCGCAAACTTGGCATTAACTGCTGGGATTCACTTCCGAGTCATTAAACATTTTACACCCGGTAATTCCTTCTGGGCCTCTGAAAAAGAGAAGAACATTTTAGTAAAGTGTAATTAAATCCATTGATTTGGCCCACTCGGATTATAAGATTCCTTCTGAATCAAAGTTATAAACCGAAACACAAAAATGACCGTTGGGTCGAATTCTTTTGTGTCTGATTTTTCCGGAGCGAGAAATAAAAGCTCCGTCTCCAACGAAAACCCAGATCCAAGAGAGCCCCTCTACTGTGAAAAATGGAATCCAGGTCGCCTCGACCTTCAAATTCTTGCACGAAATTAACTGTAGCATCCAACGACTTTTGTGCGAAACCTCGCGCCATCGCTTGCAGAAACGAAACCACTGCCCTGCGTATTAATTAAAGAAGTAAGAAATTACTTCGGAACATCTGCGGAAGCGAGATCCCACGCTTTCAGTATGAAAAGTGCAAACTCGAACAGAATTAAAACCTTGGAATAAAAATGGCTTCCGAAAGAGAACGATTTCGGAAAGAAATGAAAAATGTCGTGTTTCACACTCATACAGTCATAAAGCACAATGACATACACAACAATTTTTCAAATTTAGTCCTACAAATCAGTCTAGTATTTCTTTCAGGACTTTTTGGCTGGAGGAGCGAATGAAATTTTAGGGGTAGGCGAGATTTTTATTGGAATTATATAAATATATCTAAATACTGTCACATCAATAGGAGCTAGGCTAACATTAAATGTCTCCGGAGGGGGACGAATACTCGTCTCCGGAGGTATGCTTGCAAGAAGCACTGAGACCAACCTGTTTAAAGTCATAGAAATGAGCTCTTGTTGCAACGGTTAAGTTCATATTAAGATGTTACACTTCCAAAATTGTGGCACACAGGTTTTATTTTTTTTTTCAGGTATTTGTTATTTTATGCTGAAGTATGTATAAAAAGCAATAAACTAGGCCGTGGATGCTGTTACCTGCTATGAGAGCGTGGCTTAAGTTTTGGAAATTAAACTATTGACCATATTCTGTGAGCATTATAATTGCATTTTTTTACTTTCCTTATATACGTAAGGTATAAGGAAAGCATTGTGACGGGGTCGAAAATTCGAATTCGAGTATTCGACGGGAGATTACGTTTCAAGCATCAATAATCACGAATCAAACTTTTTTGAGGCTATGTGTGTGTGTGTCTCATTGTCAGCCACACTGTGGAGACGATATCTCACGAATGGAGCGATTCGAATGGAATTTGGTACAAAAATCACAATCCATGAATACTGGAAGCATATTTCTTTTAAACACAATCGAATGTTCAGACCCCCCCCCCTAAATATTCAAGTGAAATTTTGAAAAAGTCATCAAAAATAAAAACATTTAATATAGTTACACAAATATATATTTCTTATGTAATTTTTCCTTAGAAAACGATTGACGTAAACATTAGAATGCTAGCATGAACCGTTCTCGAGATATTGCACATTCGAATAAATTTAAGAAAAAATCCCATAAGTTAAAAAAATATATTAACTGTTGAGAAACATGTTCACTTTTCATATGTAATATCATGCGATAAATTTGGTGACATTATTTTCGTGGATTTAGCTTGTTCCATTCATGACTCAAGATTCTTTGAGTAACACGTTTGTATTTGAAAGTCATTAGTCATTTACCTGCTATAAGAATAACTTATATCTCCTTCCATAACGCTTGGCGAGATTTTGGCGACGAATTTGTCGGAATATTTTCAACTTAACGAGTTTTTTAAATGTTGCCAAATTAACGAAAATTTCGGCAAATGGTTAAAAATGACGCTAAATCAATGAAAATGACGACTCGTTGACGAAAATTAAATATCTTGAAAATAATATAAGTATCGACTATAAGAATAAGCTATTTTTTTGCTGTAAAAGTAGTAAATTCATTGTATTATCTCAGGAAAGTCATGTGTTGCCCACATAAGATTTTTTAAAAATGTAATACATTTCATTTCCATTCGGTTTTGTCTTGATTTATGTATGTAAGATACAAACAAGTACATAATTGTTATAATTTATTGAATTATTAGAGGAATTTGTATATTAAATTGAATAATTCAGGAATTCGGTATAAAGAAATGACCATATAGTGATACAGTTGTTTTGGAAATTGCAATATATTCAGAAGTGTAAATTTATATAAAGCAAAATATTAAATAATATAGTTAATATTTATTCCCATTTTTTAAAATTTAAACTACATTTGAGTATTTACCAAATAAAGTAATATTGTCTACCATAGATTTTAATTTATTAGTTTTGATCATTAGTTATTTTAGTCTTAATTATTACCTATGCATTTTATATTAAAAATTATTTTGAAGATACTATATCAATTTTTACTTTTCCTGCAATATATGTTAATGTATAGGGAAAGTATTGGAATCATGTCGAAAATCGCTACTCGAGTTTTCGGCGATTCTACATGTTTTGACACCTCTAGATTACGAAAAAGTCATTTTTTGAGTGAAGTTTGAGTGTGTGTGCCTGTGTGTCTGTCTGTCTACCTGCGCAATACATGTATCCACTTTAACTGAAAAACTAATTGACCGACTAATTAGGTAGGTAAGTCACTTGTGGGTGACCCTGGTGCTAATTAGATTTTGGTACGGTTCGGCAAGAATGAACATGCCTTTTTTTGCAAAATGGTTTGCAAAAACCTACGTATCCACTCTAGCTATAAAACTAATTGGCCAAATTTCATAAAATTTAGTAGACACGTCACTTGTGGGATATTCTGGTGCTAATTGGATTTTGGTACGATTCGGAAAAGTAGTACCTGCCTTTTTTTACGTAATGGCCCGCAAAAATCGACAAAGTCTCAAATAAAAGACTACGTGTGCTCTGTATCGATTAAATGCGTGTTCTATACGTAATTTTTGACGAGGAAGGGAATAAGACTAATCCCATTACTTCAGGACTAACCGTTTTCAAGATATGATTTTCTTTTTGCGTTTTTGATACGCCGCCTTTGAAAAACTTTAGAGTTACCAACTCGAGTTTTCGGCGAATCTACACGTTTGGACACCTCTAGATTACGAAAAAGCCATTTTTAGAGTGACGTGTGTGTGTGTGTGTGTCTTTGTGTCTGTCTCTGTCTGCCTGTGCAATACATGTATCCACTTTAACTGAAAAACTAATTGACCGACTATAATTAGGTAGGTAAGTCACTTGTGGGTGACCCTGGTGCAAATTAGATTTTGGTGCGGTTCGGCAAGAATGAATCTGCCTTTTTTGCAAAATGGTTTGCAAAAACCTACGTATCCACTCTAGCTATAAAACTAATTGGCCAAATTTCATAAATATTTGGTAGATACGTGTGCTATGTGTGCTCTGACTATGTGTGCTCTGTATCGATTAAATGCGTGTTCTATACGTAATTTTTGACGAGGAAAAGAGTAAGACTAATCTCATTACTTCAGGACTAACCGTTCTCGAGATATGACTTTCCTTTTGCGTTTTTGATACGTCGCCTTTGAATAAATTTCGAGTTACCAAATAAAAACTAAAATTGAATTAAATCAATTCAGTGTCAGTTTGTGCAATTAAACTCAATGTAATGAATTATTAAAAAAATAAAGAGAACATGAATCTGATGCTGCAAGGAAAGTCATGTGCGGCTCATATCAAATTTTTTTTCTGTAGATACCAAATAGCAAACCATTTTTCAGAAATGCAATCTGCTGCTTTAGAAAATTCCGATCCATTCTCTTTTCAATATTTATCGAATTCTTACTTTCGAGAAAACAAGCTCTTCTTTTCACAAGCTCATGACATAAAACCGACTTCAAAGAAAGATATATACGGTACAGATCAATACAGCTGCTATCCATTCACCATTGAGACAGATATTTTAAGCTTTTCAGGAAGTAGGCAAAAAGTTTAGCATGCATACAGAATATAATCTGATATGATCCATGCGTGACTTTTCCAGTGACTACAGTTTTATATCATTTCGATAAAGTATGAATATATCAAAATAGAAAGTATTGGGATGGAATTAGAGGTTTGAGCATCATAGAATCGGGCTACCATTCCTTCTGATCGTTGTACGTTTTAGCTCTCTTCAGCACGAAATAACCGTTACTATCAATGGTATGAAGAGAACTTGCTATGTTATTGTTGTTTTTAAATCCCAGATCGTCCGACCTACCAGAAAGGTGTAAGGTAACTGTTTGGACGGTCGGGAAATGCCACCCAATTTAGACCGGAACCCAGTGGGGGAGGCATCCACAGGGACCGTACCCTCCTTCCCCTACCACCAACCTCTCGGAGAGAGCTTGCTATGTGTCACAATGTTGAGAAGTTCTATGAAAACCGTCAATTTCAATCTATCGCTCTATTGATATCAAATTTCATAGAAATTCTGTTCGTGTATTTTTGCCAATGTTCATTCAGGTCCTCAAAATCGAAGCCTCTAGTATAATCACTTGGTGTCTGTGATGTTAAATAAACTGTAGAGAATGTGGGCACACACTAAAATATGGTGATAATTATAATTAGTTTACTTGTGACTGCCGCATTGTAAATTTACATAGTAGTTGCAGTTGTGATATACAGCCACTGGTGTCGTTCGGTGTTAACTGTGAGTAAAATGATTCATTAAACATTCAATGAATTATTCATCACAGTACAATGAAGATACTTAATTGTACTCAAATTTAAATTTCATTATAAATATTACTTATATTAAAATATTTTCATGATTAAATTCACAATTAATATTTAATGCTCTACTTTGTACATATTAACAGTTACTACGAGTACATTAGTTACATATTATTCTGCTGAAATGCTATATGTGTGATACAGGGTCTATTTTTACTTTCCTTATATACATAATGTATAAGGAAAATATTGTGACGGGGTCGAAAATTCGAATTCGAGTTTTCGACGGAAGAGCACGTTTCAAGCATCCCTGATCACGAATTAAACATTTTTGAAGTGATGTCTGTGTGTGTGTGAAAGTATGTGTGTGTGTGTGTGTGTATCAGTGAGCCTGTGGAGACGATAACTGACGAACGAATGGACCGATTCGAACCAAATTTGGTACAAAAATCACAATCCGTAAACACTGGAAGTCTATTGTTTTTATACGTAATCGAATGCTCAGAACCCCCCTAAATTTTCGAATGAAATTTTGAAAAAATCGTCAAAAAATCAAAACCGCTAATAAAGTTACGCAAATAGACATTTCTTATGTAATTTTTCATTAGAAAACGATTGGCATAAATTTTAGAACGCTAACATGAACCGTTCTCGAGGTATTGTACATTTTAAAAAAAAATTATGAAAAAGTCACATAAAAAGAAATTCCTATTGAGAAACATGCTCACTTTTCATATGTAATACCATGCGATAAATTGAGTGATATCATTCTCGTGGATCTAGCTCGTTCCATTCATGAAAAAATATACTTTGAATAATACTTTTGTATTTGAACACCAATAGTCATTTATCTGCTGTAAGAATAAATTTTTTCTTAGTGCATAACGCTTGGCGAGATTTTGGCGACGAATTTGGTGGAATGTCGCCAACTTGGCGACTTTTTTGAAATGCTGCTAAATTAATGAAAATCTCGCCAAATGGATAAAAATGATGCTAAATCAATGAAAATGACGACTAATTGTCGAAAATTCAATATCTTGGAAAGAATATTAGTATCTACTATAAGAAAAACCTATTTTTTTACTGTAAAAGTAGTAAATTCATTACATTATATATGGAAAGTCATGTGTTGCACACATCAGATTTTTGTTGTTGACATAGAATCATGTCTATGATCATTTTTTGAGATGAGATAAATAAAAGGTTACCTTATTCTCTTTTGTGCACATCATGTGGCGTAATTGGTAAAGATACTACGTCCTTTTTAACACTTTACAACAAAGTTGAAAAGTGTTTATGACTTTGTTCATTCTGTCTGTCTGTCTGTCTGTCTGTCTGTCCGTTAGCACGATAACTGCCGTAAAAATGAGTTTATCAAAATGAAATTTTAGTATGTTGTTCAGACGGTCTGTAGGACCTATGGGAATATAAATAAATAATATCACCCAATTAGTTTTTTATTGAACCCGGGTTGAAAAAATGAAATACATTGAACCCTATGGGACCTAATTTTTCAAACATTTTTTAAGTAAATTTAAAATTCACGAATAGCTTCGAAATTTTTAGGAAATATATTTACATTATCCCATAGAATATATAAAAAAAAATTCAGTAAAATATGTTAAGTAGTTTTTTAATTAAAAAAATTATTTTATATAGGGAAAAAAACAAATTCAATTAAATTCTGACTTTGGGATATCTTCCAGAAAGAAAAGAGAGAGATATTATATAATAAATATCTCTCCATTTGTTTAATCGTTTTGCATATGGGAGTGGCTTCATATTTTAAAATAAATTTGGTAGATAACAATTTTTCATTTTTTTAAAATTTTATATAACTCTTCATGATAAATTTAATTGATGGCATTTTAAATGCACTTTCCTACGTCCTAGAGAGTTAAAATTTGGTACACAGCTTAAATTTGTTGAACATTTTATTCGACAAAAATTTGATGGATCTTTAAATATAGATCATACATTTTTTTCGAAATGGCCTGAAAATAATCCCCGTTCACTTCTATAAATCATTGGTGTAATATTGTTAAAAATTCTGATGTGGACAGCACATGTCTTTCCCTGCAGACTCATATTCGTTCTCTTTATTTATTCAATGATAATTTGAGTTTATCTGCACAACATAAGTATTTTAAATGACATTGAATTTACACGTTAAACTTAAATTTGGTTCTCATTTGATAGCTGGACTTATTGTCAAAGGTGGCGCAGCGAAAACGCGAAAAAACTAGAATATCTCAAGAACGGCTAGTCCTAGAGTAATGGGTCTTATTCTTTAATAGTCTTATTCTTTTTGTTGTCAAAAATCACATATAAAATAGGAATTTAATTGATATAATTGAGCACACGTAGTCTTTTATTTTTATATATAACGATTTTTGCTGGCCATTTCGCAAAAATAGCCCGTTCCTTTTTCCCGAATCGTAGTAGAATAACCTACAAATGATTTATATACAAAATTTTGTTAAATTTGGTATATAAATCACTTGTAGGTTATTGAAATATTATACTCCAAATTTTGTTAAATTTGGTTCATTAGCTTTTAGCTAGAGTGGATAAAGGCAATTTCTGCGGCCATTTCGCAAAGAAGGCAGATTCTTTTATTACGAATCGTACTATAATCTAATGAACATCAGGATTTCCCACAAAATACATACCTACCAAATTGTATGAAATTCGGTCCATTAGTTTTTCAATTAGAGTGGATGTAATATCCACACAAACACACAAACATACACAGATACACCCTTACACACACAGACGTCTTCCTAAAACTAGTTTTTTCGTGTTCTAGAAGTCCCAAAACGTGTAGATCCTTTGAAAATTCGAGTTCCGATCTTCGGCACGATTCCAATACTTTGAGTACATACACATACACATATATATTATCTGTGTATTATCTGTGTATCTAAATTCCGTGCCTATGCAATTACAATAGTTGTGATTTTAAATGATCCCTAAACTTTTATTATTTCTTCAAGGAAGCCTAATTTTAACATATGCAGAATGCAAATATCTCAAGCGATTGTAAGATGAATTACATAAGAATTGCTGAATTTTTTTCACACAAAATTATTTAGCTCTGGAGTCTGGAATACAAGTTATATGAATGAAATATTCATTGATTTTGCATAAAGAATCAGATGATTTATATTTCGATACAGTTTTAAATATTTAAGTATAATAAATTACTGTAGTACTGTGATAATGTAAAAGATATTACCACTGAATGAATCACATTTTAGAAATTTTTAAATGAAATTACATTTCAGTTGGAAAGTGTTTCATAATCAATGCTTATGCATGATTGATCTTTCTTGTTCGTATCTATAGTTGTACTTTTACATGACTCGCAAAATCTTTTTTTCCAAAACGTCATTGTTGAATTCTAAGAATATTTTCACCATGACCTCTTCTTAACACAATCGCAATGACAGTATAATATTTTTGAATTCAAAATTGAAATTTTCTCCTATAATATCGCCATAATGCAGTGAGTGAAATATATGGAATCACAAAATTGGAGTGAATTGGAATGAATAATTCATCCATTGCATGAGGTTATCTACGGCCTCCCCATGGCTGTTCATTCGCTCTCAGGCCTCTGTATGCCCATTGGCCTACAGGCCTCATAGGGGCCGATCAGACTTCCATTGTAGAATTTCCTATATAGCCCGCGGAATTGACTGAATCAACGAACCTCATGTGCCGTGATATCATCATTTATTACCTTGATCATCAATTATTGTCCTCCCATATAATAAAATTTGGCGCCTTCTTGTCTACTGTCTGGTGCCATCTTGTCGTCTTGCTATTTTTAGTAACGTATGAGCACTTTTTAAGACCACTGTATCACAGTGTCATTTCAGATATCAGCTATTTTGTGCTGAATAAATTTAAAAAAATTTAAGCTGGCTTATAGATGCTTGTATCTGCAAAAGCAGCGCGATCCTAGCTTTGGAACTACGTGTAAATAAGTATTTTATAAAATCAGTAGGCCTTAATATATGCTGATTGAATAGTAGTGATAATTTTCTATTCTAAATTCGTACAAATGTATCTTTTATACTCTTTACATTCCTCTTTGTAGCAGGTTACAGTGAGTATAAAAGACAGATTTACACGTTCGGGACAAATCGGATACAAATCACACTTTAAGATAATATTATTTATACGAATGTTTCAAAGACTATCCCACGTGTAAATATGTGGTCGTACGAATTCGTCAAATATAGGAAATTAGTACGATTTTTCAATGGGTATGAATAAAATACCTAATGATTTCATAAAATATTTATTTTTCATATTATGGCAAGTATTTAAGCCAGCAAAAGGAGAGGAAACTAACACTCTTAAAAACTATGTCCCAAGTTTTTGTACAAACATTTTGTTTAACAATGTATGTCATTTAGCGTTAATAGTCGTTTTAATACAAAATTGGCTCGGTTAAATTTCTCGATACTATAACAGCCCCACATATTAATGAATTTTCACAAAACTTTATATCCGGCTTTATTATAAAAAAAAATTAGAATTAGATAAATTTTCTTAAAATCGAGCGAATACTTCGAAATTTTATATTCGTTAACATGGCATCATAGGATAAAATTTGACATAATCACTCATGAAAGTGTTTGTTCATGTCTCAATGATCAGGAGACAAAATAATTCTATCAATGTTGTGAAAAATAGCCAAGATACAATTTTTTGTTAGTGATATAATGAGCCCTCTTGGGGGGGGGGGGAGTTACCCCCATACATTGCCAAGAATGGCACCTATCGAAATATTTTTTTCACTATAAAGTGATGGGTAACAAGCTATAATTGCAATCATTTGGACTGACGATACCGATTTTCCATAATGTTTCTGACATATTAAAAAAAACTGTTAAAAATGGATTCTGGTATAAAACAGTCGAGTTGAGACACACTACAGTGAAATTTCCTTCCTTTGAGAGAAATCAAAAATCCGTCTCAACTAGATTCTGAATCGTAGTCGACGCAGTAATTGTGTTTGGATTCAGTCTTCTAGACCACCGCGGATTGTCTGAAAAATCTTGAATAACTTAAAAACAAATTTCTCCGACCCTGGTGTAAAACAAAAATATCGGCTTTAGTTAAATTCTGTTTCGTAGATAATATTATACGTGTTGTTGTTATAGAGACCCAGACCGTCTGACCTACCAGAAAGGTGTAAGGTAACTGTATGGACGGCCGGGAAGTGCCACCCGATTTAGACCGGAACCCAGTGGGGGAGGCATCCACAGGGATCGTACCCTCCTTTCCCTAACACCAACCACTCGGAAGGACTTACGGACCCACATGTTTAACGTGATCGTAGTCCGCATGAACACGGCGGCAGTTGTGGCAGCGTGCAAATCCAGCGCGCAAACCACTTGGCTACCGCGCCCGAAATGTGTCAACAGCACGCGGTGTTCCCAGGTGGTTACCCACCCAAGCACTAACCGCGCCCAATGCTGCTTGACTTCGGTGATCTAACGAGACCCGTTGTTTTCACCACGGTAAGGCCGTTGGCTCAATATTATAAGTGTGCAAAGTTTCATTTTTTTAGGTTACCAGGGGACCTCTGAAGGGTCTACAAAGACATAAATACTTTAAACCATTATTATATAGATACTTTCAAAACTGCTACAATTTTTTAATTACTTTTGCATATTTCCAAGCAGTGATAATTAAATTCTAGAAATACTACAATAATTCGGTATTTAAATAGTTATTTCTTAGACGATAATTAAGCAAGACCAGAAAATTTTAAAATCAATGAGCTCATTAATCGCAGTATCCCGTTTCTATCAAACCAGTATCCAGTTTATATATCCTTGTATACCCAAGACGTGTCAGATCCTTTAAAATTATATGTTGTTGTTTAACAGCATTTCATCAAGGATTATACTGATCGCAACTTAATGTACAAACAAACTGATTGTAACTTTATGTTCAAATACTGATTATGATACTGATTATACTGGTTGTAACTTTATGTTTAACTACTGGTCATAATGCTGATTATACTGATTGTAACTATGTACATAACAAAAGTAAGGAAAATAATTGTATTGCGCGTTTTTATAGTTTCTTAATATAATAATTAGAGAAAAAGTGTTGGAAGTTGATGCATTCAAGTTTTGTTTTAAGATGATAACCATGATAACCAAAGTTCAAGTTATCATTGTCATAATTTGAAAATTGATTTTAAGTTTGTTTGATTTCAAGGTTTAATTACTATGAATTATTATTCTATTATAGCAGCTAAAATTTAGTTGTTTTTATTATATGCTTTGATATAAATAAAGTTCTCTGACTGGAGCTATCGTAATTCCTTTTCTTTCTTGGGTCTGACACTAGATGAGGGACGTCCACTGTGACGTCATGTTAAGCGTTGAGATTTTGAATTCTCTGTGTTCTCCTCTTCTCTTTGTGTGGATGTTTTTGTAGATTGTGGCGTTGACCGTTCTTTTTATTTTGTAATATGCAGAATGCAATAAAAGTTTTATAGTATTAGCGTCCATTTAAGTATATAAATTAAATATCTATATTACAGTTTAAAGACAAAGTACTATATAATATTGCAGTTTTAAAATGTTTATGAAGGCTTTTGGATATATATAATTTAATTTCAACATAGTACTAACCACGGTAATAACAAAAACTGGATTCTTATTAGAAGGGTAAGCTATTTAAGGAAATTTCCTCCTTTACTGTAGTCTTTTCATGAATTATATCAATAAATATTAGACTTTAATTAGTCATTGTTAGGATATATTACTTGATATATTAAGTGCTATTACATATTAATATTCACATTTACATTGAAATTGTCAATTAAACATTGTAAAATTTGTGTAGATGTAATGGTTTTTAAATTTATACATTCATACACTTATTTTTAAATAAAAATAAAATCGAAGGAGTCAATATACTTACATTAAATTAGTTTATTGATCCAGATATAAAAGAAGAATGTTATCTACTTATTGTTCATAGTTCTAATATAAATTACTGTATTTGAATGCAAGAAAAAAAGTTGGGATCCTACATTTATATTTTTTATGATTTATGACATTTTATTTTGCTTCATTTATTCTTAATTTCTATAGAGTTCTAAATCTTGTATGTATATATCTTATATTTTGCATAATGAAGATTTAGTTTCAAAAGTTGTACAAAGCAGTTTTGCTGATAGTGATTTGCTACGAGTGACATTCAATTTAATTTTAATTCATATATTCTGGTAAAATGTAAGATATTTATAACTGAATTCAGATAGCTTATATTTTAATTAATAGTTTATATTAAACATTCAGGATATCAGAAGTAAAATACGCAAGTGCTGAATTCCGACTATTCTGAATGTTGCCTAAAACGAAAAATAACTATAAAGAACTAACGACGTTCTGTTGCCTAAAACGAAAAATAGATTGTACCTTTGATGCACGTTTATATGTCTATATTCTACAAGAAATGGAAATTAATATTTGATTGGAATCATGCACATACACTACAGAAGCTTAGGATTATACAAATATAGCGAATTTTTTATAGATGTAATCAAAAATAAAATCATATAAGATAAAAATGTAAGAGTGAATTTAATTTTTTTATTACTTTAAAGCATAATAATTTATAAGATGATCTCCTGGTTGTTTCTGAAATTGTTCTATTTATTGAAAGTGTTAACTTGAAACTGTGGATTTTCTTTTTTAAAGCGTATAAAGAAGAGCAAATGTTAAGTTTTGGCATGCATTAGTAGTTGATGTTTATCACACTTACCTCGAATTCAAGACATAGTCAACACAAATTTTACACTTTAAATAGCATTTTCATGTCTATTATTTTTTCTAAATTCTAAAAATATAAAAGAACATTTTTTTTAAGTTGCCAAATTTAAGGAAATCCTTTTTTAGTAATATGTTTACTTGATATTACAAATTTGACGATATATTGAAACATTCCACATACTTAAAAATAACTCTCCGGGCTGTAGAAAAATTATACCCAATATACATTTTAATAATTAATTTGCGATATTTTAAAATACGAATATTTTTCTGCTTTCGTTAATAAGAATTCATATACTTTGAAGTATTGGAAATTTTTTCCATAAACATCTCTGAAAATATTTACATCTTTTAAAGTTAAAAAATACTTTTAATATTTAGCATTCATAATGCCTATTACTTGTTGTATTCCTAGATGCAAATTTAATTACTTCCGAAAAAAGAAGAGTTTTTAACTTCTCTTAAAAAAAAATAGTCCTAATTATGAAGCGTTGTTACAGATAATTCCTAGAAAAGATTAGACACCTGGTTCTAGAATTTCAAATCAATTGCTTGCTCTTTGTTGGCGATTATTCCATGTACAATATTTCATATTGAACATTCAAAGAGATTATTTCTTATTTTATATCTGGTGAAACAATGCAAAAAGAAAAATACCTGTCATTTGCCTTATGTGTGTGTTTAATTTGTAAAACTATATTATATTCTTATTTATATATTTTTAATTATATTATATTATTATTTATATCTCTATATTTATATTCTTTTCATGCGCTATACAATTTTTCTTCTACTATATTATTTTCCTTGTATGGTAATTAGTGGTTAAAACAGGATGCTTGAAACTAATATTTAAGTATTATACACTTTCTCTGTGTTTGTATATTAGATTTGTTCTTAAATGATGTCATACATATTATATCTTTAAATATCATTTGTACGAAACCCTTTATGAGAAACATGGAGAAAGTGAAAGGGGAGAGGGATCAGTCAGATAATGAGTTTCTTTCAAAACTGATTGCAATCTTCTTGTGTTTCCTTGGCAATCTTGTGCTCCTTTTGTTCAACGGTTGCCATACTTTGATGTTGTCCTTGGATGTTGTCCAGATTTGATTAGTTGCCCCACTTGTTTTGACTTTGCTCCGAGGCGCTAACGATGTCGCTGGAGCATGTCTTGTGCACGGTGCCATACCCTCGCTATTGCCTCTGTAAAACTTGTAATGTGTTTTATTCGTGTTGTATCACAGTATCCTCTTTTCCAATCCTCTTTAGAGGCAACATAATAATTTTTATGAAATCGTCCGTATAAAGTTGCTGAAATGCTAAGTGAATAGCATGCATTTTTGATATCATTAACATAGATATTGATTTAATTCATTTAAATTAAATTTTAAAATGCATATTTTGTTATCCAATCTGCCTCTTTTTCATATACCACTTGGCGTAGTCTGAGATAGAACAAATCAAAAAGAGCATTAGCCGTGAGTTTGTTAGAACTAGCATCAGCTTTTTCAAGAAAACCTCTATGATACTGCCAATACAGGATAGAAGATGCCCAGGAGATGCCATAACGGTCATGCCCTTAGTACAAAGTGGTTATATATTTTCATCCCGTTCAATCTTCATATATTCTAAATATACCTGCTTCTGAATTTTGGAAGGTCAGTCTGTTTTCTCCTGTCTCCAGTAGATATTATGAAGAGTATATAAGATAGTATATATGGTAAATATTATACAGGGTAGATATTATACAGGCTGTCCACAGCAATCGGTGCCCAATGGCTATTTCCTCAACCATTAGTCACAGAGATATACTTCCAATTGCAAAAATGTTTTAAATTTTAAAATCTATTATCTTAGAAACAGTTTAAATCAATAAATACATTTCTGAAAGAAATACGAAATATAAATTTTCATACGGTCCCCCAGTCCCACCAAGTATATTTAGGAAAATCATTCTCATACAATTTCATGCAAAATAAAAAAAAAAATCCTTTTACGACAAAAATTCGCAGAGTTATGAAGCTTTAAACTTTATGACTTAAGTCGCTTTTCCATGCATAAAAATGTCCAGTTTCTCGCAACCAACCAATCAGGGGCCGTATTGACCATTTCTCCAGTCAACCAACCAATCACGGACTGTATTGACCATTTCTCAGCACAAAAAGTTATCCAACTTTAAATAGCTATGAGTCGGTCAACTTTGGTCATAGAAGGATTTTTTTTTATTTTGCATAAAATTGTATGAGGATGATTTTTCTAAATATAATTGGTAGGACCGGGGGTCTGTATAAAAATGTATATTTTCTATTTCTTTCAGAAATGCAGTTATTGATTTAAACTGTTTCTAAGATAATAAATTTTTAAATTTAAAACATTTTTGCAATTGGAAGTGTATCTCTGTGACTAACGGTTGAGGAAATAGCCATTGGGCACCGATAGCACTGGACACCCTGTATATTATATAATATCTACAGGATTACTTCTAAATAACCACTTCTAAATAACAAGCTCGAGACCTTTGCTTTTACATATATATTCTCGAAAGCGAACCTATAAGTCGTTGGTAATGATTTTAGGCAGTTTAAAATATAGTGTAGTTAAAGTAAATGACTTTGCTAAATTGCACCAACTTATGAAAACAGATATTTTCGTACGGTTTCAAATTAACATATTTTCTAATTTTAACCCTCTGAACTCAGATATTTAATCCGATTTATCGTATCATTTTACAATTCATGAATCATTTCAGCGATTCGATTAATCTTTGAAGCAAGAGTTCTGGTTTTTATAAACGTTACATATATTTTATAAATGATTAAAACTGTTTTCACGTCTCAGAAACATTATATGGACTTAATAAAGCTTTTTGAAGACAGTTTAACATTTACTTTAAATAAATGTATTCATTATTTTCAAGACAGTTTCGCTTTCATTTCAAAATATTTTAAATAGAACAGACGTATTTTCCATTGCATGTTTAATTTATTCACTGAGATATATGCAATTGGAGAATTTGTGTGTATCTAACTTATAAAAGCAATAACATTAGTTTTAAATGAGTCGAATTTAATGTTTAAGTTAAATTGCTTTCTCCTCAGTTATTGAACACAGGGAAATGGATGTAATAGTACTTTGTCAAATGATAGAGAAAGGTAAGGTAATTTTGAATATCGCATAGCTCCAATTTTAAGGAAAGCTAATTTAAAAATAAATTTATAGTTTTATTTGAAGTAATAAAATGAAGTGAACTTAAATAAGGAAGCATTTGTGAAGCATTTTTATGCGATTATCTTTAAACAGAAATGTACTTGGAACATTGTTCATTATAGATACTGTTCTGTTTGGATGAACAATAAAATTGCATTTTTATAAACTTTTTTACATGTAATATTTTAAAATTAGAATACTTTCATATTTGATTGATTTCGCGTTATTTTTTTTCTGTTCAGTTATCCAGAAACTTTTATTCAATATGTAAGATATTTTTTAATAATTTTCTCTAAAACTGTAAAAAAATGGAACACATGATGTCTAAAATGAGATTGATTTGTTAAGGTAAATTTTATTTTAAATTATTGTCTGAATAAATAGGATAAGCTCGTTAAACAATGTTATAAGAAAACGATCATAATGACTTACTTAAAAAATTATTTAAAAGTCAGTGTGAGACCAGAAATAGATCTCACAGTTGTTGGTGAGATAGATTTATGCCAGTAATTTATGCGTCACAGTACCTCTAGTCTGAATGACGCCAAGTTTTACAGCACGTGAACCCAAAGGTCAGATAAAACCATAAATTTAGGGGTGTCAAGAAAGACGGGGTCGAACGATCTCGTAAGAAATTGGAAGTAACGACATTGGATAAGTTTAACCAATGGAGAAGGTGCTTATTGTGTAACCCTGAAGGCCGCAAATGAGATAAAAGGGGGAGTAACAGTCCTGAGGCAAAAAAGAGCCGCAACCGATGACTTAAGAACAACCCTATGATAAGATAAATGACGAAAATTTTAAGAAATACTTGCTCGATACGATGACTTGATGGTGAAACAGACGTATTACACGACGTTTAAGGTATAGCGAGATAGCGAGAAGATGACTTACGTATGACTTGGCGAATACAGATATGACTACGAGAACTTCATAAGTACGAGTGTTCGAGCCAGCAGTAAAATATGATGGTCGTATTACGTGTGGTGAATAATATTTCGAGTTAATTCAAGTAATATGATCGACGAAGTACCTGCCGGTGGCCAAGCCAAGGCAGCCTGGAAGGTTTAATTTGAGGAATATTCCTCAAATATGATATCTGGCCCTAACTACATTTCAGGCAATTTAAGTGATCTCACATGGTCTCGCCAATAGAATAATTAATAATAAGAATAATTGTTGTAATAAAATAATTGAGTATGTTATGTTGTTATTAAATGATTTATCGTTAAAGTTAAAATGGTGCAGTCAATTTAGTATTATATTAATTAATATTCTTTTACAGAACTCACGCGAAAGATAAATAATTGGAGGGTTTGTAGCGGCACACAATGCAATGTACGAATAATTATGAGTTCCACTATGCACGATTTTACGGCCATGTTAAAATATATAAATATATGGTAATAATAAGTAAGCTAAAAGTTCAACTTTAAGTATATTTTTGTTTCGGTTTCCTGCAGTCAGTACCAGAAAACTAAATCTAGTAAACTAAATATTAGTTTTTATTTTAAGATTCCGACTACTATCATAATTTGGTATAAATCCTGCAAGTAAAATATTACTTATGTTGTGAGGTGACCCAAAAACCTCTGGTAAACCTCTGTTTTACATTGCGGCAACTTCGACTGTTTTTCCTCTCATCGAAAGTGGTCGATATGGTAAAAGGTTCATAGCACTATAACACTAATTAGAAGACCTGAGTTCGATTCATAGTTTCTGTAGATTGTAATGAAGAGATATATTGTTTTGTAACATTAATGTCCAAGCCAATAATATTGTTGATAACATCCAACAATTGTAATACTAGTTTGGTGACGGCACTATGGAGTTGAGATAAACTCTGATTTTATGCTGGAGCCAGATATCGGTTAGAATTAAAGGAATCACGTAGAAGCCAGCATGTCTGAGCGCTAATTAGAAGGTCGGAGCTCAATTTTTGTTTCTAATACTATATTGTGAGTCATAATTGAAAGGAAGATGAATGTTCTATAATTTCCCTAACATCATTTTTTTTTCACAGTGACGTAAGATTTGCGTCACACTGTGACTTTGGGACGTCGCAGTACGTCTCGGCAATGAGGTTACAGCGAAGTCATTTTGGTCATTTTCATGGTCGTTTGTGACGTCGCATATTAACTTGTTTGTGACGTCACATTCTAATTGCCATTGTAATGTGGTCACATTGTTACGTGTTAATTAAATTGTGGAAACGTCACGTTACTAATATGTAACGTCAGAGAAGTCACAAATATGATGTCACATTGTGACCCAGGTGTCCCGTGACTACAACGTCACTGTAACACATATGATGATCTTTGGTGTGTCAGGTTATGTCTGAACAAAGGAAATAGTATAGTAGCGGCTACTGAAAGCTAGGGTAGCCTCCCTTGGTAATGATTCGAAAGAAGAGGATTTAAGGTATTGCATAAAATGATTAAAAGTATTGCATAAAAAGGTTTAAATAATGGAAAAGTAAACATACCTGAGCATCAACTGTAAGATCCTGTTTGATTTCCGGTTCCGGTTGATCGTAATTTCCATTAAAATCAACTGTAATAATATACCTTTGGCTTTTAAACGTACAGAAACGATATTTTGCGACCATTAAAACTATGTTTCAAACATTATAAACTAATAAAATCTAAACAGTTTAAGCAAAAATATAGGATATCCCATTATGTTTATCAATTTTAATGAGTTCCTAAATATTATATAATAATTGTGAAATACTTATTTTGTCATTTTTGACTGTAAAAGGGGTATATTTGAATTCTGTAAGAACGAGATGTGACGATATTTTTCAGAGAAAATAACTTTCTTCCAATACATTATATATGTTGAAAAATAAGCAATAAATAGGAAAGTAGAGCTTTAGTATTTGTGTTACTTTCTATTATCATGCATGCATACATTAAGTTTGATAATCACAATAAGATATTTTCTCAGAATTTATTTAGATTTAATTTTGAAATATTTTGAAGTTTGATAGCAGTACATACATTCAATTAATTAAATAACAGAAAATATCCTTACTGTGAATTAAAGAAGCAGACAATTTTCTATACGCAATTGCCTATCCCTTTAATAACATGTGCAACACTGCAAAAACCATAAATTTAAACAATTCATATTCATATGTACGCAGGATCTGTACACGATTCACAAATTTTAAATGCATATTTAGAACCAACTTGCAAATTTGCGCAAAATGTATCTACTGAACGAAGTAAAATAAATAGTCTATCTTGCAAATTGAAAGATCATTTCATGTACTCTGAATATCAAGCAGATTTGCTGATAGTTCCAATTCAGATGATAATCAAATTTACAATTCAAAATGGACGCCCTTTCTTTGGATAAGATAATGCATGTTAAGTGAGGTGTATATAGTGCTTTGAATTTTCACTTAACTTCCCGTAGGAAATTCAGCACAAGATGAAATGGATGTTATGTCAACTGATTCTTTCGCAAATCGCAGGAGAATGAGTTGCGTAACAGAATGGATTCTAATGCACTTTAACTGAAATTAAAACTGACATTAGGTCAAAGACTGAAGAAAACACTCACTGTAAGGAAGGGCAACGGATCTTTAGACGGAATGACAGAAATATGGATTAAACTGTAATTTCTTATTTATCCCTGTTCATATTTAAACTATATATATATATATATATATATATATATAATTTAAATATCATATAAATATTATAATATATATATATATATTATAATATTTATTTTGAAATATTATACTTAATTAGCTTTTCAGAATTTGTAGATTATCTGATAAAAAATATCATACTATGCATATAATTAAACTTAAAATTACTAGCAAATTATATAAATATCCAGCTTATTTAGTACATAATTAAAAAGTTTGGAATGGTAGATTATACTTAATTTCTCTCCCCAGTATCTTATTTTAGCCAGACATTCATTTTCTTTTGAATAAGCATTAGCATGTATTTACATGTTCTTACTGTTGAATATCACATTTTATCTTCTTTTCGTATTACTGTTATTTCTTTCTCACGATTGGCAACAGCATCAGATTGGCGACAGTCTGCTTTATTTTTTGAGATTGGCAACATTGGTCTCATTATTCAATGCTCCAATGGATCAGACGTATGCAGCGTGTATTCAGGTATTCTTGTTTTCTATTATTTTTCAATCTTTATGCATGTTGTCCAAGTTATCAAAATTTATAGATATAATCCATCCCTGATATCAGAAAAATGCATTTTGTATTAATTTCTGTAAAATTCTTGGACTTGATAAAGAGTTTTATCGAATTGAACAATTCATTATTAGGCCTAGGGCTTGTTCACGTGTAAAGCTATAAACTATTTCGTTCACATGTAAAGCTTTACATGTAAAGCTCACGTGTAAAGTAATATTTAAATATATATATATACTCTTACAATAAAGTGAAATAAAAATAGGATATATCCTATAGAAGCCTGAAATTAAAAGAACGATTCACTACAAAGGAGGAGGCGCAAATGCTGCTCAATTTTCCTAGTAGAATACATGAATGTAAGCAGATAAAGCCGGGAGTGACCATATGAATTTTATGGCAGGGGTTTTTTATTTAAAAATGGCAGGGGTGGATTGCGACACCCCTTTCCCGCTTAAAGCAGCTTTTACCACCCGTAAAGCAGCTTTAGCAACCTGTCGGGTTGTAAAAGCTGCTTTAAGCGGGGACGGGTGTCGCAATCCACCCCTGCATTTTTATGTAATTCATATGGTCACTCCCGTCTTTATCTGCTTACATTCATATATATATATATATATATATATATATATATATATATATATATATATATATATATATATATATATATATATATATATATATATATAAATATATATATATATATATATATATATATATATTTATATATATATATATATATATATATATATATATATATGTATATATATATATATATATACATATATATTAGGACGCCCGGTCTCTGGATTAGGAGAGGGCGTACTGCTTACATGGAGACTGAAACTCACGTCCCCATACATTTTACAATATTATCTTTGGCGGTTATTTGAAACACTTATAATGATCAAATAATATCTGGAGAAAATATGAAACCCAGAAAATTAGAAACAGAAGCTAGTTTTATTCAAAGAATGCTGAAATATAGGCCGGAGTTCTAATTTACCGTTAATTCTGTAACATTGTTGCAAACGAACAGTAAAACAGAACTATTAGATATACACGTTAAAATTGACTTATTGTGTGCTGTAAGAAAGAAAACTTTCAGTGGTAAGGAATTGCACGCATATGCGTAGAAAACCATACATACAAGATATCTTAGGCAAGAATGGCTTCATGTTTACAAAAACGTCTTCAGGCACTGTATAGAGGTGAATACAGACAGGTGCGGAATTAATTTGGGACTTTTTGTTTTTTCCATTTCCTTGGGAACATATACGATCCATTTTGATGGAAACGTAGCGGGTATTTATATTGTCATCTATCAGCTTAGAGTTAGAAAAAAGTCTAGGAGGGCAGTTATACTTTACTATAACTATCCATACTATTACTGCCTTTAAAAATCCCGAGTTACCTAGAATCGAAAGTTGTAGATAAAATTTCAAGAACATTAAGGGAAAAGGCAATGATGAGATATTACGGTGAATTCGGGCACATTATGGAATTTTTATGAATGAATCGGCTCATCTAGCTAAAAAGTCATTCTCAAGGGTCAAATATCTATAAATAAGATCCCTTTTACATCAGCATCTACGATAATAAATTAATTCTCAATGTGAAAAGAAAACAAGACTTGATAATCAACGTGGGGAATGGAAAGATACCATCATACGCAATCCTCCCGCATCAAGATGAATAAGTGCAGCAGCCTTTAGACTTGTCACTGGGCATGATTAAATGGCAAATATTTTTATGGATTTGCCTTTTGTGGAAATGCAAATTGTACCCTATAAAACGAGAGCGTACCGAAAGAGGCACAACATCTTCCTATGTGCACTTCACGATCTAATAGCAGTATCCCTGGAAGATACTGGAGACTCAAAATTTGAAGAGAACGATTGAACAGCAGCCTAACTAGATATCTGACCAGTTTTTGTTCCTGTGTTCTATATGCCACTTTGATGATAGTTTTCTTCCATTACCCCCTTTTATGTGGTTTGTATCTAACCTGAATGATAATGGACTATGTCGTATTCCACCTCATTAAACTCAATCTCAAAGACGTGTATTATATCTCTGCACACATCTTTTTATAAGATGTATCTAGCATACTTAATATGGTTATACCGCTTCTTTGCTTGCATGGAAACTGGCCTTTTCATTTGAATCCCCCTACCCAGTAATTTTGGCACTTTTGACACACACAATATATTTTACCCTGCCACAGTGGTAGCATTGGATACTTGTTGGTCGGTCTCATGCATGTGACGAGGTGAAACGTTTGGCTACCATTACGGGTCGTTGTCTGCCGTATACCTTCTGGTGGGATGGCATCTAACTTGATTGCCATGCCTTACACTTTTCATATGCTTTCAGTTGTGCCGACATATCACTGATCCTTATTCTGTTGAAGGCGTTTCTGTATGCTGTACCTTGCACGACAATAGGATATGTTTTTGTTTAAATTATTGAAATTTAGATAAAAAATATATGTTTTTTAAATTAATCAAACTCTCCTACAAATGCACAAATTTTGGATATATCAGAGTTAAAGTAAGTCAACTTTAATTACTTTATCAACTTTACTATGCAACATACATTTTTTTAAAGTAACATTTTTATCGGAGCATACTATCGGAGCATAAAAAATCGCATACAAATGTTAATACTTATCATGATTTAAATTTCAAAGCAACTATTCAATGGACATACTAAATTTGTAAATATTAATTTCAGAAATCATGAAAGAACTTTTAAAAAGAAAGTAACTGCATTTTTGTGGAAAATAAGCTCACTTTTCAAGAATAAATATTTCAGAAAATTTAAGCTATAATCCCGGCTAATTTTTGACGTCATCTGCTACGATGAAATAAATACGTATACAAATAAATAATTATATGTATACATACATACAATACATAATATCTATAAATAACAGTATGGAATTTTTATACGAAGTTTAGGGAGGTGGACCAACCCAGTGGTTAGCGCGCAGGGATTGCACTCAGATGATCGGAATTCGATTCCCAGCTCTACCCGAATTGTTCACATGTTCACGGGGAATACTGACACGCTAAATATATGTGCCTGAAAGTCTTTTCGAGAGCTTGAAAGTAGAGGATGACGGGTACAGTCCCATTGAATATCGCCCGTATTAGTTTCTGCTCTAAATTAGTGGAATTATACCGGCCGTTCAAAGATATACCTTACACACACCATTAGGAAGAACGGTATGGGTCGAAAGAAAACAAGAAAGATCAATCATGCATAAAGCATTGATTATGAAACACTTTCCAACTGAAATGCAATTTTATTTAAACATCTCTAAAATGCAATGCATTCAACGGTGGTATTTTTACGAAATTACCACGATACTACAAGAATTTATAATATTTAAAAACTTCACCGACAACAAATGAACTTTAATAAAATGAGGTCACTGAAATATAAATCGCCAAGCTCTATATAAAGGCAGTAAATATTTCATTCATAACCATTTTTCCATTCCTTTCATGCAGCGGCGATATTTTAAAAATTATCACAATACTATAATAATTTATTTTACTTAAAAACTTAAAACCATGGAGGTAAAAGTACTTATTAACGCCATGCTTAAAACATCATCAATTCAAAACTTCAAGCAATACAATACAATCGTCTGCTCTCTATATAAAATCAATGAATGTTTCATTCATACCAGCTATATTGCAGACTCCAGAGCTAAATAATTTTGCGTTAAAGAAATTCAGCAATTCTTATACAACTTATCTTACAGCTTGATGTGTTTACATTCTCCAACGTGAAAATTAGGCTTCATTGTAGAAATAATCAAAGCTGGATCATCATTTAAACTCAAAAATATTATAATTGCGTTGGCACAGTATATATATGCACAGAGAAAAATAAAAATAAAGTGGTTTTTGGACGGATGCATCACTAAATATAAATTAAAAAGAACTTTAAAAATCACGATTTTGACACAAGATGAATGTCATATTTTATTTTGAAATGGATCACATGATCTCTTCGTATAATATGGGTGCAATTATTAACGTTATTTTTATTTTAAAAAAACTACAGTACATATTTTTCTGAATTTTTTTTATATATTTTATGGGAGAATTTGAATATTTTCTGAAATGTTCGAATCAATTTGTGAATTTGAAATTCGCTTAAAAAATGCATGAAAAATTTGATATCATGGGGTTCAATGTATTTCATTTTTTTAAACCGGGTTCAATCCAAAACTTATTGGGTGATATTATTCATTTACATTCCCATATGTCCCACAGACCGTCTCAACAACATACTAAAAATTTATTTTGATAAAGTCATTTTTACGGCAATTATCATGCGAACGGACAGACAGACAGACACACAGAATGAATGAATCAAGTTATACGCACTTCTAAGATATGTTGTAAGGTGTTAACAAGAAAGATCGACCATGCATAAAGCATTGATTATGAAATACTTTCCAACTGCAATGCAATTTTATTTAACCATCTCTAAATTGCTATATACTCAGAGGTAGAATTTTTAAAATTATCAAAATAATACAATAATTTATTATATTTGAAAACTTCAATCTTATTTGAAAAAAATTAATTAATTAAAAAAAACCATTTAAGATTATACCGAAATGAAAATTCAAATGACCTAATTGAAATATAAATCGCCTGGCTTTCTACGTAAAAGCATGGCTTTCTATGTATATTTCATTCATCCACTTTTGTTCCATTCATATCATTCATAACAATACCACAATAATTTTACTTAAAAACTTAAAACCATGGAGGTAAAAGTAAATTAACTCTATTCTTAAAACTTCATCGAAAAGTCTGCTATAAAATAGTCTACTTTCTATGTAAAATCAATGAATGTTTCATTCATATCAGATATATTTCAGGCTCCAGGGCTAAACAATTTTTCGTTAAAGAAATTCAGCACTTCTTATACAACTCATCTTACAGCTTTATGTGTTTTCATTCTACATAAGAAATTATGCTTCGTTGTTAAAATAATCAAAGGCTGATGATCATTTAAACTCAAATATATAATAATTGCGTTGTTTCAGAATATAGATGCACAAAAATAAAGCGGTTTTGGGGCGAATGCAACAATAAATATAAATTAAAAAGTGCTTTAAAAATCACGATTTTGACACAAGATGGATGGCATGGATCATTTAAACTCAAATATATTGTAATTGCGTTGTTTCAGAATATAGATGTACAGAAACTTAAAAAAATAAAGCGGGTTTAGGATGGATACAACACTAGATATAAATTAAAAAGAACTTTAAAATCACGATGTTAACATAAGATGGGTACCATATTTTATTTTGAAGTGGGTCACGTGATCTTTTCATATAATATGAGTGTAATTATTATATTAATTTTTATTTAAAAACTACCGAATATATTTTGCTGAATTTTTTTTCAAATTTGTTATGGATAATTTGAATATTTCCTAAAATTTTCGAAGCAATTTGTAAATTTTAAATTCGCTTAAAATATGTTTGAGGAATTAGGTACTCTAGGGTTCAATATTTTTAATCTTTTAACCCGGGTTAAATCCAAAACTAATTCCGCGATCTTAATGATGTAAATTCTCATATGTCCCGCACACCGTCTGAACAACATATTAAAATTTCATTTTGATAAATTCATTTTTACAGCAGTTATAATTCGAACGGACAAACACACAGACAGATTGAACAAAGTTATTAACACTTTTCAACTATGTTGTAAAGTGTTATAAAAGAAACAAAAATGCGAAGCCTAGCAGTAAAGCATTTTGTTTTTCAATTTTAAAGAACTGAAAAGTAAGAAATCAAATATTTGCGAAAAAACTTTCAAAGAGGAACATACCATTTATGAGCTTCATTCTCATGAATGACTTTTCAGACATACAGAGTAGCACATATTTTATTCCCTGAAAATTGCACGGTATTCTTCACTTACATTAACTATGACCATGACTGTTATGCAAATTGATGAGTAGCTTGAAAGAACTGTCACTTCTCTCAAATTTAAGAGCGAGTTTCAAAGCGCATTAAACGGTACGATAATCAGGATGAATACTGAAATATCGTCTGGGAGGATGACGAATGGTTATATATTTGCAGATCGTGAGACGAATGCTACAAAGGGTTCCATTCAAAGAATAGTCGGGAGTATTTTTATAAATGTTTTTATTATTTCAAATTTATTTTAAAACTTCTGACATATTATATAAGAAAATATATTCTGTGGGTTAGTCTTACCTGGTGCCAAATTCTGCGACAATTGGCTGACGTTGTTGACAAATTTGGTGAAATTTGGCCAAGGTGGTGATTTTTTCAAATATCGCCAATTGGAGTAATATATTGTGCAAATTATTGAAAAAATATCTTGGAAAATTTAGTTTTTTTTTTTTTTTTGTAATCCAGGTTTCATTAGAACTATTAATTTAATAAGCAATAAAATTAAAGACACATATCATAGATAACAAGAAAGATCAATCATGCATAAAGCATTGATTATGAAACACTTTCCAACTTCAATGCAATTTCATTTAAACATCTCTAAAATACGATACGTTCCTCGGTAATATTTTAAAAATTATCACAATACTATCTTAATTTATTATATTTGAAAACTTAAAAGTTCATCGAAAAAAAAATAACTTCATTCAAATGACGTCAATTAAATATAAATCGTCTGGCTCCCAGGTAATGTTTTTAATATTATCATAATACTACAATAATTAATTATATTATATTAGCTTCTGCTAATATAATATAATGCATATATACATATAATATATATGCATATATACATATATATATATATATATACATATGTATGCATATATATATATATATATATATATATATGCATATATACATATATATATATATATATATATATATATGCATATATACATATATACATATATAT